>CANXME010000404.1:0-102474 GCA_948144175.1 Closterium sp. NIES-65
GACATGGACGTGGACGTGGACGTGGACGTGGACGTGGACGTGGACATGGACGTGGACATGGACGTGGACGTGGACGTGGACGTGGACATGGACGTGGACGTGGACATGGACGTAGACGTGGACGTGGACATGGCGTGGACGTGGACATGGACGTGGACGTGGACGTGGACATGGACGTGGACGTGGACGTGGACGTGGACATGGACGTGGACGTGGACGTGGACGTGGACATGGAGGTGGACATGGACGTGGACTTGGACGTGGACGTGGACATGGACGTGGACGTGGACATGGACGTAGACGTGGACGTGGACGTAGACATAGACGTGGACGTGGACGTGGACGTGGACATGGACGTGGACGTGGACGTGGACATGGACGTGGACGTGGACATGGACGTGGACGTGGACATGGACGTGGACGTGGACATGGGCGTGGACGTGGACATAGACGTGGACATGGACGTGGACATGGACGTGGACATGGACGTGGACGTGGACGTGGACGTGGACATGGACGTGGATGTGGACGTGGACGTGGACATGGACGTGGACGTGGACGTGGACGTGGACGTGGACGTGGAAATGTACGTGGACGTGGACGTGGACATGGACGTGGACGTGGACGTGGACGTGGACATGGACGTGGACGTGGACATGGACGTGGACGTGGACGTGGAAATGGACGTGGACGTGGACGTAGAAATGGACGTAGACGTGGACGTGGACGTGGACATGGACGTGGACGTGGACGTGGACGTGGATAAGACGTGGACGTGGACGTGGACGTGGACATGGACGTGGAATGGACATGGACGTGGACGTGGATGTGGACGTGGACGTGGACGTGGACGTGGACGTGGACATGGACGTGGACGTGGACGTGGACGTGGACGTAGAAATGGACGTGGACGTGGACATGGACGTGGACGTAGACGTGGACGTAGACGTAGACGTGGACGTGGACGTGGACGTGGACGTGGACATGGACGTGGACGTGGACGTGGACGTGGACGTGGACGTGGACGTGGACGTGGACGTGGACGTGGACATGGACGTGAACGTGGACGTGGACATGGACGTGGACATGGACATGGACGTGGACATGGACGTGGACATGGACGTCGACGTGGACATGGACGTGGACGTGGACGTGGACATGGCATGGACGTGGACGGGGACGTGGACGTGGACGTGGACATGGACGTGGACGTGGACGTGGACGTAGAAATGGACGTGGACGTGGACGTGGACGTGGACGTGGACATGGACGTGGACGGGACGTGGACATGGACGTGGACGTGGACGTGGACGTGGACGTGGACATGGACGTGGACATGGACGTGGACGTGGACGTGGACGTGGACGTGGACGTAGAAATGAACGTGGACGTGGACGTGGACGTGCACATGGAAATGGACGTAGACATGGACGTGGACGTGGACGTGAACGTGGACGTGGACGTGGACGTGGACATGGACGTGAACGTGGACATGAACGTGGACGTGGTCGTGGACGTGGACGTGGACGTGGACGTGGACGTGGTCATGGATGTGGACGTGGACATGGACGTGGTCGTGGTCGTGGACATGGACGTGGACGTGGAGGACGTGGACGTGGAGGACGTGGACGTGGACGTGGAGACGTGGACGTGGACGTGGAGGACGTGGACGTGGACGTGGACGTAGAAGTGGACGTGGAGGTGGACGTGGACGTGGACGTGGACATGGACGTGAACGTGGACATGGACGTGGACGTGGACGTGGACATGGCGTGGACGTGGACGTGGACGTGGACGTGGACATGGACGTGGACGTGGACGTGGACGTGGACGTGGGGACGTGGACGTGGACATGGACGTGGACATGGACGTGGACATGGACGTGGACGTGGACATGGACGTGGACGTGGACATGGACGTGGACGTGGACGTGGACATGGACGTGGACGTGGACATGGACGTGGACGTGGACGTGGACATGGCGTGGACGTGGACGTGGACGTGGACGTGGACATGGACGTGGACGTGGACGTGGACGTGGACGTGGACGTGGACGTGGACGTGGACATGGAGTGGACATGGACGTGGACTTGGACGTGGACGTGGACATGGACGTGGACGTGGACATGGACGTGGACGTGGACGTGGACGTAGACATGACGTGGACGTGGACGTGGACGTGGACATGGACGTGGACGTGGACGTGGACATGGACGTGGACATGGACGTGGACGTGGACATGGACGGGACGTGGACATGGACGTGGACGTGGACATAGACGTGGACATGGACGTGGACATGGACGTGGACATGGACGTGGACGTGGACGTGGACGTGGACATGGACGTGGACGTGGACGTGGACGTGGACATGGACGTGGACGTGGACGTGGACGTGGACGTGGAAATGGACGTGGACGTGGACGTGGACATGGACGTGGACGTGGACGTGGACGTGGACATGGACGTGGACGTGGACGTGGACGTGGACGTGGAAATGGACGTGGACGTGGACGTAGAAATGGACGTAGACATGGACGTGGACGTGGACATGGACGTGGACGTGGACGTGGACGTGGATATAGACGTGGACGTGGACGTGGACGTGGACATGGACGTGGAGATGGACATGGACGTGGACGTGGATGTGGACGTGGACGTGGACGTGGACGTGGACGTGGACGTGGACATGGACGTGGACGTGGACGTGGACGTGGACGTAGAAATGGACGTGGACGTGGACATGGACGTGGACGTAGACGTGGACGTGGACGTGGACGTGGACGTGGACGTGGACGTGGACATGAACGTGGACGTGGACGTGGACGTGGACGTGGACGTGGTCGTGGACGTGGACGTGGACGTGGACGTGGACATGGACGTGAACGTGGACGTGGACATGGACGTGGACATGGACATGGACGTGGACATGGACGTGGACATGGACGTGGACGTGGACATGGACGTGGACGTGGACGTGGACAGGCATGGACGTGGACGGGGACGTGGACGGGACGGGGGACGTGGACGTGGACGTGGACGTGGCGTGGACGTGGACGGGACGTGGACATGGACGTGGACATGCGTGGACATGGCGTGGACTTGGAACGTGGACGTGGACATGGAAGTGGAACGTGGACATGGACGTAGACGTGGACGTGGACGTGGACATAGACGTGGACGTGGACGTGGACGTGGACATGGACGTGGACGTGGACGTGGACATGGACGTGGACGTGGACATGGACGTGGACGTGGACATGGACGTGGACGTGGACATGGACGTGGACGTGGGACATGGACGTGACATGGACGTGGACATGGACGTGACATGGACGTGGACGTGGACGTGGACGTGGACATGGACGTGGACGTGGACGTGGACGTGGACGTAGAAATGGACGTGGACGTGGACGTGGACGTGGACGTGGACATGGACGTGGACGTGACGTGGACATGGACGTGGACGTGGACGTGGACGTGGACGTGACATGGACGTGGGCATGGATGTGGACGTGGACGTGTGGACGTGGACGTGGACGTAGAAATGAACGTGGACGTGGACGTGGACGTGCACATGGAATGGACGTAGACATGGACGTGGACCGTGGACGTGAACGTGGACGTGGACGTGGACGTGGACATGGACGTGAACGTGGACATGAAAGTGGACGTGGTCGTGGTCGTGGACGTGGACGTGGACGTGGGCGTGGTCATGGACGTGGACGTGGACATGGACGTGGTCGTGGTCGTGGACATGGACGTGGACGTGGAGGACGTGGACGTGGAGGACGTGGACGTAGACGTGGAGGACGTGGACGAGGACGTGGAGGACGTGGACGGGGACGTGGACGTGGAAGTGGACGTGGAGGTGGACGTGGACCTGGACGTGGACCTGGACGTGGACCTGGACGTGGACCTGGACGAGGACGTAGACATGGACGTGGACTTGGACGTGGACCTGGACGTGGACGTGGACGTGGACGTGGACGTGGACGTGGACATGGACGTGGACGTGGACATGGACATGGATGTGGACATGGAGATGGACGTGGACGTAGACGTGGACGTGGACGTGGACGTAGAATTGGACGTGGACGTGGAAGTGGACGTGGACGTGGACGTGGACGTGGACGTGGATGTAGACGTGGACGTGGACGTAGACATGGATGTGGACATGGATGTGGACGTGGACGTGGACGTGGACGTGGACGTGGACGTAGAAATGGACGTGGACGTACAAATGGACGTGCACGTGCACGTGGACCTGGACGTGCACGTGGACGTAGTTGTGGACGTGGACGTGGACGTGGACGTGAACGTGGACGTGGTCGTGGACGTGGTCATGGTCGTGGACGTGGACGTGGACGTGGACGTGGTCATGGACGTGGACGTGGACATGGACGTGGTCGTGGTCGTGGACATGGACGTGGACGTGGTCGTGGACGTGGACGTGGACGACGTGGACGTCGAGGACGTGGACGAGGACGTGGAGGACGTGGACGAGGACGTGGAGGACGTGGACATCGACGTGGACGTGGTCGTGGACGTGGACGTGGACGTGGACCTGGACGTGGACCTGGACGTGGACCTGGACGTGGACGTGGACGCGGACGTGGACGTGGAAGTGGACGTGGACGTGGACGTGGACCTGGACGTGGACCTGGACGTGGACATGGACGTGGACATGGACGTGGACGTAGACGTGGACGTGGACGTGGACGTGGACGTAGACATGGACGTGGACGTGGACGTGGACGTACACATGGACATGGACGTGGACGTGGACGTGGACGTGGACATGGACGTGGACATGGACATGGACGTGGACGTGGACGTGGACGTGGACGTAGAAATTGACGTGGACGTGGATGTGGACGTGGACGTGAACCTGGACCTGGACGTGGACATGGACGTGGACGTGGACATGGACGTGGACGTGGACGTGGACGTGGACGTAGACATGGACGTGGACATGGACGTTGACGTGGACGTGGACGTGGACATGGACGTGGACGACAGAGTGGACGTGGACGGGACGTGGACCTGGACGTGGACGTGGACGTGGACATGGACGTAGGACGTGGACATGGACGTGGACGTGGACATGGACGTGGACGTGGACATGACGTGGACGTGGACATGGACGTCGATGTGGACGTGGACGTGGACGTGGACGTGGACGTAGAAATGGTTGTGGACGTGGACGGGGACGTGGACCTGGACATGGACGTGGTCTTGGACGTGGACGTGGACGTGGACGTTTTAATGGACGTGGACGTGGACGTGGACGTGGAGGTGGACGTGGACATGGACGTGGGACGTGGACGTGGACGTGGACGTCGAAGTGGACGTGGACGTGGACCTGGACCTGGACGTGGACCTGGACGTGGACGTGGACGTGGACGTGGACGTGGACATGGACGTGGACATGGACGTGGACGTGGAAGTGGACGTGGACGTGGACGTGGAACTGGACGTGGACGTGGACGTGGCCGTGGACGTGGACATGGACGTGGACGTGGACGTAGAACTGGACGTGGACAGTGGACGTGGACGTGGACATGGACGTGGACGTGGACGTGGACGTGGATGTGGACAATGGACGTGACCGTGGACATGGACGTGGACGGTGGACAGTGGACGTGGACGTGGACGTGGAAATGGACGTGGACGTTGACGTCGAAATGGACGTGGACGTGGACGTGGACGTGGACGTGGACGTGGACGTGGACGTGAACGTAGAAATGGACGTGGACATAGAAATGGACGTGGACGTAGAAATGGACGTGGATGTGGACGTGGTTGTGGACGTGGACGTGGACGTGGAGGTGGAAGTGGACGTGGACGTGGACGTGGAAGTGGACGTGGACGTGGACGTGGAGGTGGACGTGGACGTGGACGAGGAGGACATGGACGTGGACGTGGACGTGGACGTGGACGTGGACGAGGACGAGGACGTGGACGTGGACGTGGACGTGGACGTGGACGTGGACGTGGACGTGGACGTGGACGAGGACGGGACGTGGACGTGGACGTGGACGAGGACGTGGACGTGGACGTGGACGTGGACGTGGACGTGGACGTGGACGTCGACATGGACGTGGACGTGGACGTGGACCTGGACGTTGACGTGGACGTGGACGTGGAGGACATGGACGTGGACGTGGACGTGGACGTGGACGTTGACGTGGATGTGGACGAGGACGTGGACGTGGACGTGGACGTGGACGTAGAAATGGAGGTGGACGTGGACGTGGACGTGGACGTGGACCTGGACGTGGACGAGGACGTGGACGTGGACGTGGAGGATGTGGACGTGGACGTGGACGTGGACGTGGACGTGGACATGGACGTGGACGTGGAAGTGGACGTGGACGTGGACGTAGAAATGGAGGTGGACGTGGACGTGGACGTGGACGTGGACATGGACGTGGACGTGGACGTGGACGTCGACGTCGACGTGGACGTGGACATGGACGTGGACGTGGACATGGACGTGGACGTAGACGTGGACGTGGACATGGACGTGGATGTGGAATGGACGTGGACGTGGACGTGGACGTCGAAATGGACGTGGACGTGGACGTGGACGTAGAATTGGACGTGGACGTAGAAATGGACGTGGACGTAGAAATGGACGTGGACGTGGACGTGGTTGTGGACGTGGACGTGGATGTGGAGGTGGAAGTGGACGTGGACGTGGACGTGGAAGTGGACGTGGACGTGGACGTGGAGGTGGACGTGGACGTGGACGTGGAGGTGGACGTGGACATGGACGTGGACGTGGACCTGGACCTGGACCTGGACGTGGACATGGACGTGGACGTGGACATGGACGTGGACGTGGACATGGACGTGGACGTGGACGTGGAAGTGGACGTGGACGTGGACGTGGACGTAGAAATGGACGTGGACGTGGACGTGGACGTGGACGTGGACCTGGACGTGGACATGGACGTGGACGTGGACATGGACGTGGACGTGGACGTGGACGTAAACGTGAACGTGGACGTAAAAATGGACGTGGACGTGGACGTGGACGTGGACGTGGACGTGGACATGGACGTGGACGTGGACGTGGATGTGAACATGGACGTGGACGTGGAAGTGGACGTGGACGTGGACGTAGAAATGGACGTGGACGTGGACGTGGACGTGGACGTGGACATGGACGTGGACGTGGACGTGGACGTGGACGTGGACGTGGACGTGGACGTGGACGTGGACATGGACGTGGACGTGGACATGGACGTGGACGTGGACGTGGACGTGGACGTGGACGTGGACGTGGACGTGGAAATGGACGTGGACGTGGACGTGGACGTCGAAATGGACGTGGACGTGGACGTGGACGTGGACGTTGACGTAGAAATGGACGTGGACGTAGAAATGGACGTGGACGTAGAAATAGACGTGGACGTGGACGTGGTTGTGGACGTGGACGTGGACGTGGACGTGGAGGTGGAAGTGGACGTGGACGTGGACGTGGAAGTGGACGTGGACGTGGACGTGGAGGTGGACGTGGACGTGGACGTGAAGGTGGACGTGGACATGGACGTGGACGTGGACGTGGACCTGGACCTGGACGTGGACATGGACGTGAACGTAGACATGGACGTGGACGTGGACATGGACGTGGACGTGGACGTGGAAGTGGACGTGGACGTGGACGTGGACGTAGAAATGGACGTGGACGTGGACGTGGACGTGGACCTGGACGTGGACATGGACGTGGACGTGGACATGGACGTGGACGTGGACGTGGACGTAAACGTGAACGTGGACATAAAAATGGACGTGGACGTGGACGTGGACGTGGACGTGGACGTGGACCTGGACGTTGACGTGGACGTGGACGTGGACGTGGACGTGGACGTGGACGTGGAGGACATGGACGTGGACGTGGACGTGGACGTGGACGAGGACGAGGACGTGGACGTGGACGTGGACGAGGAGGACATGGACGTGGACGTGGACGTGGACGTGGACGTGGACGAGGACGAGGACGTGGACGTGGACGTGGACGTGGACGTGGACGTGGACGTGGACGAGGACGTGGACGTGGACGTGGACGTGGACATGGACGTGGACGTGGACGTGGACGTGGACGTGGACGTGGACGTGGACGTGGACGTGGACGTAGACGTGGACGTGGACGTGGATGTGGAGGTGGAAGTGGACGTGGACGTGGACGTGGAAGTGGACGTGGACGTGGACGTGGAGGTGGACGTGGACGTGGACGTGGAGGTGGACGTGGACATGGACGTGGACGTTGACCTGGACCTGGACCTGGACGTGGACATGGACGTGGACGTGGACATGGACGTGGACGTGGACATGGACGTGGACGTGGACGTGGAAGTGGACGTGGACGTGGACATGGACGTGGACGTGGACATGGACGTGGACGTGGACATGGACGTGGACGTGGACGTGGAAGTGGACGTGGACGTGGACGTGGACGTAGAAATGGACGTGGACGTGGACGTGGACGTGGACGAGGACCTGGACGTGGACATGGACGTGGACGTGGACATGGACGTGGACGTGGACGTGGACGTAAACGTGAACGTGGACGTAAAAATGGACGTGGACGTGGACGTGGACGTGGACGTGGACGTGGACATGGACGTGGACGTGGACGTGGACGTGAACATGGACGTGGACGTGGAAGTGGACGTGGACGTGGACGTAGAAATGGACGTGGACGTGGACGTGGACGTGGACGTGGACATGGACGTGGACGTGGACGTGGACGTGGACGTGGACGTGGACATGGACGTGGACGTGGACGTGGACATGGACGTGGACGTGGACATGGACGTGGACGTGGACGTGGACGTGGACGTGGACGTGGACGTGGAAATGGACGTGGACGTGGACGTGGACGTCGAAATGGACGTGGACGTGGACGTGGACGTGGACGTGGACGTAGAAATGGACGTGGACGTAGAAATGGACGTGGACGTAGAAATGGACGTGGACGTGGACGTGGTTGTGGACGTGGACGTGGACGTGAACGTGGACGTGGACGTGGAGGTGGAAGTGGACGTGGACGTGGACGTGGAAGTGGACGTGGACGTGGACGTGGAGGTGGACGTGGACGTGGACGTGGAGGTGGACGTGGACATGGACGTGGACGTGGACGTGGACCTGGACCTGGACGTGGACATGGACGTGAACGTAGACATGGACGTGGACGTGGACATGGACGTGGACGTGGACGTGGAAGTGGACGTGGACGTGGACGTGGACGTAGAAATGGACGTGGACGTGGACGTGGACGTGGACATGGACGTGGACATGGACGTGGACGTGGACGTGGATATGGACGTGGACGTGGACGTGGACGTGGACGTGGACGTGGAAATGGACGTGGACGTGGACGTGGACGTCGAATGGACGTGGACGTGGACGTGGACGTGGACGTGGACGTAGAAATGGACGTGGACGTAGAAATGGACGTGGACGTAGAAATGGACGTGGACGTGGACGTGGTTGTGGACGTGGACGTGGACGTGGACGTGGACGTGGACGTGGAGGTGGAAGTGGACGTGGACGTGGACGTGGAAGTGGACGTGGACGTGGACGTGGAGGTGGACGTGGACGTGGACGTGGAGGTGGACGTGGACATGGACGTGGACGTGGACGTGGACCTGGACCTGGACGTGGACATGGACGTGAACGTAGACATGGACGTGGACGTGGACATGGACGTGGACGTGGACGTGGAAGTGGACGTGGACGTGGACGTGGACGTAGAAATGGACGTGGACGTGGACGTGGACGTGGACGTGGACGTGGACCTGGACGTGGACATGGACGTGGACGTGGATATGGACGTGGACGTGGACGTGGACGTAAACGTGAACGTGGACATAAAAATGGACGTGGACGTGGACGTGGACGTGGACGTGGACGTGGACCTGGACGTTGACGTGGACGTGGACGTGGACGTGGACGTGGACGTGGAGGACATGGACGTGGACGTGGACGTGGACGAGGACGAGGACGTGGACGTGGACGTGGACGAGGAGGACATGGACGTGGACGTGGACGTGGACGTGGACGTGGACGTGGACGAGGACGAGGACGTGGAGGTGGACGTAGACGTGGACGTGGACGTGGACGAGGACGTGGACGTGGACGTGGACGTGGATGTGGACGTGGACGTGGACATGGACGTGGACGTGGACGTGGACGTGGACGTGGACGTGGACGTGGACGTAGACGTGGACGTGGACGTGGACGTGGACGTGGACGTGGACGTGGACGTGGACCTGGACGTTGACGTGGACGTGGACGTGGAGGACATGGACGTGGACGTGGACGTGGACGTGGACGTTGACGTGGACGTAGAAATGGACGTAGACGTGGACGTGGACGTGGACGTGGACGTGGAGGTGGACGTGGACCTGGACGTGGACGTGGACGTGGACGTGGAGGACATGGACGTGGACGTGGACGTGGACGTGGACGTGGACGTGGACGTGGACGAGGACGAGGACGTGGACGTGGACGTGGACGTGGACGTGGACGTGGACGTAGAAATGGACGTGGACGTGGACGTGTAGGACATGGACGTGGACGTGGACGTGGACGTGGACGAGGACGAGGACGTGGACGTGGACGTGTAGGACATGGACGTGGACGTGGACGTGGACGTGGACGTGGATGTGGACGTGGACATGGACGTGGACGTGGACGTGGACGTGGACGTGGACGTAGAAATGGACGTGGACGTGGACGTGGACGTGGACGTGGACATGGACCTGGACCTGGACGTTGACGTGGACGTGGACGTGGACGTGGACGTGGACGTGGAAATGGACGTGGACGTGGACGTGGACGTAGACGTGGACGTGGACGTGGTTGTGGACGTGGACGTGGAAATGGACGTGGACGTGGACGTGGACGTGGACGTGGACGTGGACGTGGAGGTGGACATGGACGTGGACGTGGAGGACGTGGAGGTGGACGTGGACGTGGACGTGGAGGACGTGGACGTGGACGTGGACGTTGACGTGGAGGACGTGGACGTGGACGTGGACGTGGACATGGACGTGGACGTGGACGTGGACGTGGACGTGGACGAGGACGAGGACGTGGACATGGACGTCGACGTCGACGTGGACGTGGACGTGAACGTGGACGTGGACGTGGTCGTGGACGTGGTCGTGGACGTGGACGTGGACGTGGACCTGGACCTGGACGTTGACGTGGACGAGGACGTGGACGTGGACGTGGAGGACATGGACGTGGACGTGGACGTGGACGTGGACGTAGAAGTGGACGTGGACGTGGACGTGGACGTGGACCTGGACCTGGACGTGGACCTGGACGTGGACGTGGACGAGGACGAGGACGTGGACGTGGATGTGGACGTGGACGTGAACGTGGACGTGGACGTGGTCGTGGACGTGGTCGTGGACGTGGACGTGGACCTAGACCTGGACGTTGACGTGGACGAGGACGTGGACGTGGACGTGGAGGACATGGACGTGGACGTGGACGTGGACGTGGACGTAGAAATGGACGTGGACGTGGACATAGACGTGGACGTGGACGTGGACGTGGACCTGGACGTGGACGTGGACCTGGACCTGGACGTAGAAATGGACGTGGACGTAGAAATGGACGTGGACGTAGAAATGGACGTGGACGTGGACATGGACGTGCACGTGGACGTGGACATGGACGTGGACGTGGAGGACATGGACGTGGACGTGGACGTGGACGTTGACGTGGACGTGGACGTGGACGTGGACATGGACGTGGACGTGGACGTGGACGTGGACGTGGACATTGACGTGGACGTGGACGTGGACGTGGACGTGGACGTGGACAGGGACGTGGACGTGGACGTGGACCTGGACGTGGACGTGGACGTGTACCTGGACGTGGACGTGCACGTGGAGGTGGACGTGGACGTGGACCTGGACGTGGACCTGGACGTGGACGTGAACCTGGACGTGGACCTGGACGTGGACGTGGACGTGGAGGACATGGACTGGACGTGGACGTGGACGTGGAGGACATGGACATGGACGTGGACGTGGACGAGGACGAGGATGTGGACGAGGACGTGGACGTGGACGTGGACGTGGACGTGGACGAGGACGTGGACGAGGACGTGGACGTGGACGTGGACGTGGACGTGGAAGTGGACGTGGACCTGGACGTGGACGTGGACGTGGACGTGGACGTGGACGTAGACGTGGACCTGGACCTGGACGTAGACGTGGACGTGGACGTGGACGTGGACGTGGATGTGGACGTGGACGTGGACATGGACGTGGACGTGGACGTGGACGTGGACATGGACGTTGACGTGGACGTGGACGTGGACGTGGACGAGGAGGACATGGACGTGGACGTGGACGTTGACGTGGACGTGGACATGGACGTGGACATGGACGTGGACGTGGACGTGGACGTGGACATGGACGTGGACCTGGACATGGACGTGGACCTGGACGTGGACGTGGACATGGACCTGGACCTGGACCTGGACGTGGACGTGGATGTGGACGTGGACGACATGGACGTGGACGTGGACGTTGACGTGGACGTGGACGTGGACGTGGACATGGACGTGGACGTAGACGTGGACGTGGACGTGGACGTGGACGTGGACGTGGACGTGGACATGGACGTGGACGTGGACGTGGACGTGGACGTGCACGAGGACGAGGACGTGGACGTGGACGTGGACGTGGACGTGGACGTGGACATGGACGTACGCGTGAACGTGGACGTGGACGTGGACATGGACGTGGACGTGGACGTGGACGTGGACGTGGACGTGGACGTGGACGTGGACATGGACGTGAACGTGGACGTGGACGTGGACGTGGACGTGGACATGGACGTGGACGTGGACGTGGACGTGAACGTGGACGTGGACGTGGACGTGGAGGAGGTGGACGTGGAGGACGTGGAGGATGTGGACGTGGAGGACGTGGACGTGGACGTGGAGGACGTGGACGTGGACGTGGACGTAGACGTGGTCGTGGACGTGGACGTTGACGTGGACGTGGACGTGGTCGTGGACGTGGAGGACTTGGACGTTGACATGGACGTGGACGTGGACGTGGACGTGGACATGGTTGTGGACGTGGACGTGGACGTGGACATGGACGTGGATGTGGAGGTGGACGTGGAAGTGGACGTGGACGTGGACATGGATGTGGACGTGGACGTGGATGTGGACGTGGACGTGGACGTGGAGCTTGCCTGGTCGAGGAGCGTGCTTGGTCCAGGAGCTTGCCTGGTCCAGGAGCTTGCTTGGTCCAGGAGCTTGCCTGGTCCAGGAGCTTGCCTTGTCTAGGAGCTTGCCTGGTCCAGGAGCTTGCCTCGTCCAAGAGCTTGCGTGGTCGAGGAGCTTACCTGGTCCAGGAGCTTGCCTCGTCGAAGAGCTTGCCTGGTCCAGGAGCTTTCCTGGTCCAGGAGCGTGCCTGGTCTAGGAGCTTGCTTGGACAAGGAGCTTGCCTGATCCAAAAGCTTGCCTTGTCCAAGAGCTTGCCTGGTCCAGGAGCTTGCTTGGTCCAAGAGCTTGCTCGGTCCAAGCTTGCCTAGTCCAGGAGCATGCCTAGTCTAAGAGCTTGCCTGGTCGAGAAGGTTGCCTCGTCAAGGAGCTTGCCTGGTCCAGGAGCTGGCCTTGTCCATGAGCTTGCCTGGTCCAGGAGCTTGCCTGGTCCAGGAGCGTGCCTGGTCCAGGAGCTTGCCTGGTCCAGGAGCGTGCCTGGTCCAGGTGCTTGCCTGGTCCACGAGCTAGCCTTGTCCTAGAGCTTGTCCGGTCCAGGAGCGTCCTTGGTCGAGGAGCTTGCCTGGTCCAGGAGCTTGCCTGGTCCAAGAGCTTGCCTGGTCCTGGAGCTTCACTGGTCCAAGACCTTGCCAGGTGCAAGAGCTTGTCAGGTCCAGGTGCATGCCGGGTCCACAAGCTTGCCTGGTCCAGGAGCTTGCCTCATCAAGGAGCTTGCCTGGTCTAGGAGCTGGCCTGGTCCTGGAGCGTGCCTGGTCTTGGAATGTGTCTTGTCTAGGAGCGTGCCTAGTCCATGAGCTTGCCTCGTCTAGGAGCGTGCCTGGTCAAGGAGCTTGCCTGGTCCAAGAGCTTGCCTGGTCCAAGAGCTTGCCTAGTCCACAAGCTTGCCTGGTCCAAGAGCTTGCCTCGTCAAGGAGCTTGCCTGGCCTCGTCTAGGAGCGTGCGTGGTCCTGGAATGTGTCTGGTCCAGGAGAGTGCCTAGTCCATAAGCTTGCCTCGTCTAGGAGCTTGCCTGGTCCAGGAGCTTGCCTGGTCCTGGAGCTTGCCTGATCCTGGAGCTTGCCTGGTCCATTGCAAGCTAACGGACCAAGAAAGCTCCAGGACAGGGCAGGCTCCTGGACCAGGCACGCTCCTGGAACAGGCAAGCTCCTGGACCAGGCAAAGCTCCTGGACCAGGCAAGCTCTTGGACTAGGCAAGCTCCTGGACTAGGCAAGCTCCTGGACCAGGCACGCTCCTGGACCCGGCAAGCTCCTAGACCGGGCAAGCTCTTGGACCAGGCAAGCTCCTGGTCCAGGCAAACTCGTGGACCAGGCACGCTCCTGGACCAGGCAAGATCTTGGACGAGGCAAGCTCCTGTACCAGGCAAGCTCCTAGACCAGGCAAGCTCATGGACCACGAACGCTCCTGGACCTGGCAAGCTCCTAGACCAGGCAAGATCTTGGACGAGGCAAGCTCCTGGACCAGGCAAGCTCCTGGATCAGGCAAGCTCCTCGACCAGGAAAGCTCCTGGACCAGGCAAGCTCCTAGACCAGGCAAGGTCCTGCACCAGGCAAGCTCCTAGACCAGGCAAGCTCGTGGACCAGCCATGCTCGTGGACCAGCCAACCTCCTAGACAGGGCATGCTCCTAAACCACAAAAGCTCTTGGACCAGGCAAGCTCTTGGACCAGGCAAGCTCCTTGACCAGCCAAGCTCCCGGACCATGCAAGCTCGTGGACCAGGCACGGTCCTGGACCAGGCAAGATCCTAGACCAGGCAAGCTCCTGGACCAGGCAAGCTCCTGGACCAGGCAAGCTCCTGGACCGGGCAAGCTCGTGGACCAGGCAAGCTCCTTGACCAGGCAAGCTCCTAGACCAGGCACGCTCCTGGACCAGGCAAGCTCCTAGATCACGCAAGCTCTTGGACCAGGCACGCTCTTGGACCAGGCAAGCTCTTGGACCAGGTAGGCTTCATGACCGGGCAAGCTGCTGGACAAGGCAAGCTCCTGGACCAGGCAAGATCCTGGTCCAGCCAAGCTCATGGACCACGCAAGCTCCTGGACCAGGAACGCTCCTTGACCAGGCACGCTCTTGGACCAGGCAAGCTCCTAGACCAGGCAAGGTCCTGGACCAGGCAAACTCCTGGACCAGGCAAGCTCATGGACTGGGCACGCTCCTGGACCAGGCAAGCTCCTGGACCAGGCAAGCTCCTAAACCACGCAATCTCTTAGACCGGGCAAGCTCGTGGAACACGCAAGCTCGTGGACCAGGCAGGCTCCTGGACCAGGCAAGCTGCTAGACCAGGCAAGCTCCTTGACCAGGCAAGCTCGTGGACCAGGCAAGCTCTTGGACCAGGCAGGCTTCTGGACCAGGCACACTCGTGGACCAGGCACACTCCTGGACCAGGCAAGCTCTTGGACCAGGCACGCTCTTGGACCAGGCAAGCTCTTGGACCACGCAAGCTTCTGGACCAGGCACGCTCGTGGACCAGGCACGCTCCTAGCCTAGGCACGCTTCTGGAACAGGCAACCTCATGGACCAAGCACGCTCCTTGACCAGGCAAGCTCCTGGACGAGGCAAGCTCCTAGACCATGCAAGCTCTTGGACCAGGCACGCTCCTGGACCAGGCAAGCTCTTGGACCAGGCACGCTTCTGGACCAAGCAAGCTCCTGGACCAGGCAAGCTCCTGGACGACGCAAGCTCTTGGACCGACAGGCATCTAGACCAAGCAAGCTCCTGGACCTGGCAAGCTCCTGGACCACGTAAGCTTCTGGACAAGGCAAGCTCCCGGACCAGGCAATATCTTGGACCAGGCAAACTCCCGGTCCAAGGAAGCTCCTGGACCAAGCAAGCTCGTGGACCGGGCACGCTCCTGGACCAGGCAAGTTCCTAGACGAGGCAAGCTCCTGGACCAGGCAAGCTCCTGGACCTTGCAAGCTCCTGGACTTGGCAAGCTCCTGTACCAGGCACGCTCCTGGACCAGGCAAGCTCCTAGACTAGGCAAGCTCCTCGACCACGCAAGCTCTTGGACCAGACAAGCTCCTGGACCGGGCAAGCTCCTGGACCAGTCAAGCTAACGGACCATGAAAGCTCCTGGACAAGGCAAGCTCGTGGAGCTTGGTCTAGGAGTTTGCCTGGTCCAGCAGCTTGCCTGGTCTAGGAGCTTGCCTGGTCTAGGAGCTTGCCTGGTCCAGGAGCGTTCCTAGTCCACGAGTTTGCCTGGTCCAGAAGCTTGCGTGGTCCAGGAGCTTGCTTGTTCCACGAGCGTGCATGGTCCAGGAGCTTGCCTTGTCCAGGAGCTTTCTTGGTCCGCTAGCTTGCCTGGTCCAGGAGCTTGCCTGGTCTAGGAGCTTTCCTGGTCCAAGAGCTTGCTTGGTCCAAGAGCTTGCCTGGTCCAGCAGCTTGCCTGGTCCAGGAGCGTGCGTGATCCACGAGCTTGCCTGGTCCAAGAGCTTGCCTGGTCCAGGAGCGTGCCTGGTCCAAGAGCTTGCCTGGTCCAGGAGCTTTCATGGTCCAAGAGCTTGCCTGGTCCAAGAGCTTGCTTGGTCCAGAAGCCTGCCTGGTCCAAGAGCTTGCCTGGTCCAGGAGCGTGTCTGGGTTAAGAGCTTGCCTAGTCCAGGAGCTTGCGTGGTCGAGGAGCTTGCCTGGTCCAGGAGCTTGCCTGGTCCAGGAGCTTGCCTTGTCCAAGAGCTTGCCTGGTCCAAGAGCTTGTGTGGTCTAGGAGCTTGCCTGGTCCAGGAGCTTGCCTAGGTCTAGGAGCTTGCCTGGTCTAGGAGCTTGCCTAGTCCAAGAGCGTGCCTGGTCCGGAAGCTTGCCTGGTCCAGGAGCTTGCCTGGTCTAGGAGCTTGCATGGTCCAGGAGCGTGCCTGGTCCAGGAGCTTGCCTGGTCCAGGAGCTATCCTGGTCCAGGAGCTTGCCTGGTCAAGGAGCTTGCCTGGTCCAGGAGCTTGCGTTCTGTTCCAAGAGCTTGCTTGGTCCAGAAGCCTGCCTGGTCCAAGAGCTTGCCTGGTACAGGAGTGTGCCTGGTCCAAGAGCTTGCGTGGTCCAGGAGCTTGCGTGGTCCAGGAGCTTGCCTGGTCAAGGAGCTTGCCTGGTCCAGGAGCTTGCCTCGTCCAAGAGCATTTCTGGTCCAGAAGCTTGCCTGGACCAGGAGCTTGCCTGGTCCAGCAGCTTGCCTGGTCTAGGAGCTTGCCTTGTCTAGGAGCTTGCTTGGTCCAAGCGCGTTCCTGGTCCACGAGTTTGCCTGGTCCAGAAGCTTGCCTGGTCCAGGAGCTTGCCAGTTCCACGAGCGTGCCTGGTCCAGGAGCTTGCCTTGTCCACGAGCTTTCATGGTCCATTAGCTTGCCTGGTCCAGGAGCTTGCCTGGTCCAGGAGCTTGCCTGGTCCAAGAGCTTGCGTGGTCTAGGAGCTTGCGTGGTCCAGGAGCTTGCCTGGTCAAGGAGCTTGCCTGGTCCAGGAGCTTGCCTGGTCCAAGAGCTTGCCTGGTCTAGGAGCTTGCCTGGTCCAGGAGCTTGCCTAGTCCAGCAGCTTGCCTGGTCCAGGAGCCTGCCTGGTCCAAGAGCTTGCCTGGTTCAGGAGCGTGCCTGGTCCAAGAGCTTGCTTGGTCCAGGAGCTTGCGTGGTCCAGGAGCTTGCATGGTCAAGGAGCTTGCTTGGTCTAGGAGCTTGCCTGGTCCAAGAGCTTGCCTGGTCCAGGAGCTTGCCTGGTCCAGGAGCTTGCCTAGTCCAGCAGCTTGCCTGGTCTAGGAGCTTGCCTAGTCTAGGAGCTTGCCTGGTCCAGGAGCGTTCCTGGTCCACGAGTTTGCCTGGTCCACAAGCTTGCCTGGTCCAGGAGCGTTCCTGTGCCAAGAGCTTGCTTGGTCTAGAAGCCTGCCTGGTCCAAGAGCTTGCCTGGTCCAGGAGCGTGTCTGGTCCAAGAGCTTGCGTGGTCCAGGAGCTTGCGTTGTCCAGGAGCTTGCCTGGTCAAGGAGCTTGCCTGGACTAGGAGCTTGCCTGGTCCAAGAGCTTGCCTGGTCCAGGAGCTTGCCTGGTCTAGGAGCTTGCCTAGTCCAGCAGCTTGCCTGGTCTAGGAGCTTGCCTGGTCTAGGAGCTTGCCTGGTCCAGGAGCGTTCCTGGTCCACGAGTTTGCCTGGTCCAGAAGCTTGCCTGGTCCATGAGCTTGCCTGTTCCACGAGTGTGCCTGGTCCAAGAGCTTGCGTGGTCCAGGAGCTTGCGTGGTCCAGGAGCTTGCCTGGTCAAGGAGCTTGCCTGGTCCAGGAGCTTGCCTCGTCCAAGAGCTTGCATGGTCCAGAAGCTTGCCTGGACCAGGAGCTTGCCTAGTCCAGCAGCTTGCCTGGTCTAGGAGCTTGCCTTGTCTAGGAGCTTGCTTGGTCCAAGCGCGTTCCTGGTCCACGAGTTTGCCTAATCCAGAAGCTTGCCTGGTCCAGGAGCTTGCCTGTTCCACGAGCGTGCCTGGTCCAGGAGCTTGCCTTGTCCACGAGCTTTCATGGTCCATTAGCTTGCCTGGTCCAGGAGCTTGCCTGGTCCAGGAGCTTGCTTGGTCCAAGAGCTTGCGTGGTCCAGGAGCTTGCGTGGTCCAGGAGCTTGCCTGGTCAAGGAGCTTGCCTGGTCCAGGAGCTTGCCTGGTCCAAGAGCTTGCCTGGTCTAGGAGCTTGCCTGGTCCAAAAGCTTGCCTAGTCCAGCAGCTTGCCTGGTCTAGGAGCTTGCCTGGTCTAGGAGCTTGCCTGGTCCAGGAGCGTTCCTGGTCCACGAGTTTGCCTGGTCCAAAAGCTTGCCTCGTCCAGGAGCGTTCCTCTGCCAAGAGCTTGCTTGGTCCAGAAGCCTGCGTGGTCCAAGAGCTTGCCTGGTCCTAGGAGCGTGCCTGGTCCAAGAGCTTGCGTGGTCCAGGAGCTTGCGTGGTCCAGGAGCTTGCCTGGTCAAGGAGCTTGCTTGGTCTAGGAGCTTGCCTGGTCCAAGAGCTTGCCTGGTCCAGGAGCTTGCCTGGTCCAGGAGCTTGCCTGGTCCAGGAGCTTGCCAGTTCCACGAGCGTGCCTGGTCCAGGAGCTTGCCTTGTCCACGAGCTTTCATGGTCCATTAGCTTGCCTGGTCCAGGAGCTTGCCTGGTCCAGGAGCTTGCCTGGTCCAAGAGCTTGCGTGGTCCAGGAGCTTGCGTGGTCCAGGAGCTTGCCTGGTCAAGGAGCTTGCCTGGTCCAGGAGCTTGCCTGGTCCAAGAGCTTGCCTGGTCTAGGAGCTTGCCTGGTCCAGGAGCTTGCCTAGTCCAGCAGCTTGCCTGGTCCAGGAGCCTGCCTGGTCCAAGAGCTTGCCTGGTTCAGGAGCGTGCCTGGTCCAAGAGCTTGCGTGGTCCAGGAGCTTGCGTGGTCCAGGAGCTTGCCTGGTCAAGGAGCTTGCTTGGTCTAGGAGCTTGCCTGGTCCAAGAGCTTGCCTGGTCCAGGAGCTTGCCTGGTCCAGGAGCTTGCCTAGTCCAGCAGCTTGCCTGGTCTAGGAGCTTGCCTGGTCTAGGAGCTTGCCTGGTCCAGGAGCGTTCCTGGTCCACGAGTTTGCCTGGTCCACAAGCTTGCCTGGTCCAGGAGCGTTCCTGTGCCAAGAGCTTGCTTGGTCCAGAAGCCTGCCTGGTCCAAGAGCTTGCCTGGTCCAGGAGCGTGCCTGGTCCAAGAGCTTGCGTGGTCCAGGAGCTTGCGTTGTCCAGGAGCTTGCCTGGTCAAGGAGCTTGCCTGGACTAGGAGCTTGCCTGGTCCAAGAGCTTGCCTGGTCCAGGAGCTTGCCTGGTCTAGGAGCTTGCCTAGTCCAGCAGCTTGCCTGGTCTAGGAGCTTGCCTGGTCTAGGAGCTTGCCTGGTCCAGGAGCGTTCCTGGTCCACGAGTTTGCCTGGTCCAGAAGCTTGCCTGGTCCAGGAGCTTGCCTGTTCCACGAGCGTGCCTGGTCCAAGAGCTTGCCTTGTCCAGGAGCTTTCTTGGTCCGTTAGCTTGCCTGGTCCAGGAGCTTGCCTGGTCCAGGAGCTTTCTTGGTCCAAGAGCTTGCCAGGTCCAAGAGCTTGCGTGGTCCAAGAGCTTGCCTGGTCGAAGAGCTTGCCTGGTCCACGAGTTTGCCTGGTCCAGAAGCTTGCCTAGGCCAGGAGCTTGCGTGGTCTAGGAGCTTGCATGGTCCAGGAGCGTGCCTGGTCCAGGAGCTTGCCTGGTCCAGGAGCTATCCTGGTCCAGGAGCTTGCCTGGTCAAGGAGCTTGCCTGGTCCAGGAGCTTGCCTTCTATTCCAAGAGCTTGCTTGGTCCAGAAGCCTGCCTGCTCCAAGAGCTTGCCTGGTTCAGGAGCGTGCCTGGTCCAAGAGCTTGCGTGGTCCAGGATCTTGCCTGGTCCATGAGCTATCCACGATTTTGCCTGGTCCAGAAGCTTGCCTGGTCCAGGAGCTTGCCTGTTCCACGAGCGCGCCTGGTCCAGAAGCTTGCCTTGTCCAGGAGCTTTCTTGGTCCGTTAGCTTGCCTGGTCCAGGAGCTTGCCTGGTCCACAATCTTTCCTGGTCCAAGAGGTTGCCTGGTCCAAGAGCTTGCCTGGTCCACGAGCTTGCCTGGTCCAGGAGCGTGACTGATCCACGAGCTTGCCTGGTCCAAGAGCTTGCCTGGTCCAGGAGCGTGCCTGGTCCAATAGCTTGCCTCCTCCAGGAGCTTGCCTGGTCCAAGAGCTTGCCTGGTCCAAGAGCTTGCTTTGTCCAGAAGCTTGCCTGGTCCAAGAGCTTGCCTGGTCCAGGAGCGTGCCTGGGTTAAGAGCTTGCCTGGTCCAGGAGCTTGCGTGGTCGAGGAGCTTGCCTGATCCAGGAGCTTGCCTGGTCCAGGAGCTTGCCTGGTCCAGGAGCTTGCCTGGTCAAGGATATTGCGTGGTCTAGGAGCTTGTCAAGTCCAAGAGCTTGCTTGGTCCAGAAGCTTGCCTGGTCCAGAAGATTGCCTGGTCCAGGAGCTTGCGTGGTCAAGGAGCTTGCCTATTCCACGAGATTGCCTGGTCTAGGAGCTTGCCTGGTCCACAAGCCTGCTTGGTCCAAGAGCTTGCCTGGTCCACGAGCGTGTACGGTCCAGGAGCGTGCCTGGTCCAGGAGCTAGCCTGGTCCATGAGCTTGCCTGGTCCAAGAGCTTGCTTGGTCCAGAAGCCTGCCTGGTCCAAGAGCTTGCCTGGTCCAAGAGCGTGCCTGGTCCAAGAGCTTGCGTGGTCCAGGAGCTTGCGTGGTCAAGGAGCTTGCCTAGTCCATGGAGCTCGCCTGGTCTAGGAGCCTGCCTGGTCCAAGAGCTTGCCTGGTCCAAGAACTTTCGTGGTCCAGGAGCTTGCCGGGTCCAGGACCTTGCCTGGTCTAGGAGCTTGCCTGGTCCAGGAGCTTGCCTGGTCCAGGAGCATGCCTGGTCCACGAGTTTGCCTCGTCCACAAGCTTGCCTGGTCTAGGAGCTTGCCTGGTCTAGGAGCTTGCATGGTCCAGGAGCGTGCCTGGTCCAGGAGCTTGCCTGGTCCAAGAGCTATCCTGGGCCAGGAGCTTGCCTTGTCTAGGAGCTTGCCTGGTCCAAGAGCTTGCCTGGTCCAAGAGCTTGCCTGGTCCAAGAGCTTGCCTAGTCCACAAGCTTGCCTGGTCCAAGAGCTTGCCTCGTCAAGGAGCTTGCCTGGTTCAGGAGCTGGCCTCGTCTAGGAGCGTGCCTGGTCCTGGAATGTGTCTGGTCCAGGAGAGTGCCTAGTCCATAAGCTTGCCTTGTCTAGGAGCTTGCCTGGTCCAAGAGCTTGCCTGGTTCTGGATCTTGCCTGATCCTGGAGCTTGCCTGGTCCAAGGCAAGCTAACCGACCAAGAAAGCTCCAGGACAGGGCAGGCTCCTGGACCAGGCACGCTCCTGGAACAGGTAAGCTCCTGGACCAGGCAAAGCTCCTGGACCAGGCAAGCTCTTGGACCAGGCAAGCTCCTGGACTAGGCAAGCTCCTGGACCAGGCACGCTCCTGGACCCGGCAAGCTCCTAGACCGGGCAAGCTCTTGGACCAGGCAAGCTCCTGGTCCAAGCAAACTCGTGGACCAGGCACGCTCCTGGACCAGGCAAGATCTTGGACGAGGCAAGCTTCTGGACCAGGCAAGCTCCTAGACCAGGCAAGCTCCTGGACCACGAACGCTCCTGGACCTTGGCAAGCTCCTAGACCAGGCAAGATCTTGGACGAGGCAAGCTCCTGGACCAGGCAAGCTCCTGGATCAGGCAAGCTCCTCGACCAGGCAAGGTCCTAGACCAGGCAAGCTCCTAAACTAGGCAAGCTCGTGGACCAGCCATGCTCAGTGAACCAGCCAAGCTCCTGGACAGGGCATGCTCCTAAACCACGAATGCTCTTGGACCAGGCAAGCTCTTGGACCAGGCAAGCTCCTGGACCAGCCAAGCTCCCGGACCATTTAAGCTCGTGGACCAGGCACGGTCCTGGACCAGGCAAGACCCTAGACCAGGCAAGCTCCTGGACCATGCAAGCTCCTGGACCAGGCAAGCTCGTGGACCGGGCAAGCTCGTGGACCAGGCAAGCTCCTTGACCAGGCAAGCTCCTGGACCAGCCAAGCTCCCGGACCATTCAAGCTCGTGGACCAGGCACGGTCCTGGACCAGGCAAGACCCTAGACCAGGCAAGCTCCTGGACCAAGCAAGCTCCTGGACCAGGCAAGCTCGTGGACCGGGCAAGCTCGTGGACCAGGCAAGCTCCTTGACCAGGCAAGCTCCTTGACCAGGCAAGCTCCTAGACCAGGCACGCTCCTGGACCAGGCAAGCTCCTAGACCAGGCAAGCTCCTGGACCACGCAAGCTCTTGGACCAGGCACGCCATTGGACCAGGCAAGCTCTTGGACCAGGTAGGCTTCATGACCGGGCAAGCTGCTGGACAAGGCAAGCTCCTGGACCAGGCAAGATCCTGGTCCAGCCAAGCTCATGGACCACGCAAGCTCCTGGACCAGGAACGCTTGTTGACCAGGCACGCTCTTGGACCAGGCTAGCTCCTAGACCAGGCAAGGTCCTGGACTAGGCAAACACCTGGACCAGGCAAGCTCATGGACCGGGCACGCTCCTCGACCAGGCAAGCTCCTGGACCAGGCAAGCTCCTAAACCACGCAAGCTCTTAGACCGGGCAAGCTCGTGGAACACGCAAGCTCGTGGACCAGGCAGGCTCCTGGACCAGGCAAGCTCCTAAACCAGGCAAGCTCCTTGACCAGGCAAGCTCGTGGACCAGGCACGCTCTTGGACCAGGTAGGCATCTGGACCAAGCAAGCTCCTGGACCACGCAAGCTCCTGGACCAGGCAAGCTCGTGGACCAGGCAGGCTCCTGGACCAGGCAAGCTCCTGGACCAAGCAAGCTCCTGGACCAGGCACACTCGTGGACCAGGCACACTCCTGGACCAGGCAAGCTCTTGGACCAGGCACGCTCTTGGACCAGGCAAGCTCTTGGACCAGGCACGCTCCTGGATCAGGCAAGCTCTTGGACCAGGCACGCTTCTGGACCAAGCAAGCTCCTGGACCAGGCAAGCTCCTGGACGACGCAAGCTCTTGGACCAAGCAGGCATCTAGACCAAGCAAGCCCCTGGACCTGGCAAGCTCCTGGACCACGCAAGCTTCTGGACAAGGCAAGCTCCCGGACCAGGCAATATCTTGGACCAGGCAAACTCCCGGTCCAAGGAAGCTCCTGGACCAAGCAAGCTCGTGGACCGGGCACGCTCATGGACCAGGCAAGTTCCTAGACGAGGCAAGCTCCTGGACCAGGCAAGCTCCTGGACCTTGCAAGCTCCTGGACTTGGCAAGCTCCTGTACCAGGCACGCTCCTGGACCAGGCAAGCTCCTAGACTAGGCAAGCTCCTCGACCACGCAAGCTCTTGGACCAGACAAGCTCCTGGACCGGGCAAGCTCCTGGACCAGTCCAGCTAACGGACCATGAAAGCTCCTGGACAAGGCAAGCTCGTGGAGCTTGGTCTAGGAGTTTGCCTGGTCCAGCAGCTTGCCTGGTCTAGGAGCTTGCCTGGTCTAGGAGCTTGCCTAGTCCAGGAGCGTTCCTAGTCCACGAGTTTGCCTGGTCAAGAAGCTTGCGTGGTCCAGGAGCTTGCTTGTTCCACGAGCGTGCCTGGTCCTGGAGCTTGCCTTGTCCAGGAGCTTTCTTGGTCCGTTAGCTTGCCTGGTCCGGGAGCTTGCCTGGTCTAGAAGCTTTCGTGGTCCAAGAGCTTGCCTGGTCCAAGAGCTTGCCTGGTCCAGGAGCTTGCCTGGTCCAGGAGCGTGCGTGATCCACGAGGTTGCCTGGTCCAAGAGCTTGCCTGGTCCGGGAGCGTGCCTGGTCCAAGCGCTTGCCCGGTCCAGGAGCTTTCATGGTCCAAGAGCTTGCCTTGTCCAAGAGCTTGCTTGGCCCAGAAGCCTGCCTGGTCCAAGAGCTTGCCTCGTCCAGGAGCGTGTCTGGGTTAAGAGCTTGCCTGGTCCAGGAGCTTGCGTGGTCGAGGAGCTTGCCTGGTCCAAGAGCTTGCCTGGTCCAGGAGCTTGCCTTGTCCAAGAGCTTGCCTGGTCCAAGAGCTTGCGTGGTCTAGGAGCTTGCCTTGTCCAGGAGCTTGCCTAGTCTAGGAGCTTGCCTGGTCTAGGAGCTTGCTTGGTCCAAGAGCGTGCCTGGTCCGGAAGCTTGCCTGGTCCAGGAGCTTGCCTGGTCTAGGAGCTTGCATGGTCCAGGAGCGTGCCTGGTCCAGGAGCTTGCCTGGTCCAGGAGCTATCCTGGTCCAGGAGCTTGCCTGGTCAAGGAGCTTGCCTGGTCCAGGAGCTTGCCTTCTGTTCCAAGAGCTTTCTTGGTCCAGAAGCTTGCCTGGTCTAGGAGCTTGCCTAGTCCAGCAGCTTGCCTGGTCTAGGAGCTTGCCTTGTCTAGGAGCTTGCTTGGTCCAAGCGCGTTCCTGGTCCACGAGTTTGCCTGGTCCAGAAGCTTGCCTGGTCCAGGAGCTTACCTGTTCCACGAGCGTGCCTGGTCCAGGAGCTTGCCTTGTCCACGAGCTTTCATGGTCCATTAGCTTGCCTGGTCCTGGAGCTTGCCTGGTCCAAGAGCTTGCGTGGTCCAGGAGCTTGCGTGGTCCAGGAGCTTGCCTGGTCAAGGAGCTTGCCTGGTCCAGGAGCTTGCCTGGTCCAAGAGCTTGCCTAGTCTAGGAGCTTGCCTGGTCCAGGAGCTTGCCTAGTCCAGCAGCTTTCCTGGTCTAGGAGCTTGCCTGGTCTAGGAGCTTGCCTGGTCCAGGAGCGTTCCTGGTCCACGTGTTTGCGTGGTCCAAAAGCTTGCCTCGTCTAGGAGCGTTCCTGTGCCAAGAGCTTGCTTGGTCTAGAAGCCTGCCTGGTCCAAGAGCTTGCCTGGTCCAGGAGCGTGCCTGGTCCAAGAGCTTGCGTGGTCCAGGAGCTTGCGTGGTCCAGGAGCTTGCCTGGTCAAGGAGCTTGCTTGGTCTAGGAGCTTGCCTGGTCCAAGAGCTTGCCTGGTCCAGGAGCTTGCCTGGTCCAGGAGCTTGCCTGGTCGCGGAGCTTGCTTGATCTAGGAGCTTTCCTGGTCTAGGAGCATTCCTGGTTCAAGAGCTCGCCTGGTCCAGGAGCTTGCCCGGTCCAGGAGCTTGCCTAGTCCAAGAGCTTGCCTGGTCCACGAGCGTGACTGGTCCAAGAGCTCGCTTGGGCCAGAAGCTTGCTTGCTCCAGGAGCTTGCCTGGTCCAGGAGCTTGCCATGTCCAAGAGCTTGCCTGGTCCAGGAGCATGCGTGGTCCAGGAGCTTGCCTGGTCTAGGAGGTTGCCTGGTCCAAGAGCTTGCCTGGTCTAGGAGCTTGACTAGTCTAAGAGCTTGCCTGGTCTAGGAGCTTGCCTGGTCCAAGACCTTGCCTAGTCCAAGAGCTTGCCTGGTCGAAGAGCTTGCCTGGTCCAAGATCTTGCCTGGTCCAAGAGCTTGTCTGGTCCAGGAGCTTGCCTTGTCCACGAGCTTGCCTGGTCCAGGTGCTTGCCTGGTTTAGAACCTTGCCTGGTCTAGGAGCTTGTCTGGTTTAGGAGCTTGCCTGGTCTAGGAGCGTGCCTGGTCCAGGAGCGTGCTTGGTCTAGGAGCTTGCCTAGTCCACGAGCTTGCCTGGTCCAGAAGCTTGCGTGGTCTAGGAGCGTGCCAGGTCTATGAGCTTGCCTGGTCCAGGAGCTTGATTGGTCCAAGAGCTTGCCTGGTCCAGGAGCTTGCCTGGTCCAGGAGCTTGCCTGGTCAAAGAGATTGCATGGTCCGGGAGCTTCCCTGGTCAAGGAGCTTGCCTGGTCCAGGAGCTTGCTTGGTCTAGGAGCTTGCGAGGTCCAGGAGCTTGCCTGGTCTAGGAGCTTGCCTGGTCTAGGAGCTTGCCTGGTCTAGGAGCTTGCCTGGTCTAGGAGCTTGCCTGGTCTAACAGCTTGCCTGAACCAGGAGCGTGCCTGGTCCAGGAGCTTGCCTGATCCAGGGCTTGCCTGGTCCAGAAGCTTGCCTGGTCTAGGATCTTGCCTGGTCCAAGAGCATGCCTGGTCCACGAGCTTGCCTGGTCCAAGAGCTTGCCTGGTCCAGGAGCTTGCCTGGTCCAGGATCTTGCCTGGTCCAGGAGCTTGCCTGGTCCGGGAGCTTCCCTGGTCCAGGAGCTTGCCTGGTCTAGGAGCTTGCCTGGTCCAGGAGCCTGCCTTGTCTTGGAGCTTGCCTGGTCCAGGAGCTTGCCAGGTCCAGGAGCGTGCTTGGTCCACAAGCTTGCCTGGTCAAGGAGCTTGCCAAATCTAGGACCTTGCCTGGTCCAACAACTTGCCTGGTCCAAGTGCTTGCTTGGTCCAGGAGCGTGCCTGGTCCAAGAGCTTGCCTGGTCCAGGAGCTTGCCTGGTCCAGGAGCTTGCTTGGTCCAGGAGCGTGCCTGGTCCACAAGATTGCCCGTTCCGGGAGCTTGCGTGGTCCAGGAGCTTGCCTTGTCTAGGATCTTGCGTGGTCCAGGAGCTTGCCTGGTCCAGGAGCGTGCCTGGTCCACGTGTTTGCGTGGTTCAGGAGCTTGCCTGGTCCACGAATTTGCCTGGTCCAAGAGCTTGCCTGGTCCAGGAGCTTGCCTGGTCTAGGAGCTTGCCTAGTCCAGGAGCTTGCCTGGTCCAGGAGCTTGCCTGGTCCACGAGTTTGCCTGGTCCAGGAGCTTGCTTGGTCCATGAGCTTGCGTGGTCCAGGAGCTTGCGTGGTCTAGGAGCCTGCCTGGTCTAGGAGCTTGCCTGGTCTAACAGCTTGCCTCGTCCAAGAGCTTGCTTGGTCCAGGAGCGTGAATGGTCCAAGAGCTTGCCTTGTCAAGGAGCTTGCCTGGTCCAGGAGCTTTCCTGGTCCAGGAGCTTGCATGGTCCAGGAGCTTGCTTGGTCGAGAAGCCTGCCTGGTCCAAGAGCTTGCCTTCTGAAGGAGCGTGCCTGGTCCAAGAGCTTGCGTGGTCCAGGAGCTTGCAAGGTCCAAGAGCCTGCGTGGTCCAGGAGCTTGCCTGGTTAAGGAGCTTGCCTGGTCCGGAATCGTGCCTGGTCCACGAGGGTGCCTGGTCCAGGAGCTTGCCTGGTCCACGAGCCTGCCTGGTCCAGGAGCTTGCCTGGTCCAGGAGCTTGCCTGGTCCACGAGCTTGCCTGGTTCACGAGCTTGCCTGGTCCTGGAGCTTTCCCGGTCTAGGAGCTTGCCTGGTCAAGGAGCTTGCCTGGTCCAGAAGCTTGCTTGGTCCAGGAGGTTGCCTGGTCCAAGAGCGTGCGTGATCCACGAACTTTCCTGGTAGAGGAGCTTGCCTGGTCCAGGAGTTTGCCTGGTCCAGGAGCTTGCCTAGTCCAGGTGCTTGTCTCGTCCACGAGCTTGCTTGGTGCACGAGTTTGCCTGGTCCAGGAGCTTGCCAGGTCCAGGAGCTTGCTTGGTCCAGTAGCTTGCCTAATCTAGGAGCTTGCCTGGTCCAGGAGCGTGCCTGGTCCACGAGCTTGCCTAGTACAGGAGCTTGCATGGTCCAGGAGCTTGCCTGGTCCAGGAGCGTGCCTTGTCCAAGAGCTTACCTAGTCCAGGAGCTTGCATGGTCCAGGAGCTTGCCTGGTCCAGGAGCGTGCCTTGTCCAAGAGCTTACCTAGTCCAGGAGCTTGTCTGGTCCAGGAGCTTGCCTGGTCTAGGAGCTTGCCTGGTCCAGGAGCGTGCCTGGTCCAGGAGCTTGCCTGGTCCAGGAGCTTGCCTGGTCCAGGAGCTTGCGTGGTCCAGGAGCGTGCCTGATCCACGAGCCTGCCTGGTCCAAGGGCTTGACTGGTCCAAGATTGTGCCTGGTCCACGAGCGTGCCTGGTCCAGCAGCTTGCCTCGTCCAGGATCTTGCCTGGTCTAGGAGCTTTCCTGGTCCAGGAGCTTGCTTGGTCCAGGAGCTTGCCTGGTCCAAGAGCTTGCCTGGTCCAAAAGCTTGCCTGGTCCATGAGCGTGCCTGGTCCAAGAGCTTGCCTGGTCCAGGAGCTTGCTTGGTCCAGAAGCCTGCCTGGTCCAAGTGCTTGCCTGGTCGAGGAGCGTGCCTGGTCCAAGAGCTTGCGTGGTCCAGGAGCTTGCCTGGTCCAGGAGCTTGCTTAGTCGAGAAGCATGATAGATCCAAGAGCTTGCCTGGTCCGGGTGCGTGCCTAGTCCATGAGCTTCCGTGGTCCAGAAGCTTGCCTGGTCCAGGAGCTTGCTTAGTCGAGGAGCGTGCCTGGTCCACGAGCCTGCCTGGTCCATGAGCTTGCTTGGTCCAGGAGCTTGCCTGGTCCAGGAGCTTGCCTGGTCCACGTGCTTGCTTGGTCCACGAGCTTGCCTGGTCCAGGAGCTTGCCTGGTCTAGGAGCTTGCCTGGTCCACGAGCTTGCCTGGTCTAGGAGCTTGCGTGGTCCATGAGGTTGCCTGGTCCAGGAGCGTGCCTGGTCCACGAGCTTGCCTGGTCCAAGAGCTTGCCTGCTCCAAGAGCTTGTATGGTCCAAGAGCTTGCCTGGTCCAAGGGCTTGCGTGGTCCACGAGCTTGCCTGGTCCAGGAGCTTGCCTAGTCCAGGTGCGTGCCAGGTCCAGGAGCTTGCCTGGTCCACAACCTTGCCTGATCTAGGAGCTTGCCTGGTCCAGGAGCGTGCTTGGTCCAGGAGCTTGCGTGATCCAGGAGCTTGCTGCGTCCATGAGCTTGCCTTGTCCAGGATCTTGCTTGGTCAAGGAGCGTGCCTGGTCCACGAGTTTGCCTAGTCCAGGAGCTTGCCTCGTCCAGGAGCTTGCCTGGTCTAGGAGCTTGTGTGGTCCAGGAGCGTGAGTGGTCCCGAGCTTGCCTTGTCCAGGAGCTTGCCTGGTCTAGGAGCTTGCCTAGTCCAGGAGCGTGCCTGGTCCAAGAGTGTGCCTGGTCTAAGAGCTTGCGTGGTCCAGGAGCTTGTCTTTTCCAGGAGCTTGCCTTGTTGAGGAGCGTGCCTGGTCAAGGAGTGTGCCTGGTCCTGGAGCTTGCTTGGTCCAGAAGCCTGCCTGGTCTAAGAGCTTGCTTGGTCCAGGAGCGTGCCTAGTCCAAGAGCTTGCCTGGTCGAAGAGCGTGCCTGGTCGAGGAGCGTGCCTGGTCGAGGAGCTTGCCTGGTCCAGGAGCTTGCCTTGTCCAGGAGCTTGCCTGGACCAAGAGCTTGCCTAGTCCAGGAGCTTGCGTGGTCCAGGAGCTTGCCTGGTCCAGGAGCTTGCCTAGTCTACGAGCTTGCTGGTCCAGGAGCTTGCCTGGTCCAGGAGCTTGCTTGGTCCAGAAGCGTTCCTCGGCCAAGAGCTTGCCTGGTCCAAGAGCATGCCTGGTCCAAGAGATTGCGTGGTCCAGTAGCTTGCCTTGTCCAGGAGCTTGCCTGGTCCACAAGCGTGCCTGATCCAGGAGCTTGCTACGTGCAGGAGCTTGCCTGATCCAGGAGCTTGCCTTGTCCATGAGCGTGCTTGGTCCAGGAGTGTGCCTGGTCCAGGAGCTTCCTTGGTCCAGAAGCTTGCCAGGTCCAAGAGCTTGCGTGGTCCAGGAGCTTGCCTGGTCAAGGAGCTTGCCTGGTCCGGAATTGTGCTTGGTCCACGAGGGTGCCTAGTCCAGGAGCTTGCTTGGTCCACGAGCCTCCCTGGTCCAGGAGCTCCAGGAGCTTGCCTGGTCCACGAGCTTGCCTGGTCCACGAGCTTGCCTGGTCCACGAGCTTGCCTGGTCCAGGAGCTTGCTTGGTCCAGGAGATTGCCTGGTCCAAGAGCTTGCCTGGTCTAAATGCTTGCCTGGTCCAGGAGCGTGCCTGGTCCAGGAGCTTGCCTGGTCCAGGAGCTTGCTTGGTCCAGAAACCTGCCTGGTCCAAGTGCTTGCCTGGTCGAGGAGCGTGCCTGGTCCAAGAGCTTGCGTGGTCCAGGAGCTTGCCTGGTCCTGGAGCTGCTTGTCAAGAGCTTGCGGGTCTAGGAGCGTGCCTGGTCCAAGGAGCGTGCCTGGTCCTAGGAGCGTGCCTGGTCAAGGAGCGTTCCTGGTCCAGGAGCGTGCCTGGTCCAGGAGCGTGTCTGGTTTAAAAGCTTGCCTGGTCCAGGAGCGTGCCTGATCCACGAGCCTGCCTCGTCCAAGGGCTTGCCTGGTCCAAGATCGTGCCTAGTCCACGAGCGTGCCTGGTCCAGGAGCTTGCCTCGTCCAGGAGCTTGCCTGGTCTAGGAGCTTGCCTGGTCCAGGAGCTTGCTTGGTCCAGGAGCTTGCCTGGTCCAAGAGCTTGCCTGGTCCAAAAGCTAGCCTGGTCCAGGAGCGTGCCTGGTCCAGGAGCTTGCCTGGTCCAGGAGCTTGCTTGGTCCAGAAGCCTGCCTGGTCCAAGTGCTTGCCTGGTCGAGGAGCGTTCCTGGTCCAAGAGCTTGCGTGGTCCAGGAGCTTGCCTTGTCCAGGAGCTTGCTTGGTCGAGAAGCATGAAAGGTCCAGGAGCTTGCGTGGTCCAGGAGCTTGCCTGGTCCAGGAGCGTGCCTGGTCCAGGAGCGTGCCTAGTCCAGGAGCGTGCCTCGTCCAGGAGCGTGCCTGGTCCAGGAGCGTGCCTGGTCCATGAGCTTGCCTGGTCTAACAGCTTGCCTGGTCCAGGAGCGTGCCTGGTCTAGGAGCTTGCCTGATCCAGGAGCTTGCCTGGTCCAGGAGCTTGCCTGGTCTAGGATCTTGCCTGGTCCAGGAGCATGCCTGGTCTACGAGCTTGCCTGGTCCAGGAGCTTGCCTGGTCCAGGATCTTGCCTGGTCCAGGAGCGTGCCTGGTCCAGGAGCTTGCCTGGTCCAGGAGCTTGCCCGGTCTAACATCTTGCCTGGTCCAGGAGCGTGCCTGGTCCAGGAGCTTGCCTGATCCAGGAGCTTGCCTGGTCCAGGAGCTTGCCTGGTCTAGGATCTTGCCTGGTCCAGGAGCATGCCTGGTCCACGAGCTTGCCTGGTCCAAGAGCTTGCCTGGTCCAGGAGCTTGCCTGGTCCAGGATCTTGCCTGGTCCAGGAGCTTGCCTGGTCCAGGAGCTTCCCTGGTCCAGGAGCTTGCCTTGTCCAGGAGCCTGCCTTGTCTAGGAGCTTGCGTGGTCCAGGAGCTTGCCAGGTCCAGGAGCGTGCTTGGTCCACAAGCTTGCCTGGTCAAGGAGCTTGCCAGGTCCAGGAGCTTGCCTGGTCCAACAACTTGCCTGGTCCAAGTGCTTGCTTGGTCCAGGAGCGTGCCTGGTCCAAAAGCTTGCCTGGTCCAGGAGCATGCCTTGTCCAGGAGCTTGCTTGGTCCAGGAGCGTGCCTGGTCCACGAGATTGCCCGGTCCAGGAGCTTGCCTGGTCCAGGAGCTTGCCTGGTCTAGGATCTTGCCTGGTCGAGGAGCTTGCCTGGTCCAGGAGCGTGCCTGGTCCATGTGTTTGCGTGGTTCAGGAGCTTGCCTGGTCCACGAATTTGCCTGGTCCAGGAGCTTGCCTGGTCCAGGAGCTTGCCTGGTCCACGAGTTTGCCTGGTCCAGGATCTTGCTTGGTCCAGGAGCTTGCGTGGTCCAGGAGCTTGCGTGGTCTAGGAGCCTGCCTGGTCTAGGAGCTTGCCTGGTCTAACAGCTTGCGTGGTCCAAGAGCTTGCTTGGTCCAGGAGCGTGAATGGTCCAAGAGCTTGCCCGGTCAAGGAGCTTGCCTGGTCCAGGAGCTTTCCTGGTCCAGGAGCTTGCCTGGTCCAGGAGCTTGCTTGGTCCAGAATCCTGCCTGGTCCAAGAGCTTGCCTTCTCCAGGAGCGTGCCTGGTCCAAGAGCTTGCGTGGTCCAGGAGCTTGCCAGGTCCAAGAGCTTGCGTGGACTAGGAGCTTGCCTGGTCAAGGAGCTTGCCTGGTCCGGAATCGTGCCTGGTCCACGAGGGTGCCTGGTCCAGGAGCTTGCCTGGTCCAGGAGCTTGCCTAGTCCAGGAGCTTGCCTGGTCCATGAGCGTGCCTGGTCCACGAGCCTGCGTGGTCCAGGAACTTGCCTGGTCCAGGAGCTTGCCTGGTCTAACAGCTTGCCTGAACCAGGAGCGTGCCTGGTCCAGGAGCTTTCCTGATCCAGGGCTTGCCTGGTCCAGGAGCTTGCCTGGTCTAGGATCTTGCCTGGTCCAGGAGCATGCCTGGTCCACGAGCTTGCCTGGTCCAAGAGCTTGCCTGGTCCAAGAGCTTGCCTGGTCCAGGATCTTGCCTGGTCCAGGAGCTTGCCTGGTCCGGGAGCTTCCCTGGTCCAGGAGCTTGCCTGGTCTAGGAGCTTGCCTGGTCCAGGAGCCTGCCTTGTCTTGGAGCTTGCCTGGTCCAGGACCTTGCCAGGTCCAGGAGCGTGCTTGGTCTACAAGCTTGCCTGGTCAAGGAGCTTGCAAAATCTAGGAGCTTGCCTGGTCCAAGTGCTTGCTTGGTCCAGGAGCGTGCCTGGTCCAAGAGCTTGCCTGGTCCAGGAGCTTGCCTGGTCCAGGAGCTTGCTTGGTCCAGGAGCGTGCCTGGTCCACAAGATTGCCCGGTCCAGGAGCTTGCGTGGTCCAGGAGCTTGCCTGGTCTAGGATCTTGCCTGGTCCAGGAGCTTGCCTGGTCCAGGAGCGTGCCTGGTCCACGTGTTTGCGTGGTTCAGGAGCTTGCCTGGTCCACGAATTTGCCTGGTCCAAGAGCTTGCCTGGTCCAGGAGCTTGCCTGGTCTAGGAGCTTGCCTGGTCCAGGAGCTTGCCTGGTCCAGGAGCTTGCCTGGTTGAACACATGGTGGGTTGAACACACGGTGGGTTGATCACACGATAGGTTGATCACACGGTGGGTTCAACACACGGTGCGTTGAACACACGGTGGTTGAACACTCGGTGGGTTGATCACACGGTGGGTAGAACACACAGTTGGTTGAACACACGGTGGGTTGAACACACAGTGGATTGAACACACGGTGGGTTGAAGACACGGTGGATTCATTTCACGGTGGGTTCAACACACGGTGCGTTGAACACACGGTGGGTGGAACACACGGTGGGTTGAACACACGGTGGGTTGAACACACGGTGGGCTGATCACACGTTTGGTTGAACACACGGTGGGTTCAACACACGGTGCATTGAACACACGGTGGGTGGAACACAGTGTGGGCTGAACACAAGGTCGGTTGAAGACACGGTAGGTTGAACATACGGTGAGTTGAACACACGGTGGGTTGAACACACGGTAGGTTGAACACACGGTGGGTTTAACACACGGTGGGTTGAACACACGGTGGGTTGAACACACGGTAGGTTGAACACACGGTGGGTTGAACACACGGTGGGTTGAACATACGGTGGGTTCAACACACGGTGCGTTGAACACATGGTGGATTGAACACACGATAGGTTGAACACACGGTGGGTTGAACACACGGTGGGTTGAACACACGGTGGGTTGAACACACGGTGGGTTGAACACACGGTGGGTTCAACACACGGTGCGTTGAACGAACGGTGGGTGGAACACACGGTGGGTTGAACACATGGTGGGTTGAACACACGGTGGGTTGAACACACGATAGGTTGTACGTACAGTGGGTTGAACATACGGTGGGTTCAATACACGGTGGGTTCAACACGCGGTGGGTTCAACACACGGTGGGTGGAACACACGGTGGGTTGAACACATGGTGGGTTGAACATAAGGTGGGTTGATCACACGGTGGGTGGAACACACAGTGGGTTGAACACACGGTGGGTTGAACACACGATAGGTTGAGCACACGGTGGGTTGAACACACGGTGGGTTCAACACACGGTGGTGGGTTGAACACACAGTGGGTTGATCACAAGGTGGGTGGAACACACGGTGGGTTGAACACACGGTGGGTTGAACAGACGATAGGTTGAACACACGGTGGGTTTAACACATGGTGGGTTGAACATACGGTGGGTTGAACACACGGTAGGTTTAAGACACGGTGGGTTGAACACACAGTGCATTGAACATTCGGTGGGTGGAACACACGGTGGGTTGAACTTACGGTGGGTTCAAAACACGGTGGGTTCAACACACGGTGGGTTCAACACACGATGCGTTGAACACACGGTGGGTGGAACACACGGTGGGTTGAACACACAGTGGGTTGAACAAAAGGTGGGTTGATCACACGGTGGGTGGAACACACGGTGGGTTGAACACACGGTGGGTTGAACACACGGTGGGTTGAGCACACGGTGGGTTGAACACACGATATGTTGAACATACAGTGGGTTGAACATACGGTGGGTTCAATACACGGTGGGTTCAACACGCGGTGGGTTCAACACACGGTGGGTGGAACACACGGTGGGTTGAACACATGGTGGGTTGAACATAAGGTGGGTTGATCACACGGTGGGTGGAACACACAGTGGGTTGAACACACGGTGGGTTGAACACACGATAGGTTGAGCACACGGTGGGTTGAACACACGGTGGGTTCAACACACGGTGGGTTGAACACAAGGTGGGTTGAACACACACTGGGTTGATCACAAGGTGGGTGGAACACACGGTGGGTTGAACACACGGTGGGTTGAACAGACAATAGGTTGAACACACGGTGGGATTAACACATGGTGGGTTGAACATACGGTGGGTTGAACACACGGTAGGTTTAAGACACGGTGGGTTGAACACACAGTGCATTGAACATTCGGTGGGTGGAACACACGGTGGGGTGAACACACGGTGGGTTCAAAACACGGTGGGTTCAACACACGGTGGGTTCAACACACAATGCGTTGAACACACGGTGGGTGGAACACACGGTGGGTTGAACACACAGTGGGTTGAACAAAAGGTGGGTTGATCACACGGTGGGTGGAACACACGGTGGGTTGAACACACGGTGGGTTGAACACACGGTGGGTTGATCACACCGTGGGTGGAACATACGGTGGGTTGAACACACGGTGGGTTGATCACACGGTGGGTTAAACACACGGTGGGTGGAACACACAGTGGGTTGAACACATGGTGGGTGGAACATACGGTGGGTTGATCACACGGTGGGTTGATCACACGGTGGGTTGATCACACGGTGGGTTGAACATATGGTGGGTTGAATACACGGTGGGTTGAACACACGGTGGGTTGAACACACGGTGGGTTGAACACACGGTGGGTTGAACACATGGTGGGTTGAACACACGGTGGGTTGAACACACGGTGCGTTGAACACACGGTGGGTTGAACACACGGTGGGTTGAACACACGATGGGTTGAACACACGGTGGGTTCAACACACGGTGGGTTCAACACACGGTGGGTTCAACACACGGCGGGTTCAACACATGGTGGGTGGAACACACAGTGGGTTGAACACATGGTGGGTTGAACATACGGTGGGTTGATCACACGGTGGGTGGAACACACAGTGGGTTGAACACACAGTGGGTTGAACACACGATAGGTTGAGCACACGGTGGGTTGAACACACGGTGCGTTGAACACACGGTGGGTGGAACACACGGTGGGTTGAACACATGGTGGGTTGAACACACGGTGGGTTTAACACACGGTGGGTTGAACACACGGTGGGATGAACACACGGTGAGTTGAACACACGGTGGGTGGAACACACGGTGGGTTGAACACACGGTGGGTTTAACACACGGTGGGTTGAAAACACGGGGGGTTGAACACACGGTATATTGAACACGCGGTGGGTTGAACACACGGAAGGCTGATCACACGGTGGGTTGAACACACGGTGGGCTCAACACACGGTGCGTTGAACACACGGTGGGTGGAACACACGGTGGGTTGATCACACCGTGGGTGGAACACACGGTGGGTTGAACACACGGTGGGTTGATCAGACGGTGGGTTGAACACACGGTGGGTTGAACACACGGTGGGTTTTACACATGGTGGGTTGAACATACGGTGGGTTGATCACACGGTGGGTTGATCACACGGTGGGTTGATCACACGGTGGGTTGATCACACGGTGGGTTGAACACACAGTGGGTTGAACACACGGTGGGTTGAACACACGGTGGGTTGAACACACGGTGGGTTGAACACACGGTGCGTTGAACACACGGTGGGTTGAACACACGGTGCGTTGAACACACGGTGGGTTGAACACAAGGTGGGTTGAACACACAGTGGGTTGATCACATGGTGGGTGGAACACACGGTGGGTTGAACACATGGTGGGTTGAACACATGATAGGTTGAACACACAGTGGGTTGATCACACGGTGGGTTGAAAACACGGTAGGTTTAAGACACGGTGGGTTGAACACACGGTGCATTGAACATTCGGTGGGTGGAAAACACCGTGGGTTGAACACACGGTGGGTTCAAAACACGGTGGGTTCAACACACGGTGGGTTCAACACACGATGCGTTGAACACACGGTGGGTGGAACACACGGTGGGTTGAACACACGGTGGGTTGAACACACGATAGGTTGAACACACGATGGGTGGAACACACGGTGCGTTGAACATATGGTGGGTGGATCACACGGTGGGTGGAACACACGGTGGGTTGAACACACGGTGGGTTGAACACACGATAGGTTGAGCACACGGTGGGTTGAACACACGGTGCGTTGAACACACGGTGGGTGGAACACACGGTGGGTTGAACACATGGTGGGTTTAACACCAATGGGTTGATCACACCGTGGGTGGAACACACGGTGGGTTGAACACACGGTGGGTTGATCACACGGTGGGTTGAACACATTGTGGGTGGAACACACGGTGGGTTGAGCACATGGTGGGTTGAACAATTGGTGGGTTGATCATACGGTGGGTTGATCACATGGTGGGTTGATCACACGGTGGGTTGATCACACGGTGGGTTGAACACACGGTGGGTTGAACACACGGTGGGTTGAACACACGGTGGGTTGAACACACGGTGGGTTGAACACACGGTGCGTTGAACACATGGTGGGTTGAACACACGGTGCGTTGAACATAGGATAGGTTGAACACACGGTGGGTTGAACACACGGTGGGCTCAACACACGGTGGGTTCAACACACGGTGGGTTCAACACACGGTGGGTGGAACACACGGTGGGTTGAACACATGGTGGGTTGAACATACGGTGGGTTGAACACACGGTGGGTTTAACACACGGTGGGTTGAACACACGGTGGGTTGAACACACGGTGGGTTGAACACACGATAGGTTGAGCACATGCTGTGTTGAACACATGGTGTGTAACCCACCGTGTCTTAAACATACCGTGTGTTCAACCCACCGTGTGTTCAACCCACCGTGTGTTCAACCCACCGTGTGTTAAACCTATCGTCTGTTCAACCCACCGTGTGTTCAACCCACCGTGTGTTCAACCCACTGTGTGTTCCACCCACGGTGTGATCAACCCGCCGTGTGTTTAACCCACCATGTGTTCAACCCACCGTGTGTTCCACCCACCGTGTGTTCAATGCACCGTGTGTTCAACCCATTGTGTGCTCAACCTATCGTGTGTTCAACCCACCGTGTGTTCAACCCACCGTGTGTTCCACCCACCGTGTGATCAACCCATCATATGTTCAACGCACTGTGTGTTCAACCCACCGTGTGTTCAACGCACCGTGTGTTCAACCCACCGTGTGTTCCACCCACCGTGTGTTCAACGCATCGTGTGTTGAACCCACCGTGTGTTGAACCCACCGTGTTTTGAACCCACCGTATGTTCAACCCACGGTGTGTTCCACCCACCGAATGTTCAATGCACCGTGTGTTCAACCCACCGTGTCTTAAACCTACCGTATGTTCAACCCACCGTGTGATCAACCCACCGTGTGTTCAACCTATCGTGTGATCAACCCACCATGTGTTCAACCCACCATGTGTTCCACCCACCGTGTGTTGAACCCACCGCGTGTTCAACCCACCGTGTGTTTAACCCACCGTGTGTTCAACCCACGGTGTGTTCAACCTATCGTGTGTTCAACCCACCGTGTATTCAACCCACCGTGTGTTCCACCCACCGTGTGATCAACCCACCTTTTGTTCAACCCACTGTGTGTTCAACCCACCGTGTGTTCCACCCACCGTGTGTTCAACGCATCGTGTGTTGAACCCACCGTGTGTTGAACCCACCGTGTTTTGAACCCACCGTGTGTTCAACCCACCGTGTGTTCCACCCACCGAATGTTCAATGCACCGTGTGTTCAACCCACCGTGTCTTAAACCTACCGTGTGTTCAACCCACCGTGTGTTCAACCCACCGTGTGTTCAACCCAACGTGTGTTAACCTATCGTCTGTTCAACCCACCGTGTGTTCAACCCACCGTGTGTTCAACCCACTGTGTGTTCCACCCACGGTGTGATCAACCCGCCGTGTGTTTAACCCACCATGTGTTCAACCCACCGTGTGTTCCACCCACCGTGTGTTCAATGCACCGTGTGTTCAACCCATTGTGTGCTCAACCTATCGTGTGTTCAACCCACCGTGTGTTCAACCCACCGTGTGTTCCACCCACCGTGTGATCAACCCATCGTATGTTCAACGCACCGTGTGTTCAACCCACCGTGTGTTCAACGCACCGTGTGTTCAACCCACCGTGTGTTCCACCCACCGTGTGTTCAACGCATCGTGTGTTGAACCCACCGTGTGTTGAACCCACCGTGTTTTGAACCCACCGTATGTTCAACCCACGGTGTGTTCCACCCACCGAATGTTCAATGCACCGTGTGTTCAACCCACCGTGTCTTAAACCTACCGTATGTTCAACCCACCGTGTGATCAACCCACCGTGTGTTCAACCTATCGTGTGATCAACCCACCATGTGTTCAACCCACCATGTGTTCCACCCACCGTGTGTTGAACCCACCGCGTGTTCAACCCACCGTGTGTTTAACCCACCGTGTGTTCAACCCACGGTGTGTTCAACCTATCGTGTGTTCAACCCACCGTGTGTTCAACCCACCGTGTGTTCCACCCACCATGTGATCAACCCACCTTTTGTTCAACCCACTGTGTGTTCAACCCACCGTGTGTTCCACCCACCGTGTGTTCAACGCATCGTGTGTTGAACCCACCGTGTGTTGAACCCACCGTGTTTTGAACCCACCGTGTGTTCAACCCACCGTGTGTTCCACCCACCGAATGTTCAATGCACCGTGTGTTCAACCCACCGTGTCTTAAACCTACCGTGTGTTCAACCCACCGTGTGTTCAACCCACCGTGTGTTCAACCCAACGTGTGTTAACCTATCGTCTGTTCAACCCACCGTGTGTTCAACCCACCGTGCGTTCAACCCACCGTGTGTTCCACCCACGGTGTGATCAACCCACCGTGTGTTTAACCCACCATGTGTTCAACCCACCGTGTGTTCCACCCACCGTGTGTTCAACGCACCGTTTGTTCAACCCATTGTGTTGGACCAGGCACGCTCATGGACCAGGCAAGCTCCTACACCAGGCAAGCTCTTGGACTAGGCACGCTCCTAGACCAGGCAAGCTCTTGGACCAGGCAGGCTTCTGGACCAAGCAAGCTCATGGACCAGGCACACTCAAGGACCAGGCACGTTCCTAGACAAGGCAAGCTCCTAGACTAGGCAATCTCCTGGACCAAGCAAGCTCCTGGATCAAGCAAGCACGTGGACGAGGCACGCTCCTTTACCAGGCAAGCTCCCGGACCAGGCTCGCTCGTGGACCAGGCACGCTCCTGGACCAGGCAAGCTCCTGGACCAGGAATGCTCTTGGACCAGGCAAGCTCCTGGATCAGGCAAGCTCCTGGAACATGCAAGCCCCTAGACCAGGCAAGCTCTTAGACCAGGAAAGCTCCTAGACCAGGCAAGCTCTTGGACCAGGCAAGCTCTTGGACCAGGCAAGCTCCTGAATCAGGCAAGCTAACGGACCAAGAAAGCTCCTGGACAAGGCAAGCTCCTGGACCAGGCAAGCTCCTGGACCAGGATAGCTCCTAGACCAGGCAAGCTCCTGGACTAGGCACGCTCTTGGACCAAGCAAGCTCCTAGACCAGGCAAGCTCTTGGACCAGGCAAGCTTCTGGACCAGGCAAACTCGTGGACAACGCACGCTCCTTGACCAGGCAAGCTCCTGGACTAGGATAGCTCCTAGACCAGGCAAGCTCCTGGACAAGGCAAGCTCCTGGACCACGCAAGCTCTTGGACCACGCAAGCTCTTGGACCAGGCAAGCTCCTGGATAAGGCAAGCTCCTAGACCAAGCAAGCTCCTCGACCAGACACGCTCATGGACCAGGCAAGCTCGTTGACCTGGCATGCTCCTGGACCAGGCAAGCTCCTGGACCAGGCAAGCTCTTGGACCAAGCAAGCTCCAGGACCAGGCAACCTCCTGGACCAGGGAAGCTCGTTGACCAGGCATGCTCCTGGACCAGGCAAGCTCCTGGACCAGGCAAGCTCCTGGACCACGCAAGCTCTTGGACCACGCAAGCTCCTGGACCACGCAAGCTCTTGTCCACGTCCACGTCCACGTCCATCTCCACGTCCACGTCCACGTCCACGACCACGTCCAGGTCCACGACCACGACCACATCTATGTCCACGTCCACGTCCATGTCCACGTCCACTTCCATGTCCATGTCCACGTCCACGTCCACGTCCACGTCCATGTCCATGTCCACGTCCACGTCCACGTCCACGACCATGTCCAAGTCCACGTTCACGTCCACGTCCACGTCCACGTCCACGTCCATGTCCACGTCCACCTCCACGTCCACGTCCATGTCCACGTCCACGTCCACGTCCACGTCCACGTCCATGTCCACGTTCACGTCCATGTCCATGTCCACGTCCACGTCCACGTCCACGTCCACGTCCACAACAATGTCCACGTCCACGTTCACGTCCACGTCCATGTCCATGTCCACGTCCACGACCATGTCCACGTCCACGTCCACGTCCATGTCCACGTCCACGTCCACGTCCACGTCCACGTCCATGTTCACGTCCACGTCCACGTCCACGTCCACGACCACGTCCACGTCCACGTCCACGACCATGTCCACGTCCACGTCCACGACCACGTCCACGTCCACGTCCACGTCCACGTCCACGTCCACGACCATGTCCACGTCCACGACCACGTCCACGTCCACGTCCCTGTCCACGTCCACGTCCACGTCCACGTCCACGTCCACGTCCACGACCACGTCCACGTCCACGTCCACGTCCACGTCCACATCCATGTCCACGTCCACGTCCACGACCACGTCCACGTCCACGTCCACGACCACGTCCACGTCCACGTCCACGTCCACGTCCAAGTCCACGTCCACGTCTACGTCCACGTCCACGTCTATGTCCATGTCCACGTCCATGTCCACGTCCACGTCCACGTCCAGGTCCAGGTCCACGTCCACGTCCACTTCCACTTCCACGTCCACGTCCACGTCCACGTCCACTTCCACTTCCACGTCCACGTCCACGTCCACGTCCAGGTCAAGTCCACGTCCAGGTCCAGTCCACGTCCACGTCCACGTGCACGTCCACGTCCAAGTCCACGTCCACGTCCACGACCACGTCCACGTCCACGTCCACGTCCACGTCAACGACCACGTCCACGACCACGTCCACGTCCACGTCCACGTCCGCGTTCGCGTCCACGACCATGTCCACGTCCACGTCGATGTCCACGTCCGCGTCCACGACCACGTCCACGTCCACGTCCGCACGTCCGCGTCCGCGTCCACGTCCACGTCCGCGTCCACGTCCCCGTCCAACGTCCGCGTCCGCGTCCCTGTCCAACGTCCGCGTCCGCGTCCCACGTCCACGTCCAGGTCAAGTCCGCGTCCACGTCCACGTCCACGTCCACGTCCAGGTCAAGTCCACCTCCACGTCCACGTCCACGTCCACGTCCACGTCCACGTGCACGTCCAGGTCAAGTCCACGTCACGTCCACGTCCACGTCCACGTCCACGTCCACGTCCATGTCCACGTCCACGTCCAAGTCCACGTCCACGTCCACGTCCACGTCCACGTCCACGTCCACGTCCACGTCCACGACCACGTCCACGTCCACGTCCACGTCCACGTCCACGTCCACGACCACGTCCACGGCCACGTCCACGTCCACGTCCACGTCCACGTCCACGTCCACGTCCATGTCCACGTCCACGTCCACGTCCACGACCATGTCCACGTCCACGTCCACGTCCACGTCCACGACCACGTCCACGTCCACGTCCACGACCACGTCCACGTCCACGTCCACGTCCACGACCACGTCCACGTCTACGTCCACGTCCACGACCACGTCCACGTCCACGTCCACGTCCATGTCCACGACCACGTCCAGGTCCACGTCTTCGTCCACGACCACGTCCACGTCCACGTCCACGTCCATGTCTTTGTCCACGACCACGTCCACGTCCACATCCACGTCCACGTCCACGTCCACGTCCACGACCAGGTCCACGTCCACGTCCACGTCCAAGTCCACGTCCAAGTCCACGTCCATGTCCACGTCCAAGTCCTCCACATCCACGTCCACGACCATGTCCACCTCCACGTCCACGTCCACGTCCACGACCATGTCCACCTCCACGTCCACGTCCACGACCATGTCCACGTCCACGTCCACGTTCACGTCCATGTCCACGTCCACGTCCACGACCATGTCCACGTCCACGTCCACGTCCACGTCCACGTCCACGTCCACGTCCACGTCCAAGTCCACGACCACGACCACGTCCACGTCCAAGTCCACGTCCACGTCCACGTCCACGTCCAAGTTTACGTCCACGTCCACGTCCACGTCCACGACCATGTCCACGTCCACGACCACGTCCACGACCACGTCCAAGTCCACGTCCACGTCCACGTCCACGTCCAAGTCCACGTCCACGTCCACGTCCACGTCCACGACCACGTCCACGTCCATGTCCACGTCCACGTCCACGTCCACGTCCACGTCCACGTCCACGTTCACGTTCACGTCCACGTCCACGTCCACGTCCACGTCCACGTCCACGTCCACGTCCACGTCCACGTCCACGTCCACGTCCACGTCCACGTCCACGTCCACGTCCACGTCCACGTCCACGTCCACGTCCACGACCACGTCCACGTCCACGTCCACGTCCACGCGTCCACGTCCACGTCCACGTCCACGACCACGTCCACGTCCACGTCCACGTCCACGTCCACGTCCACGTCCACGCGTCCACGTCCACGTCCACGTCCACGTCCACGCGTCCACATCCACGTCCACGTCCACGTCCACGTCCTCCACGTCCACGTCCACAACCACGTCCTCCACGTCCACGTCCACGTCCACGTCCACGTCCTCCACGTCCACGTCCACAACCACGTGTACGTCCACGTCCACGTCCACGTCCACGTCCACGTGTACGTCCACGTCCACGTCCACGTCCACGTGTACGACCACGTCCACGTCCACGTCCACTACCACGTCCACGACCACGTCCACGTCCACGTCCACGTCTACGTCCACGTCCACGTCCACGTCCACTACCACGTCCACGTCCACGTCCATCTCCACGTCCACGTCCACGTCCACGTCCATCTCCACGTCCACGTCCACGTCCACGTCCACGTCCACGACCACGTCCACGTCCACGTCCACGTCCACGACCACGACCACGTCCACGTCCACGACCACGACCACGTCCACGTCCACGTCCACGTCCACGTCCACGTCCACGTCCACGTCCACGTCCACGACCACGTCCACGTCCACGTCCACGTCCACGCGTCCACGTCCACGTCCACGTCCACGACCACGTCCACGTCCACGTCCACGTCCACGTCCACGTCCACGTCCACGCGTCCACGTCCACGTCCACGTCCACGTCCACGCGTCCACATCCACGTCCACGTCCACGTCCACGTCCTCCACGTCCACGTCCACAACCACGTCCTCCACGTCCACGTCCACGTCCACGTCCACGTCCTCCACGTCCACGTCCACAACCACGTGTACGTCCACGTCCACGTCCACGTCCACGTCCACGTGTACGTCCACGTCCACGTCCACGTCCACGTGTACGACCACGTCCACGTCCACGTCCACTACCACGTCCACGACCACGTCCACGTCCACGTCCACGTCTACGTCCACGTCCACGTCCACGTCCACTACCACGTCCACGTCCACGTCCATCTCCACGTCCACGTCCACGTCCACGTCCATCTCCACGTCCACGTCCACGTCCACGTCCACGTCCACGACCACGTCCACGTCCACGTCCACGTCCACGACCACGACCACGTCCACGTCCACGACCACGACCACGTCCACGTCCACGTCCACGTCCACGCGTCCACGTCCACGTCCATGTCCACGTCCACGTCCACGTCCACGACCATGTCCACGTCCACGTCCACGTCCACGTCCACGTCCACGTCCACGTCCACGTCCACAACCACGTCCACGTCCACGTCCACGACCACGTCCACGTCCACGTCCACGTCCACGACCACGTCCACGTCCACGTCCACGTCCACGTCCACGCGTCCACGTCCATGTCCACGTCCACGTCCTCCACGTCCACGTCCACAACCACGTCCTCCACGTCCACGTCCACGTCCACGTGTACGTCCACGTCCACGTCCACGTCCACGTGTACGTCCACGTCCACGTCCACGACCATGTCCAGGTCCACGTCCACGTCCACGTGTACGTCCACGTCCACGTCCACGTCCACGACCACGTCCACGTCCACGTCCACGACCACGTCCACGTCCACATCCACGTCCACGTCCACGACCACGTCCACGTCCACGTCCACGTCTACGTCCACGTCCACGTCCACGTCCACGACCACGTCCACGTCCACGTCCCTGTCCACGTCCACGTCCATCTCTACGTCCACGTCCACGTCCACGTCCACGTCCACGTCCACGTCCACGACCACGTCTACGTCCACGTCCAGGTCCACGACCACGACCACGTCCACGTCCACGTCCACGTCCACGTCCACGTCCACGCGTCCACGTCCACGTCCACGTCCACGTCCACGCGTCCACGTCCACGCGTCCACGTCCACATCCACGTCCACGTCCACGTCCTCCACGTCCACGTCCACGTCCAGGTCCACGTCCACGTCCATGTCCATGTCCACGTGTACGTCCACGTCCACGTCCACGTCCACGTCCACGTCCACGTCCAGGTCCACGTCCACGTCCACGTCCACGTCCACAACCACGTCCACGTCCACGTCCACGACCACGTCTATGTCCACGTCCACGTCCACGTCCACGTCCACGTCCACGTCCACGTCCACGACCACGTCCACGTCCACGTCCACGTCCACGTCCACGACCACGTCCACGTCCACGTCCACGTCCACGTCCACGACCACGTCCACGACCACGTCCACGTCCACGTCAACGTCCACGTCCACGTCCACGTCCACGTCCACGTCCACGTCCACGTCCACGTCCACGTCCACGACCACGTCCACGTCCACGTCCACGACCACGTCCACGTCCACGTCCACGTCCACGACCACGTCCACGTCCACGTCCACGTCCACGCGTCCACGTCCACGTCCACGTCCACGTCCACGCGTCCACATCCACGTCCACGTCCACGTCCACGTCCTCCACGTCCACGTCCACAACCACGTCCTCCACGTCCACGTCCACGTCCACGTCCACGTCCACGTCCACGTGTACGTCCACGTCCACGTCCACGACCACGTCCAGGTCCACGTCCACGTCCACGTGTACGTCCACGTCCACGTCCACGTCCACGACCACGTCCACGTCCACGTCCACGACCACGTCCACGTCCACATCCACGTCCACGTCCACGACCACGTCCACGTCCACGTCCACGTCTACGTCCACGTCCACGTCCACGTCCACTACCACGTCCACGTCCACGTCCATCTCCACGTCCACGTCCACGTCCACGTCCATCTCCACGTCCACGTCCACGTCCACGTCCACGTCCACGTCCACGACCACGTCCACGTCCACGTCCACGTCCACGACCACGACCACGTCCACGTCCACGACCACGACCACGTCCACGTCCACGTCCACGTCCACGCGTCCACGTCCACGTCCATGTCCACGTCCACGTCCACGTCCACGACCACGTCCACGTCCACGTCCACGTCCACGTCCACGTCCACGTCCACGTCCACGTCCACGTCCACGTCCACGACCACGTCCACGTCCACGTCCACGACCACGTCCACGTCCACGTCCACGACCACGTCCACGTCCACGTCCACGTCCACGTCCACGTCCACGACCACGTCCACGCGTCCACGTCCATGTCCACGTCCACGTCCTCCACGTCCACGTCCACAACCACGTCCTCCACGTCCACGTCCACGTCCACGTCCACGAGTACGTCCACGTCCACGTCCACGTCCACGTGTACGTCCACGTCCACGTCCACGACCACGTCCAGGTCCATGTCCACGTCCACGTGTACGTCCACGTCCACGTCCACGTCCACGACCACGTCCATGTCCACGTCCACGACCACGTCCACGTCCACGTCCACATCCACGTCCACGACCACGTCCACGTCCACGTCCACGTCGACGTCCACGTCCACGTCCACGTCCACGACCACGTCCACGTCCACGTCCACGTCCACGTCCCTGTCCACGTCCACGTCCACGTCCACGTCCACGTCCACGTCCACGTCCACGTCCACGACCACGTCTACGTCCACGTCCACGTCCACGACCACGACCACGTCCACGTCCACGTCCACGTCCACGTCCACGTCCACGTCCACGCGTCCACGTCCACGTCCACGTCCACGTCCACGCGTCCACGTCCACGCGTCCACGTCCACATCCACGTCCACGTCCACGTCCACGTCCTCCACGTCCACGTCCACGTCCACGTCCACGTCCATGTCCATGTCCACGTGTATGTCCACGTCCACGTCCACGACCACGACCACGTCCACGTCCACGACCACGACCACGTCCACGTCCACGTCCACGTCCACGCGTCCACGTCCACGTCCATGTCCACGTCCACGTCCACGTCCACGACCACGTCCACGTCCACGTCCACGTCCACGTCCACGTCCACGTCCACGTCCACGACCACGTCCACGTCCACGTCCACGACCACGTCCACGTCCACGTCCACGTCCACGACCACGTCCACGTCCACGTCCACGTCCACGTCCACGTCCACGCGTCCACGTCCATGTCCACGTCCACGTCCTCCACGTCCACGTCCACAACCACGTCCTCCACGTCCACGTCCACGTCCACGTCCACGTGTACGTCCACGTCGACGTCCACGTCCACGTGTACGTCCACGTCCACGTCCACGACCATGTCCAGGTCCACGTCCACGTCCACGTGTACGTCCACGTCCACGTCCACGTCCACGACCACGTCCACGTCCACGTCCACGACCACGTCCACGTCCACATCCACGTCCACGTCCACGACCACGTCCACGTCCACGTCCACGTCTACGTCCACGTCCACGTCCACGTCCACGACCACGTCCACGTCCACGTCCCTGTCCACGTCCACGTCCATCTCTACGTCCACGTCCACGTCCACGTCCACGTCCACGTCCACGACCACGTCTACGTCCACGTCCAGGTCCACGACCACGACCACGTCCACGTCCACGTCCACGTCCACGTCCACGTCCACGCGTCCACGTCCACGTCCACGTCCACGTCCACGCGTCCACGTCCACGCGTCCACGTCCACATCCACGTCCACGTCCACGTCCTCCACGTCCACGTCCACGTCCACGTCCACGTCCACGTCCATGTCCATGTCCACGTGTACGTCCACGTCCACGTCCACGTCCACGTCCACGTCCACGTCCAGGTCCACGTCCACGTCCACGTCCACGTCCACGTCCACAACCACGTCCACGTCCACGTCCACGACCACGTCTATGTCCACGTCCACGTCCACGTCCACGTCCACGTCCACGTCCACGACCACGTCCACGTCCACGTCCACGTCCACGTCCACGTCCACGACCACGTCCACGTCCACGTCCACGTCCACGTCCACGACCACGTCCACGACCACGTCCACGTCCACGTCAACGTCCACGTCCACGTCCACGTCCACGTCCACGTCCACGTCCACGTCCACGTCCACGACCACGTCCACGTCCACGTCCACGACCACGTCCACGTCCACGTCCACGACCACGTCCACGTCCACGTCCACGTCCACGCGTCCACGTCCACGTCCACGTCCACGCGTCCACATCCACGTCCACGTCCACGTCCACGTCCTCCACGTCCACGTCCACAACCACGTCCTCCACGTCCACGTCCACGTCCACGTCCACGTCCACGTGTACGTCCACGTCCACGTCCACGTCCACGTGTACGTCCACGTCCACGTCCACGACTACGTCCAGGTCCACGTCCACGTCCACGTGTACGTCCACGTCCACGTCCACGTCCACGACCACGTCCACGTCCACGTCCACGACCACGTCCACGTCCACATCCACGTCCACGTCCACGACCACGTCCACGTCCACGTCCACGTCTACGTCCACGTCCACGTCCACGTCCACTACCACGTCCACGTCCACGTCCATCTCCACGTCCACGTCCACGTCCACGTCCATCTCCACGTCCACGTCCACGTCCACGTCCACGTCCACGTCCACGACCACGTCCACGTCCACGTCCACGTCCACGACCACGACCACGTCCACGTCCACGACCACGACCACGTCCACGTCCACGTCCACGTCCACGCGTCCACGTCCACGTCCATGTCCACGTCCACGTCCACGTCCACGACCACGTCCACGTCCACGTCCACGTCCACGTCCACGTCCACGTCCACGTCCACGTCCACGACCACGTCCACGTCCACGTCCACGACCACGTCCACGTCCACGTCCACGTCCACGACCACGTCCACGTCCACGTCCACGTCCACGTCCACGTCCACGACCACGTCCACGCGTCCACGTCCATGTCCACGTCCACGTCCTCCACGTCCACGTCCACAACCACGTCCTCCACGTCCACGTCCACGTCCTCCACGTCCACGTCCACGTCCACGTCCATGTCCATGTCCACGTGTACGTCCACGTCCACGTCCACGTCCACGTCCACGTCCACGTCCAGGTCCACGTCCACGTCCACGTCCACGTCCACGTCCACAACCACGTCCACGTCCACGTCCACGACCACGTCTATGTCCACGTCCACGTCCACGTCCACGTCCACGTCCACGTCCACGTCCACGACCACGTCCACGTCCACGTCCACGTCCACGTCCACGACCACGTCCACGTCCACGTCCACGTCCACGTCCACGACCACGTCCACGACCACGTCCACGTCCACGTCAACGTCCACGTCCACGTCCACGTCCACGTCCACGTCCACGTCCACGTCCACGACCACGTCCACGTCCACGTCCACGACCACGTCCACGTCCACGTCCACGTCCACGACCACGTCCACGTCCACGTCCACGTCCACGCGTCCACGTCCACGTCCACGTCCACGCGTCCACATCCACGTCCACGTCCACGTCCACGTCCTCCACGTCCACGTCCACAACCACGTCCTCCACGTCCACGTCCACGTCCACGTCCACGTCCACGTGTACGTCCACGTCCACGTCCACGTCCACGTGTACGTCCACGTCCACGTCCACGACCACGTCCAGGTCCACGTCCACGTCCACGTGTACGTCCACGTCCACGTCCACGTCCACGACCACGTCCACGTCCACGTCCACGACCACGTCCACGTCCACATCCACGTCCACGTCCACGACCACGTCCACGTCCACGTCCACGTCTACGTCCACGTCCACGTCCACGTCCACTACCACGTCCACGTCCACGTCCATCTCCACGTCCACGTCCACGTCCACGTCCATCTCCACGTCCACGTCCACGTCCACGTCCACGTCCACGTCCACGACCACGTCCACGTCCACGTCCACGTCCACGACCACGACCACGTCCACGTCCACGACCACGACCACGTCCACGTCCACGTCCACGTCCACGCGTCCACGTCCACGTCCATGTCCACGTCCACGTCCACGTCCACGACCACGTCCACGTCCACGTCCACGTCCACGTCCACGTCCACGTCCACGTCCACGTCCACGACCACGTCCACGTCCACGTCCACGACCACGTCCACGTCCACGTCCACGTCCACGACCACGTCCACGTCCACGTCCACGTCCACGTCCACGTCCACGTCCACGACCACGTCCACGCGTCCACGTCCATGTCCACGTCCACGTCCTCCACGTCCACGTCCACAACCACGTCCTCCACGTCCACGTCCACGTCCACGTCCACGAGTACGTCCACGTCCACGTCCACGTCCACGTGTACGTCCACGTCCACGTCCACGACCACGTCCAGGTCCATGTCCACGTCCACGTGTACGTCCACGTCCACGTCCACGTCCACGACCACGTCCACGTCCACGTCCACGACCACGTCCACGTCCACGTCCACGACCACGTCCACGTCCACGTCCACATCCACGTCCACGACCACGTCCACGTCCACGTCCACGTCGACGTCCACGTCCACGTCCACGTCCACGACCACGTCCACGTCCACGTCCACGTCCACGTCCCTGTCCACGTCCACGTCCACGTCCACGTCCACGTCCACGTCCACGTCCACGTCCACGACCACGTCTACGTCCACGTCCACGTCCACGACCACGACCACGTCCACGTCCACGTCCACGTCCACGTCCACGCGTCCACGTCCACGTCCACGTCCACGTCCACGCGTCCACGTCCACGCGTCCACGTCCACATCCACGTCCACGTCCACGTCCACGTCCTCCACGTCCACGTCCACGTCCACGTCCATGTCCATGTCCACGTGTACGTCCACGTCCACGTCCACGTCCACGTCCACGTCCACGTCCAGGTCCACGTCCACGTCCACGTCCACGTCCACAACCACGTCCACGTCCACGTCCACGACCACGTCTATGTCCACGTCCACGTCCACGTCCACGTCCACGTCCACGTCCACGACCACGTCCACGTCCACGTCCACGTCCACGACCACGTCCACGTCCACGTCCACGTCCACGTCCACGACCACGTCCACGACCACGTCCACGTCCACGTCCACGTCCACGTCCACGTCCACGTCCGCGTCCACGTCCATGTCCACGTCCGCGTCCACGACCACGTCCACGTCCACGTCCGCACGTCCGCGTCCGCGTCCACGTCCACGTCCGCGTCCACGTCCCCGTCCAACGTCCGCGTCCGCGTCCCCGTCCAACGTCCGCGTCCGCGTCCCACGTCCACGTCCAGGTCAAGTCCGCGTCCACGTCCACGTCCACGTCCACGTCCAGGTCAAGTCCACCTCCACGTCCACGTCCACGTCCACGTCCATGTGCACGTCCAGGTCAAGTCCACGTCACGTCCACGTCCACGTCCACGTCCACGTCCATGTCCACGTCCACGTCCACGTCCACGTCCAACTCCACGTCCACGTCCACGTCCACGTCCACGTCCACGTCCACGTCCACGACCACGTCCACGTCCACGTCCACGTCCACGACCACGTCCACGTCCACGACCACGTCCACGGCCACGTCCACGTCCACGTCCACGTCCACGTCTACGTCCACGTCCATGTCCACGTCCACGTCCACGTCCACGACCATGTCCACGTCCACGTCCACGTCCACGACCACGTCCACGTCCACGTCCACGACCACGTCCACGTCCACGTCCACGTCCACGACCACGTCCACGTTTACGTCCACGTCCACGACCACGTCCACGTCCACGTCCACATCCATGTCCACGACCACGTCCAGGTCCACGTCTTCGTCCACGACCACGTCCATGTCCACGACCACGTCCATGTCCACGACCACGTCCACGTCCACGTCCACGTCCACGTCCACGTCTTCGTCCACGACCACGTCCACGTCCACGTCCACGTCCACATCCACGACCAGGTCCACGTCCACGTCCACGACCAGGTCCACGTCCACGTCCACGTCCAAGTCCACGTCCAAGTCCACGTCCATGTCCACGTCCAAGTCCTCGTCCACGTCCACGACCATGTCCACCTCCACGTCCACGTCCACGACCATGTCCACGTCCACGTCCACGTCCACGTCCACGTTCACGTCCATGTCCACGTCCACGTCCACGACCATGTCCACGTCCACGTCCACGTCCACGTCCACGTCCACGTCCACGTCCACGTCCACGTCCAAGTCCACGACCACGACCACGTCCACGTCCAAGTCCACGTCCACGTCCACGTCCAAGTTTACGTCCACGTCCACGTCCACGTCCACGTCCACGACCATGTCCACGTCCACGACCACGTCCACGACCACGTCCAAGTCCACGTCCACGTCCCCGTCCACGTCCAAGTCCACGTCCACGTCCACGTCCACGTCCACGTCCACGACCACGTCCACGTCCATGTCCACGTCCACGTCCACGTCCACGTCCACGTCCACGTCCACGTTCACGTTCACGTCCACGTCCACGTCCACGTCCACGTCCACGTCCACGTCCACGTCCACGACCACGTCCATGTCTACGACCACGTCCACGTCCACGTCCACGTCCACGACCACGTCCACGTCCACGTCCACGTCCACGCGTCCACGTCCATGTCCACGTCCACGTCCACGCGTCCACGTCCACGTCCACGTCCACGTCCTCCACGTCCACGTCCACGACCACGTCCTCCACGTCCACGTCCACGTCCACGTCCACGTCCACGTCCACGTGTACGTCCACGTCCACGTCCACGACCACGTCCAGGTCCACGTCCACGTCCACGTGTACGTCCACGTCCACGTCCACGACCACGTCCACGTCCACGACCACGACCACGTCCACGTCCATGTCCACGTCCACGTCCACGTCCACGTCCACGCATCCACGTCCACGTCCATGTCCACGTCCACGTCCACGTCCACGTCCACGTCCTCCACGTCCACGTCCACGTCCACGTCCACGTCCACGTCCACGTCCACGTCCACGTCCATGTCCATGTCCATGTGTACGTCCACGTCCACGTCCACGTCCACGTCCACGTCTACGTCCACGTCCAGGTCCACGTCCACGTCCACGTCCACGTCCACGTCCACAACCACGTCCACGTCCACGTCCACGACCACGTCTATGTCCACGTCCACGTCCACGTCCACGTCCACGTCCACGACCACGTCCACGTCCACGTCCACGTCCACATCCACGTCCACGTCCACGACCACGTCCACGTCCACGTCCACGTCCACGTCCACGACCACGTCCACGACCACGTCCACGTCCACGTCCACGTCCACGTCCACGTCCGCGTCCACGTCCATGTCCACGTCCACGTCCACGTCCACGTCCACGTCCACGTCCACGACCACGTCCACGTCCACGTCCGCACGTCCGCGTCCGCGTCCACGTCCACGTCCGCGTCCACGTCCCCGTCCAACGTCCGCGTCCGCGTCTCCGTCCAACGTCCGCGTCCGCGTCCCACGTCGACGTCCAGGTCAAGTCCGCGTCCACGTCCACGTCCACGTCCACGTCCAGGTCAAGTCCACCTCCACGTCCACGTCCACGTCCACGTCCACGTCCGGGTCAAGTCCACGTCACGTCCACGTCCACGTCCACGTCCACGTCCACGTCCATGTCCACGTCCACGTCCACGTCCACGTCCAAGTCCACGTCCACGTCCACGTCCACGTCCACGTCCACGTCCACGTCCACGTCCACGTCCACGACCACGTCCACGTCCACGTCCACGTCCACGACCACGTCCACGGCCACGTCCACGTCCACGTCCACGTCCACGTCCATGTCCACGTCCACGTCCACGTCCACGACCATGTCCACGTCCACGTCCACGTCCACGTCCACGACCACGTCCACGTCCACGACCACGTCCACGTCCACGTCCACGTCCACGACCACGTCCACGTCTACGTCCACGTCCACGACCACGTCCACGTCCACGTCCACGTCCATGTCCACGACCACGTCCAGGTCCACGTCTTCGTCCACGACCACGTCCACGTCCACGTCCACGTCCACGTCCACGTCTTCGTCCACGACCACGTCCACGTCCACGTCCACGTCCACGTCCACATCCACGACCAGGTCCACGTCCACGTCCACGACCAGGTCCACGTCCACGTCCACGTCCAAGTCCACGTCCAAGTCCACGTCCATGTCCACGTCCAAGTCCTCCACATCCACATCCATGTCCACCTCCACGTCCACGTCCACGACCATGTCCACGTCCACGTCCACGTCCACGTCCACGTTCACGTCCATGTCCACGTCCACGTCCACGACCATGTCCACGTCCACGTCCACGTCCACGTCCACGTCCACGTCCAAGTCCACGACCACGACCACGTCCACGTCCAAGTGCACGTCCACGTCCACGTCCACGTCCAAGTTTACGTCCACGTCCACGTCCACGTCCACGTCCACGACCATGTCCACGTCCACGACCACGTCCACGACCACGTCCAAGTCCACGTCCACGTCCACGTCCACGTCCAAGTCCACGTCCACGTCCACGTCCACGTCCACGTCCACGACCACGTCCACGTCCACGTCCATGTCCACGTCCACGTCCACGTCCACGTCCACGTCCACGTCCACGTCCACGTTCACGTTCACGTCCACGTCCACGTCCATGTCCACGTCCACGTCCACGTCCACGTCCACGTCCACGTCCACGCGTCCACGTCCACGTCCACGCGTCCACGTCCACGTCCACGTCCTCCACGTCCATGTCCACGTCCACGTCCACGTCCACGTCCACGTCCACGTCCAGGTCCACGTCCACGTCCACGTCCACGTCCACGACCACGTCCACGTCCACGTCCACGTCCACGACCACGTCCACGTCCACGTCCACGTCCACGTCCACGACCACGTCCACGTCCACGTCCACGTCCACGTCCATGTCCATGTCCACGTCCACGTCCAGGTCCACGTCCAAGTCCACGTCCACGTCCACGTCCACGTCCAGGTCCACGTCCAGGTCCACGTCCACGTCCACGTCCACGTCCACGTCCAGGTCCACGTCCACGTCCACGTCCACGTCCACGTCCATGTCCACGTCCACGTCCACGTCCACGTCCATGTCCACGTCCACGTCCACGTCCACGTCCACGTGCACGTCCACGTCCACATCCACGTCCACGTGCACGTCCACGTCCACGTCCACGTCCACGTGTACGTCCACGTCCACGTCCACGTCCACGCCCACGTCCACGACCACGTCCATGTCCACGTCCACGTCCATGTCCACGTCCACGTCCACGTCCACGTCCACGTCCACGCGTCCACGTCCACGTCCATGTTCACGCGTCCACGTCCACGTCCACGTCCACGTCCACGTCCACGTCCTCCACGTCCCGGTCCACGTCCACGTCCTCCACGTCCACGTCCACGTCCTCCACGTCCACGTCCACAACCACGTCCACGTCCACGTCCTCGTCCACGTCCACGTCTACAACCACGTCCACGTCCTCGTCCTCGTCCACGTCCACGTCCACGTCCACAACCACGTCCACGTCCACGTGTACGTCCACGTCCACGTCCACGTGTACGTCCACGTCCACGTCCACGTCCAAGTCCACGTCCACGTCCACGTCCACGTCCACGTCCACGTCCACGTCCACGCGTCCACGTCCACGTCCACGTCCACGTCCACGACCACGTCCACGTCCACGTCCACGTCCACCTCCACGACCACGTCCACGTCCACGTCCACGTCCACGTCCAGGTCCACGTCCACGTCCACGTCCATGTCCACGTCCACGTCCACGTCCAGGTCCACGTCCACGTCCACGTCCACGTCCACGTCCACGTGTACGTCCACGTGTATGTCCACGTCCACGTCCACGTCCACGTCCACGACCACGTCCACGTCCACGTCCACGTCCATGTCCACGTCCACGTCCACGTCCACGTCCACGTCCACGTCCACGTCCACGTCCATGTCCACGCGTCCACGTCCACGTCCACGTCCAGGTCCACGTCCACGTCCTCCACGTCCACGTCCACGTCCACGTCCTCCACGTCCACGTCCACGTCCACGTCCACGTCCTCCACGTCCACGTCCTCGTCCACGTCCACGTCCATGTCCACGTCCACGTCCACGTGTACGTCCACGTCCACGTCCACGTCCACGTGTACGTCCACGTCCACGTCCACGTCCATGTCCACGTCCACGTCCACGTCCACGTCCACGTCCACGACCACGTCCACGTCCACCTCCACGTCCACGTCCACGTCCACGTCCACGTCCACGTCCACGTCCACGTCCACCTCCACGTTCACGTCCACGTCCACGTCCACGTCCACGTCCATGTCCACGTCCAAGTCCACGTCCACGTCCAAGTCCACGTCCACGTCCACGTCCACGTCCACGTCCAAGTCCACGTCCACGTCCACATCCACGTGTCCACGTCCACGTCCACGTCCAGGTGTCCACGTCCACGTCCACGTCCACGTCCAGGTCCACGTCCACGTCCACGTCCACGTCCACGTCCACGTCCACGTCCACGTCCACGACCAGGTCCACCTCCACGACCACGTCCACGTCCAGGTCCACGTCCAAGTCCACATCCACGTCCACGTCCACGTCCACCTCCACGACCACGTCCAGGTCCACGTCCACGTCCACGTCCACGTCCACGTCCACCTCCACGTCCACGTCCACGTCCACGTCCAGGTCCACGTCCACGTCCACGTCCACGTCCACGTCCACGTCCACGTCCACGTCCAGGTCCACGTCCACGTCCACGTCCACGTCCACGTCCACGTCCACGTATACGTCCACATCCACGTCCACGTCCACGTCCACGTCCACGACCACGTCCACGTCCACGTCCATGTCCACGTCCACGTCCACGTCCACGTCCACCTCCACGCGTCCACGTCCACGTCCATGTCCACGCGTCCACGTCCACGTCCACGTCCAGTTCCACGTCCACGTCCTCCACGTCCACGTCCACGTCCACGTCCTCCACGTCCACGTCCACGTCCACGTCCTCCACGTCCACGTCCTCGTCCACGTCCACGTCCATGTCCACGTCCATGTCCACGTGTACGTCCACGTCCACGTCCACGTCCACGTGTACGTCCACGTCCACGTCCACGTCCACGTCCATGTCCACGTCCACGTCCACGTCCACGTCCAAGTCCACGTCCACGTCCACGACCACGTCCACGTCCAAGTCCACGACCACGTCTATGTCCACGTCCACGTCCACCTCCACGTCCACGTCCACGTCCACGTCCACGTCCACGTCCACGACCACGTCCAAGTTCACGTCCATGTCCACGTCCACGTCCACGTCCACGTCCACGTCCACGTCCACGACCACGTCTATGTCCACGTCCACGTCCACCTCCACGTCCACGTCCACGTCCACGTCCACGTCCAAGTCCACGTCCACGTCTACGTCCACGACCACGACCACGTCCACGTCCACGTCCACGTCCACGTCCACGTCCACGTCCACGTCCATGTCCATGTCCACGTCCACGTCCACGTCCACGTCCACGTCCACGTCCACGTCCACGACCACGTCCACCTCCACGTCCACGTCCACGACCACGTCCACGTCCACGTCCACGACCACGTCTATGTCCACGTCCACGTCCACCTCCACGTTCACGTCCACGTCCACGTCCACGTCCACGTCCATGTCCACGTCCAAGTCCACGTCCACGTCCACGTCCACGTCCACGTCCAAGTCCACGTCCACGTCCACGTCCACGTCCACGTCCACGTCCACCTCCACGACCACGTCCACGTCCACGTCCACGTCCACGTCCATGTCCACGTCCACGTCCACGTCCACGTCCAAGTCCACGTCCACGTCCACGTCCACGTCCACGTCCACGTCCAAGTCCACGTCCACGTCCACGTCCAGGTCCACGTCCACGTCCACGTCCACGTCCACGTCCACGTCCACCTCCACGTCCACCTCCTCGACCACGTCCACGTCCACGTCCACGTCCACGTCCAGGTCCACGACCACGTCCACGTCCACGTCCACGTCCACGTGTACGTCCACGTCCACGTCCACGTCCACGTCCACGTCCATGTCCACGACCACGACCACGTCCACGTCCACGACCACGTCCATGTCCACGTCCACGTCCACGTCCACGTCCACGTCCACGTCCACGCGTCCACGTCCACGTCCATGTCTACGACCACGTCCACGTCCACGTCAACGTCTACGTCCACGTCCACGTCCACGATCACGACCACGTCCAGGTCCACGTCCACATCCACGTCCACGTCCACGACCACGTCCACGTCGATGTCCACGTCAACGTCCACGTCCACACGACCATGTCCACGTCCACGTCGACGTCCACGTCCACGTCCACGACCAGGTCCACGTCCACGTCGACGTCCACGTCAAGGTCCACGTCCACGTCCACGTCCACGTCCACGTCCACGACCATGTCCACGTCCACGTCCACGTCCACGTCCACGTCCACGACCATGTCCACGTCCACGTCCACGACCAGGTCCACGTCCAAGTCCACGTCCACGTCCACGTCCACGTCCACGACCACGTCCACGTCGACGTCCACGTCCACGTCCACGACCAGGTCCACGTCCACGTCCACGTCGACGTCGACGTCCACGTCCACGACCATGTCCACGTCCACGTCCACGTCCACGTCCACGTCCACGTCCACCTCCACGTCCACGTCCACGTCCACCTCCACGTCCACGTCCACCTCCACGTCCACCTCCACGTCCACCTCCACGTCCACCTCCACGTCCACCTCCACGTCCACCTCCACGTCCACGTCCACGTCCACGTCCACGTCCACGACCACGTCCACGTCCACGTTCACGTCCACGTCTACGTCCACGTCCACGTCCACGTCCACATCCATGTCCACCTCCACCTCCACGTCCACGTCCACGTCCACGTCCACGACCACGTCCACGTCCACGTCCACGACCACGTCCACGTCCACGTCCACGACCAGGTCCACGTCCACGTCCACGTCCACGTCCACGACCAGGTCCACGTCCACGTCCACGTCAACGTCCACGTGCACGTTCACGTCCACGTCCACGTCTACGACCACGTCCACGTCCACGTCAACGTCCACGTCCACGTCCACGTCCACGACCACGTCCACGTCCAGGTCCACGTCCACGTCCACGTCCACGTCCACGACCACGTCCACGTCGACGTCCACGTCAACGTCCACGTCCACACGACCATGTCCACGTCCACGTCGACGTCCACGTCCACGTCCACGACCAGGTCCACGTCCACGTCGACGTCCACGTCCACGTCCACGTCCACGTCCACGACCAGGTCCACGTCCAAGTCCACGTCCACGTCCACGTCCACGTCCACGACCACGTCCACGTCCACGTCAACGTCCACGTCCACGTCCACGTCCACGTCCACGTCCATGTCCACGTCCACGTCCACGTCCACGTCCACGTCCACGACCAGGTCCACATCCACGTCCACGTCCACGTCCACGCCCACTTCCACGTCCACGTCCATGTCCACGACCACGTCCACGTCCACGTCCACGTCCACGACCATGTCCACGTACACGTCCACGCCCACGTCCACGACCATGTCCACGTCCACGTCCACGTCCACGTCCACGTCCACGCCCACGTCCACGTCCAAGACCAGTCCACGTCCACGTCCACGTCCACGACCACGACCACGACCACGTCCACGACCACGTCCACGTCCATGTCCACGTCCACGTCTACGTCCACGGTCCACGTCCACGTCCACGTCTACGTCCACGTCCACGTCCACGTCCATGTCCACGTCCACGACCATGTCCACGTCCACGTCCACGTCCACGTCCACGTCCATGTCCACGTCTACGTCCATGTCCACGTCCACGTCCAGGTCCACGTCCACGTCCACGTCCACGACCACATCCACGTCCACGTCCACGTCCAGGTCCACGACACGACCACGACCACGACCACGACCACGTCCACGTCCAGGTCCACGTCCACGACCACGACCACAACCACGACCACCTCCACGACCACCTCCACGTCCACGTCTACGACCACCTCCACGTCCACGTCCACGTCCACGTCCACGTCCACGACCACGACCACCTCCACGTCCACGTCCACGACCACCTCCACGACCACCTCCACGTCCACGTCTACGACCACGTCCAAGACCACGTCCACGTCCACAACCACGTCCTTGTCCACGTCCACGACCACGTCCACGTCCACGTCCACGTCCATGTCCACGTCCACGTCCAAATCCACGTCTACGTCCACGTCCACGTCCACGTCTACGACCACCTCCACGTCCACGTCCACGACCACCTCCACGACCACCTCCACGTCCACGTCTACGACCACGTCCACGACCACGTCCACGTCCACGTCCACGTCCACGTCCACGTCCACGACCACGTCCACGTCCACGACCACGTCCACGACCACGTCCACGTCCACGTCCACGTCCACGACCACGTCCACGTCCACGTCCACGTCCACGTCCACGTCCAAGTCCTCCACGTCCACGACGTCCACGTCCTCCACGTCCTCCACGTCCACGTCCACGACCACGTCCACGTCCACGTCCACGTCAACGTCCACGTCCACGTCCACGTCCACGTCCATGACCACGTCCACGTCCACGTCAACGTCCACGTCCACGTCCACGTCCACGTCCACGTCCACGACCACGTCCACGTCCACGTCCACGTCTACGACCACGTCCACACGACCATGTCCACGTCCACGTCCACGTCAACGTCCACGTCCACGTCCACGACCACGTCCACGTCGACGTCCACGTCCACGTCCACGACCAGGTCCACGTCCACGTCCACGTCCACGTCCACGTCCACGACCATGTCCACGTCCACGTCCACGTCCACGTCCACGTCCATGACCATGTCCACGTCCACGTCCACGTCCACGTCCACGTCCATGTCCACGACCATGTCCACGTCCACGTCCACGTCCACGTCCACGTCCACGACCAGGTCCACGTCCACGTCCACGTCCACGTCCACGACCACGTCCACGTCTACGTCAACGTCCACGTCCACGTCCACGTCCACGTCCATGTCCACGTCCACGTCCACGTCCATGTCCACGTCCACGTCCACGTCCACCTCTATGTCCACGTCCACGTCCACGTCCACGTCCACCTCCACGTCCACGTCTACGTCCACGTCCCCGTCCACGTCTACGTCTACGTCCACGTCCACGTCCACGTCCACGTCCATGTCCACGTCCACGTCCATGTCCACGTCCACGTCCACGTCCACGTCCACGTCCACGTCCACGTCCACGTCTATGTTCAGGTCCACGTCCATGTCCACGTCCACGTCCACGTCCACGTCCATGTCCATGTCCACGTCCACGTCCACGTCCATGTCCACGTCCACGTCCACGTCCACGTCCACGTCCACGACCACGTCCACGTCCACGTCTACGACCACGTCCACACGACCATGTCCACGTCCACGTCCACGTCAACGTCCACGTCCACGTCCACGACGACGTCCACGTCGACGTCCACGTCCACGTCCACGACCAGGTCCACGTCCACGTCCACGTCCACGTCCACGTCCACGTCCACGACCATGTCCACGTCCACGTCCACGTCCACGTCCATGTCCAGGACCATGTCCACGTCCACGTCCACGTCCACGTCCACGTCCACGACCATGTCCACGTCCACGTCCACGTCCACGTCCACGTCCACGTCCTCGTCCACGACCAGGTCCACGTCCACGTCCACGTCCACGTCCACGACCACGTCCACGTCCACGTCAACGTCCACGTCCACGTCCACGTCCACGTCCACGTCCATGTCCACGTCCACGTCCACATCCACGTCCATGTCCACGTCCACGTCCACGTCCACCTCTATGTCCACGTCCACGTCCACGTCCACCTCCACGTCCACGTCTACGTCCACGTCCCCGTCCACGTCCACGTCTACGTCCACGTCCCCGTCCACGTCCACGTCCACGTCCACGTCCACGTCCACCTCCATGTCCACGTCCACGTCCACGTCCACGTCCACGTCTATGTCCACGTCCACGTCCACGTCCACGTCCACGTCCACGTTCATGTCCACGTCCACGTCCATGTCCACGTCCACGTCCACGTCCACGTCCACGTCCACGTCCACGTCCACGTCCACGTCTATGTTCAGGTCCACGTCCATGTCCACGTCCACGTCCACGTCCATGTCCATGTCCACGTCCACGTCCACGTCCATGTCCACGTCCACGTCCACGTCCACGTCCACGTCCATGTCCACGTCCACGTCCATGTCCACGTCCACGTCCATGTCCACGTCCACGTCCACGTCCACGTCCACGTCCATGTCCATGTCCACGTCCACGTCCACGTCCACGTCCACGTCCACGTCCATGTCCACGTCCACGTCCACGTCCACGTCCACGTCCACGTCCATATCCACGTCCATGTCCACGTCCACGTCCATGTCCACGTCGACGTCCACGTCCATGTCCATGTCCACGTCCACGTCGATGTCCACGTCCACGTCCATGTCCACGTCCACGTCCACGTCCATGTCCACGTCCACGTCCACGTCCACGTCCACGTCCATGTCCACGTCCACGTCCACGTCCATGTCCATGTCCACGCCCACGACCATGTCGACGTCCACGTCCACGTCCACGTCCACGTCCATGTCCACGTCCACGTCCACGTCCACGTCCAAGTCCACGTCCACGTCCACGTCCACGTCCAAGTCCACGTCCACGTCCACGTCCACGTCCACGTCTACACGTCCACGTCCACGTCTACGTCCACGTCCACGTCCACGTCCACGTCTATGTCCACGTCCACGTCCATGTCCACGTCTACGTCCACGTCCACGTCCACGTCCACGTCCATGTCCACGTCCACGTCCACGTCCATGTCCACGTCCCCGTCCACGTCCACGTCCACGTCCATGTCCACGTCCACGTCCACGTCCACGTCTATGTCCACGTCCACGTCCACGTCCACGTCCACGTCCATGTCCACGTCCACGTCTAGGTCTACGTCCAGGTCCACGTCCACGTCCAGGTCCACGTCCACGTCCACGTCCACGTCCATGTCTATGTCCAGGTCTACGTCCATGTCCACGTCCACGTCCACGTCCATGTCCATGTCCACGTCCACGTCCACGTCCACGTCCAAGTCCACGTCCACGTCCACGTCCACGTCCATGTCCATGTCCACGTCCACGTCCACGTCCACGTCTATGTCCACGTCCACGTCCACGTCCACGTCCATGTCCATGTCCACGTCCACGTCCATGTCCACGTCCCCGTCCACGTCCACGTCCACGTCCACGTCCATGTCCACGTCCACGTCCACGTCCACGTCCACGTCCACGTCCATGTCCACGTCCACGTCCACGTCCACGTCCATGTCCATGTCCACGTCCACGTCCATGTCCACGTCCACGTCCATGTCCATGTCCATGTCCACGTCCACGTCCATGGTCCACGTCCATGTCCACGTCCACGTCCACGTCCACGTCCATGTCCACGTCCACGTCCATGTCCATGTCCACGTCCACGTCCATGTCCACATCCACGTCCATGTCCATGTCCATGTCCGCGTCCACGTCCATCTCCACGTTCATGTCCACGTCCACGTCCATGTCCACGTCCACGTCCACGTCCACGTCCATGTCCACGTCCACGTCCATGTCCACGTCCACGTCCACGTCCACGTCCACGTCCATGTCCACGTCCACGTCCATGTCCACGTCCACGTCCATGTCCACGTCCACGTCCACGTCCATGACCACGTCCACGTCCACGTCAACGTCCACGTCCACGTCCACGTCCACGTCCACGTCCACGACCACGTCCACGTCCACGTCCACGTCTACGACCACGTCCACACGACCATGTCCACGTCCACGTCCACGTCAACGTCCACGTCCACGTCCACGACCACGTCCACGTCGACGTCCACGTCCACGTCCACGACCAGGTCCACGTCCACGTCCACGTCCACGTCCACGTCCACGACCATGTCCACGTCCACGTCCACGTCCACGTCCACGTCCACGTCCATGACCATGTCCACGTCCACGTCCACGTCCACGTCCACGTCCATGTCCACGACCATGTCCACGTCCACGTCCACGTCCACGTCCACGTCCACGACCAGGTCCACGTCCACGTCCACGTCCACGTCCACGTCCACGACCACGTCCACGTCTACGTCAACGTCCACGTCCACGTCCACGTCCACGTCCATGTCCACGTCCACGTCCACGTCCATGTCCACGTCCACGTCCACGTCCACCTCTATGTCCACGTCCACGTCCACGTCCACCTCCACGTCCACGTCTACGTCCACGTCCCCGTCCACGTCTACGTCTACGTCCACGTCCACGTCCACGTCCACGTCCATGTCCACGTCCACGTCCATGTCCACGTCCACGTCCACGTCCACGTCCACGTCCACGTCCACGTCCACGTCTATGTTCAGGTCCACGTCCATGTCCACGTCCACGTCCACGTCCACGTCCATGTCCATGTCCACGTCCACGTCCACGTCCATGTCCACGTCCACGTCCACGTCCACGTCCACGTCCACGACCACGTCCACGTCCACGTCTACGACCACGTCCACACGACCATGTCCACGTCCACGTCCACGTCAACGTCCACGTCCACGTCCACGACGACGTCCACGTCGACGTCCACGTCCACGTCCACGACCAGGTCCACGTCCACGTCCACGTCCACGTCCACGTCCACGTCCACGACCATGTCCACGTCCACGTCCACGTCCACGTCCATGTCCAGGACCATGTCCACGTCCACGTCCACGTCCACGTCCACGTCCACGACCATGTCCACGTCCACGTCCACGTCCACGTCCACGTCCACGTCCTCGTCCACGACCAGGTCCACGTCCACGTCCACGTCCACGTCCACGACCACGTCCACGTCCACGTCAACGTCCACGTCCACGTCCACGTCCACGTCCATGTCCACGTCCACGTCCACATCCACGTCCATGTCCACGTCCACGTCCACGTCCACCTCTAGGTCCACGTCCACGTCCACGTCCACCTCCACGTCCACGTCTACGTCCACGTCCCCGTCCACGTCCACGTCCACGTCCACGTCCACGTCCACCTCCATGTCCACGTCCACGTCCACGTCCACGTCTATGTCCACGTCCACGTCCACGTCCACGTCCACGTCCACGTCCATGTCCACGTCCACGTCCATGTCCACGTCCACGTCCACGTCCACGTCCACGTCTATGTTCAGGTCCACGTCCATGTCCACGTCCACGTCCACGTCCATGTCCATGTCCACGTCCACGTCCACGTCTACGTCCACGTCCCCGTCCACGTCCACGTCCACGTCCACGTCCACGTCCACCTCCATGTCCACGTCCACGTCCACGTCCACGTCCACGTCTATGTCCACGTCCACGTCCACGTCCACGTCCACGTCCACGTTCATGTCCACGTCCACGTCCATGTCCACGTCCACGTCCACGTCCACGTCCACGTCCACGTCCACGTCCACGTCTATGTTCAGGTCCACGTCCATGTCCACGTCCACGTCCACGTCCATGTCCATGTCCACGTCCACGTCCACGTCCATGTCCACGTCCACGTCCACGTCCACGTCCACGTCCATGTCCACGTCCACGTCCATGTCCACGTCCACGTCCATGTCCACGTCCACGTCCACGTCCACGTCCACGTCCATGTCCATGTCCACGTCCACGTCCACGTCCACGTCCACGTCCACGTCCATGTCCACGTCCACGTCCACGTCCACGTCCACGTCCACGTCCATATCCACGTCCATGTCCACGTCCACGTCCATGTCCACGTCGACGTCCACGTCCATGTCCATGTCCACGTCCACGTCGATGTCCACGTCCACGTCCATGTCCACGTCCACGTCCACGTCCATGTCCACGTCCACGTCCACGTCCACGTCCACGTCCACGTCCATGTCCACGTCCACGTCCACGTCCATGTCCATGTCCACGCCCACGACCATGTCGACGTCCACGTCCACGTCCACGTCCACGTCCACGTCCATGTCCACGTCCACGTCCACGTCCACGTCCAAGTCCACGTCCACGTCCACGTCCACGTCCAAGTCCACGTCCACGTCCACGTCCACGTCCACGTCTACACGTCCACGTCCACGTCTACGTCCACGTCCACGTCCACGTCCACGTCTATGTCCACGTCCACGTCCATGTCCACGTCTACGTCCACGTCCACGTCCACGTCCACGTCCATGTCCACGTCCACGTCCACGTCCACGTCCACGTCCCCGTCCACGTCCACGTCCACGTCCATGTCCACGTCCACGTCCACGTCCACGTCTATGTCCACGTCCACGTCCACGTCCACGTCCACGTCCATGTCCACGTCCACGTCTAGGTCTACGTCCAGGTCCACGTCCACGTCCAGGTCCACGTCCACGTCCACGTCCACGTCCATGTCTATGTCCAGGTCTACGTCCATGTCCACGTCCACGTCCACGTCCATGTCCATGTCCACGTCCACGTCCACGTCCACGTCCAAGTCCACGTCCACGTCCACGTCCACGTCCATGTCCATGTCCACGTCCACGTCCACGTCCACGTCTATGTCCACGTCCACGTCCACGTCCACGTCCATGTCCATGTCCACGTCCACGTCCATGTCCATGTCCACGTCCACGTCCATGTCCACATCCACGTCCATGTCCATGTCCATGTCCGCGTCCACGTCCATCTCCACGTTCATGTCCACGTCCACGTCCATGTCCACGTCCACGTCCACGTCCACGTCCATGTCCACGTCCACGTCCATGTCCACGTCCACGTCCACGTCCACGTCCACGTCCATGTCCACGTCCACGTCCACGTCCACGTCCACGTCCATGTCCACGTCCACGTCCATGTCCACGTCCACGTCCATGTCCACGTCCACGTCCACGTCCACGTCCACGTCCATGTCCACGTCCACGTCCATGTCCACGTCCACGTCCACGTCCATGTCCACGTCCACGTCCACGTCCACGTCCATGTCCATGTCCACGTCCACGTCCACGTCCACGTCCAAGTCCACGTCCACATCCACGTCCACGTCCATGTCCACGTCCACGTCCACGTCCATGTCCATGTCCACGTCCACGTCCACGTCCACGTCCACGTCCACGTCCATGTCCACGTCCACGTCCACGTCTACGTCCACGTCCCTGTCCACGTCCACGTCCACGTCCACGTCCATGTCCACGTCCACGTCCACGTCCACGTCCACGTCTATGTCCACGTCCACGTCCACGTCCACGTCCACGTCCACGTCCATGTCCACGTCCACGTCCACGTCCACGTCCACGTCCAGGTCCACGTCCACGTCCACGTCCACGTCCACGTCTATGTCCACGTCCACGTCCACGTCCACGTCCATGTCCACGTCCACGTCCAAGTCCACGTCCACGTCCATGTCCACGTCCACGTCCACGTCCACGTCTATGTCCATGTCCACGTCCGCGTCCACGTCCACTTCCACGTCCACGTCCACGTCCATGTCCACGTCCACGTCCACGTCCATGTCCACGTCCACGTCCACGTCCACGTCCACGTCCACGTCCATGTCCACGTCCACGTCCACGTCCATGTCCACGTCCATGTGCACGTCCACGTCCACGTCCACGTCCACATCCACGTCCACGTCCACGTCCACGTCCACGTCGACGTCCACGTCCATGTCCACGTCCAAGTCGTCCACGTCCACGTCCACGTCCATGTCCTTCATGTCCACGTCCACGTCCATGTCCACGTCCACGTCCACGTCCACGTCCACGACCATGTCCACGTCCATGTCCACGTCCACGTCCACGTCCACGTCCACGACCATGTCCACGTCCACGTCCACGTCCATGTCCACGTCCATGTCCACGTCCACGTCCATGTCCACGTCCTCCACGTCCACGTCCACGTCCACGTCCACGTCCATGTCCACGTCCAAGTCCACCACGTCAACGTCCACGTCCACGTCCATGTCCATGTCCACATCCACGTCCACGTCCACGTCCATGTCCACGTCCACGTCCACGACCATGTCCACGTCCACGTCCACGTCCACGTCCACGTCCACGTCCACGTCCACGTCTATGTCCACGTCCACGTCCACGTCCACGTCCACGTCCATGTCCACGTCCATGTCCACGTCCACGTCCACGTCCATCTCCACGTCCACGTCCACGTCCACGTCCACGTCCACGTCCATCTCCACGTCCACATCCACGTCCACGTCCACGTCCACGTCCACGTCCACGTCCACTTCCACGTCCACGTCCACGTCCACGTCCACGTCCACGACCGCGTCCACGTCCACGTCCACGTCCATGTCCACGTCCACGTCCACGTCCACGTCCACGTCCACGTCCACGTCCACGACCGTGCCACGTCCACGTCCACGTCTGCGGACGCGGACGCGGTCCACGTCCACGTCCACGTCCACGTCCACGTCCACGTCCATGTCGTCCACGTCCACGTCCACGTCCACGTCCACGTCCATGTCCACGTCCACGTCCACGTCTACGTCAACGTCCACGTCCACGTCTACGTCTACGTCCACGTCCACGTCTACGTCCACGTCCACGTCCACGTCCACGTCCATGTCCACGTCCACGTCTACGTCCACGTCCACGTCTACGTCCACGTCCACGTCCACGTCCACGTCCATGTACACGTCCACGTCCACGTCCACGTCCACGTCCATGTCCACGTCCACGTCCACGTCCACGTCCACGTCCACGACCATGGCCACGTCCATGTCCATCCATGTCCACGTCCACGTCCACGTCCACGTCCACGTCCAGGTCCACGTCCACATCCACGTCCATGTCCACGTCCACGTCCACGTACACGTCCACGTCCACGTCCACGTCCACGTCCACGTCCACGTCCACGTCCAGGTCCACGTCCACGTCCACGTCCACGTCCACGTCCACGTCCACGTCCACGTCCACGTCCAAGTCCACGTCCACGTCCACGTCCACGTCCACGTCCACCTCTGAGTCCACGTCCACCTCCACGTCCACGTCCACGTCCACGTCCACCTCCACGTCCACCTCCACGTCCACGTCCACGTCCATGTCCACGTCCAAGTCCACCTCCACGTCCACGTCCACGTCCACATCCACGTCCACGTCCACGTCCACGTCCACAACCACGTCCACAACCAGGTCCACGTCCACGTCCACGTCCACGTTTACGTCCACGTCCAGGTCCACGTCGAGGTCCACGTCCATGTTTACGTCCACATCCACGTCCATGTCCAGGTCCACGTCCACGTCCACGTCCACGTCCACGTCCACGATCACGTCCACGTCCACGTCGACGTCCACGTCCACGATCACGTCCACGTCCACGACCATGTCTTCGTCCACGTCCACGTCCACGTCCACGTCCACGACCATGTCTTCGTCCACGTCCACGTCCACGTCCACGTCCACGACCATGTCTTCGTCCACGTCCACATCCACGTCCACATCCACGTCCATGTCCTCGTCCAAGTCCTCCACGTCCACGTCCACGTCCACGTCCACGTCCATGTCCACATCGACGACGTCCACGTCCATGTCCACGTCCTCCACGTCCACGTCCATGTCCACGTCCTCCAGATCCACGTCCACCTCCACGTCCACGTCCACATCCACGACCACGTCCATGTCCACGTCCACGTCCACGTCCACTTCAACGTCCACGTCCACGTCCACGTCCACGTCCACGTCCACGTCCACGTCCATGTCCACGTCCACGTCCATGTCCACGTCCACGTCCATGTCCACGTCCATGTCCACGTCCACGTCCATGTCCACGTCCACGTCCACGTCAACGTCCACTAGAGGGAATCTAACGGTCTCACTCGATCAGAAGGTGGGAAATATATAAATCTAGTCAGCTAAAAAGGTTTGAAATTTATTCAACGCACATGTATAGAGAAAATGGTGCATTGGCCAGGTCGGTCAGTATGGGAACTTAGAGTGCAAATGCCTGGGAGAACGGAACCGCTCAGATGTCGCATAATACACGGAATCTAGTGGTCTCACTCAAATATAAGGTAGGAAGTATATTCATCTAGTGAACGTAAGGGTTTGAAAGGTAACTAACGCACATGTGTAGAGAGAATGGTGCATCGGCGAGTCTGGCCGGCATTTCGCACTCATAGTGCAGGTGGGGCCAGGGAGAACGGAAACGCTCGTTTCTCAAAAAGTAGAGGGAATCTAACGGTCTCACCTGATCAAAAGGTGGGAAATATATAAATCTAGTCAGCTAAAAAGGTTTGAAATGTATTCAACGCACATGTATATGGAAAATGGTGCATTGGCCAGGTCGGTCAGTATGGGAACTTAGAGTGCAAATGCCAGGGAGAACGGAAGCGCTCAGATCTCGCATAGTACACGGAATCAAGTGGTCTCACTCAAATATAAGGTAGGAAATATATTCATCTAGTGAACGTAAGGGTTTGAAAGGTAACTAACGCACATGTGTAGAGAAAATGGTGCATCGGCCAGTCAGGCCGGCATTTCGCACTCATAGTGCAGGTGGGGCCAGGGAGAACGGAAACGCTCGTTTCTCAAAAAGTAGAGGGAATCTAGCGGTCTCACTCGATCAGAAGGTGGGAAATATATAAATCTAGTGAGCTAATAAGGTTCGGAAGGAATCTAATGCATATGTATATGGAAAGTGGTGCATTGGCCAGGTCGGTCAGTATGGGAACTTAGAGTGCAAATGCCAGGGAGAACGGAACCGCTCAGATCTCGCATAATACACGGAATCTAGTGGTCTCACTCAAATGTAAGGTAGGAAATATATTCATCTAGTGAACATAAGGGTTTGAAAGGTAACTAACGCACATGTGTAGAGAAAATGGTGCATCGGCCAGTCTGGCCGGCATTTCGCACTCATAGTGCAGGTGGGGCCAGGGAGAACGGAAACGCTCGTTTCTCAAAAAGTAGAGGGAATCTGACGGTCTCACTCGATCAGAAGGTGGGAAATATATAAATCTAGTCAGCTAAAAAGGTTTGAAATGTATTCAACGCACATGTATAGAGAAAATGGTGCATTGGCCAGGTCGGTCAGTATCGGAACTTAAAATGCAAATGCCAGGGAGAACGGAAGCGCTCAGATCTCGCATAGTACACGGAATCAAGTGGTCTCACTCAAATAGAAAGTAGGAAATATATTCATCTAGTGAACGTAAGGGTTTGAAAGGTAACTAACGCACATGTGTAGAGAAAATGGTGCATCGGCCAGTCTGGCCGGCATTTCGCACTTATAGTGCAACTAGGGCCAAGGAGAACGGAAACGCTCATTTCTCAAGAAGTAGAGGGAATCTAGCGTTCTCACTCGATCATAAGGTGGGAAATATATAAATCTAGTGAGCTAATAAGGTTTGAAAGGAATCTAATGCATATGTATATGGAAAATGGTGCATTGGCCAGGTCGGTCAGTATGGGAACTTAGAGTGCAAATGTCAGGGAGAACGGAACCGCTCAGATCTCGCATAGTACACGGAATCTAGTGGTCTCACTCAAATAGAAGGTAGGAAATAAATTCATCTAGTGAACGTAAGGGTTTGAAAGGTAACTAACGCACATGTGTAGAGAAAATGGTGCATCGGCCAGGCTGGCCGGCATTTCGCACTTATAGTGCAAGTAGGGCCAAGGAGAACGGAAACGCTCATTTCTCAAAAAGTAAAGGGAATCTAGCGGTCTCACTCGATCAGAAGGTGGGAAATATATAAATCTAGTGAGCTAATAAGGTTTGAAAGGAATCGAATGCATATGTATATGGAAAATGGTGCATTGGCCAGGTCGGTCAGTATGGGAACTTAGAGTGCAAATGCCAGGGAGAACGGAACCGCTCAGATCTCGCATAGTACACGGAATCTAGTGGTCTCACTCAAATAGAAGGTAGGAAATAAATTCATCTAGTGAACGTAAGGGTTTGAAAGGTAAATAACGCACATGTGTAGAGAAAATGGTGCATCGGCCAGGCTGGCCGGCATTTCGCACTTATAGTGCAAGTAGGGCCAAGGAGAACGGAAACGCTCATTTCTCAAAAAGTAAAGGGAATCTAGCGGTCTCACTCGATCAGAAGGTGGGAAATATATAGATCTAGTGAGCTAATAAGGTTCGGAAGGAATCTAATGCATATGTATATGGAAAGCGGTTCATTGGCTAGGTCGGTCAGTATGGGAACTTAGAGTGCAAATGCCAGTGAGAACGGAACCGCTCAGATCTCGCATAGTATACGGAATCTAGTGGTCTCACTCACATGGAAGATAGGAAATAAAATCATCTAGTGAACGTAAGGGTTTGAAAGGTAACTAACGCACATGTGTAGAGAAAATGGTGCATCGGCCAGTCTGGCCGGCATTTCGCACTCATAGTGCAGGTGGGGCCAGGGAGAACGGAAACGCTCGTTTCTCATAAACTAGAGGGAATCTAACGGTCTCACTCGATCAGAAGGTGGGAAATATATAAATCTAGTCAGCTAAAAAGGTTTGAAATGTATTCAACGCACATGTATAGAGAAAATGGTGCATTGGCCAGGTCGGTTAGTATCGGAACTTAAAATGCAAATGCCAGGGAGAACGGAACCGCTCAGATCTCGCATAGTATACGGAATCTAGTGGTCACACTCAAATAGAAGGTAGGAAATATATTCATCTAGTGAACGTAAGGGTTTGAAAGGTAACTAACGCACATGTGTAGAGAAAATGGTGCATCGGCCAGTCTGGCCGGCATTTCGCACTTATAGTGCAAGTAGGGCCAAGGAGAACGGAAACGCTCATTTCTAAAAAAGTAAAGGGAATCTAGCGGTCTCACTCGATCAGAAGGTGGGAAATATATAAATCTAGTGAGCTAATAAGGTTTGAAAGGAATCTAATGCATATGTATATGGAAAATGGTGCATTGGCCAGGTCGGTCAGTATGGGAACTTAGAGTGCAAATGCCAGGGAGAACGGAACCGCTCAGATCTCGCATAGTACACGGAATCTAGTGGTCTCACTCAAATAGAAGGTAGGAAATAAATTCATCTAGTGAACGTAAGGGTTTGAAAGGTAACTAACGCACATGTGTAGAGAAAATGGTGCATCGGCCAGGCTGGCCGGCATTTCGCACTTATAGTGCAAGTAGGGCCAAGGAGAACGGAAACGCTCATTTCTCAAAAAGTAAAGGGAATCTAGCGGTCTCACTCGATCTGAAGGTGGGAAATATATAAATCTAGTGAGCTAATAAGGTTTGAAAGGAATCGAATGCATATTTATATGGAAAATGGTGCATTGGCCAGGTCGGTCAGTATGGGAACTTAGAGTGCAAATGCCAGGGAGAACGGAAGCGCTCAGATCTCGCATAGTACACGGAATCTAGTGGTCTCACTCAAATAGAAGGTAGGAAATAAATTCATCTAGTGAACGTAAGGGTTTGAAAGGTAAATAACGCACATGTGTAGAGAAAATGGTGCATCGGCCAGGCTGGCCGGCATTTCGCACTTATAGTGCAAGTAGGGCCAAGGAGAACGGAAACGCTCATTTCTCAAAAAGTAAAGGGAATCTAGCGGTCTCACTCGATCAGAAGGTGGGAAATATATAAATCTAGTGAGCTAATAAGGTTTGAAAGGAATCGAATGCATATGTATATGGAAAATGGTGCATTGGCCAGGTCGGTCAGTATGGGAACTTAGAGTGCAAATGCCAGGGAGAACGGAAGCGCTCAGATCTCGCATAGTACACGGAATCTAGTGGTCTCACTCAAATAGAAGGTAGGAAATAAATTCATCTAGTGAACGTAAGGGTTTGAAAGGTAAATAACGCACATGTGTAGAGAAAATGGTGCATCGGCCAGTCTGGCCGGCATTTCGCACTTTTAGTGCAAGTAGGGCCAAGGAGAACGGAAACGCTCATTTCTCAAAAAGTAAAGGGAATCTAGCGGTCTCACTCGATCAGAAGGTGGGAAATATATAAATCTAGTGAGCTAATAAGGTTCGGAAGGAATCTAATGCATATGTATATGGAAAGTGGTGCATTGGCCAGGTCGGTCAGTATGGGAACTTAGAGTGCAAATGCATGGGAGAAAGGAACCGCTCAGATCTCGCATAATACACGGAATCTAGTGGTCTCACTCAAATATAAGGTAGGAAATATATTCATCTAGTGAACATAAGGGTTTGAAAGGTAACTATGTGTAGAGAAAATGGTGCATCGGCCAGTCTGGCCGGCATTTCGCACTCATAGTGCTAGTGGGGCCAGGGAGAACGGAAACGCTCGTTTCTCAAAAAGTAGAGGGAATCTAACGGTCTCACTCGATCAGAAGGTGGGAAATATATAAATCTAGTCAGCTAAAAAGGTTTGAAATGTATTCAACGCACATGTATAGAGAAAATGGTGCATTGGCCAGGTCGGTCAGTATCGGAACTTAAAATGCAAATGCCAGGGAGAACGGAAGCGCTCAGATCTCGCATAGTACACGGAATCAAGTGGTCTCACTCAAATAGAAAGTAGGAATTATAATCATCTAGTGAACGTAAGGGTCTGAAAGGTAACTAATGCACATGTGTAGAGAAAATTGTGCATCGGCCAGTCTGGCCGGCATTTCGCACTTATAGTGCAACTAGGGCCAAGGAGAACGGAAACGCTCATTTCTCAAAAAGTAGAGGGAATCTAGCGGTCTCACTCGATCAGAAGGTGGGAAATATATAAATCTAGTGAGCTAATAAGGTTTGAAAGGAATCTAATGCATATGTATATGGAAAATGGTGCATTGGCCAGGTCGGGCAGTATGGGAACTTAGAGTGCAAATGCCATGGAGAACGGAAGCGCTCAGATCTCGCATAGTACACAGAATCTAGTGGTCTCACTCAAATAGAAGGTAGGAAATAAATTCATCTAGTGAACGTAAGGGTTTGAAAGGTAACTAACGCACATGTGTAGAGAAAATGGTGCATCGGCCAGTCTGGCCGGCATTTCGCACTTATAGTGCAAGTAGGGCCAAGGAGAACGGAAACGCTCATTTCTCAAAAAGTAAAGGGAATCTAGCGGTCTCACTCGATCAGAAGGTGGGAAATATATAAATCTAGTGAGCTAATAAGGTTTGAAAGGAATCTTATGCATATGTATACGGAAAATGGTGCATTGGCCAGGTCGGTCAGTATGGGAACTTAGAGTGCAAATGCCAGGGAGAACGGAACCGCTCAGATCTCGCATAGTACACGGAATCTAGTGGTCTCACTCAAATAGAAGGTAGAAAATATATTCATCTAGTGAACGTAAGGGTTTGAAAGGTAACTAACGCACATGAGTAGAGAAAATGGTGCATCGGCCAGTCTGGTCGGCATTTCGCACTTATAGTGCAAGTAGGGCCAAGGAGAACGGAAACGCTCATTTCTCAAAAAGTAGAGGGAATCTAGCGGTCTCACTCGATCAGAAGGTGGGAAATATATAAATCTAGTGAGCTAATAAGGTTCGGAAGGAATCTAATGCATATGTATATGGAAAATGGTGCATTGGCCAGGTCGGTCAGTATGGGAACTTAGAGTGCAAATGCCAGGGAGAACGGAAGCGCTCAGATCTCGCATAGTACACGGAATCTAGTGGTCTCACTCAAATAGAAGGTAGGAAATAAATTCATCTAGTGAACGTAAGGGTTTGAAAGGTAACTAACGCACATGTGTAGAGAAAATGGTGCATCGGCCAGTCTGGCCGGCATTTCGCACTTATAGTGCAAGTAGGGCCAAGGAGAACGGAAACGCTCATTTCTCAAAAAGTAAAGGGAATCTAGCGGTCTCACTCGATCAGAAGGTGGGAAATATATAAATCTAGTGAGCTAATAAGGTTTGAGAGGAATCTAATGCATATGTATATGGAAAATGGTGCATTGGCCAGGTCGGTCAGTATGGGAACTTAGAGTGCAAATGCCAGGGAGAACGGAACCGCTCAGATCTCGCATAGTACACGGAATCTAGTGGTCTCACTCAAATAGAAGGTAGGAAATATATTCATCTAGTGAACGTAAGGGTTTGAAAGGTAACTAACGCACATGTGTAGAGAAAATGGTGCATCGGCCAGTCTGGCCGGCATTTCGCACTTTTAGTGCAAGTAGGGCCAAGGAGAACGGAAACGCTCATTTCTCAAAAAGTAAAGGGAATCTAGCGGTCTCACTCGATCAGAAGGTGGGAAATATATAAATCTAGTGAGCTAATAAGGTTCGAAAGGAATCGAATGTATATGTATATGGAAAATGGTGCATTGGCCAGGTCGGTCAGTATGGGAACTTAGAGTGCAAATGCCAGGGAGAACGGAAGCGCTCAGATCTCGCATAGTACACGGAATCTGGTGGTCTCACTCAAATAGAAGGTAGGAAATAAATTCATCTAGTGAATGTAAGGGTTTGAAAGGTAACTAACGCACATGTGTAGAGAAAATGGTGCATCGGCCAGTCTGGCCGGCATTTCGCACTTGTAGTGCAAGTAGGGCCAAGGAGAACGGAAACGCTCATTTCTCAAAAAGTATAGGGAATCTAGCGGTCTCACTCGATCAGAAGGTGGGAAATATAGAAATCTAGTGAGCTAATAAGGTTCGGAAGGAATCTAATGCATATGTATATGGAAAGTGGTGCATTGGCCAGGTCGGTCAGTATGGGAACTTAGAGTGCAAATGCCTTGGAGAACGGAACCGCTCAGATCTCGCATAATACTCAGAATCTAGTGGTCTCACTCAAATATAAGGTAGGAAATATATTCATCTAGTGAACGTAAGGGTTTGAAAGGTAACTAACGCACATGTGTAGAGAAAATGGTGCATCGGCCAGTCTGGCCGGCATTTCGCACTCATAGTGCAGGTGGGGACAGGGAGAACGGAAACGCTCGTTTCTCAAAAAGTAGAGGGAATCTAACGGTCTCACTCGATCAGAAGGTGGGAAATATATAAATCTAGTCAGCTAAAAAGGTTTGAAATGTATTCAACGCACTTGTATAGAGAAAATGGTGCATTGGCCAGGTCGGTCAGTATCGGAACTTAAAATGCAAATGCCATGGAGAACGGAAGCGCTCAGATCTCGCATAGTACACGGAATCAAGTGGTCTCACTCAAATAGAAAGTAGGAAATATATTCATCTAGTGAACGTAAGGGTTTGAAAGGTAACTAACGCACATGTGTAGAGAAAATTGTGCATCGGGCAGTTTGTCCGGCATTTCGCACTTATAGTGCAACCAGGGCCAAGGAGAACGGAAACGCTCATTTCTCAAAAAGTAGAGGGAATCTAGCGGTCTCACTCGATCAGAAGGTAGGAAATATATAAATCTAGTGAGCTAATAAGGTTCGAAAGGAATCTAATGCATATGTATATGGAAAATGGTGCATTGGCCAGGTCGGTCAGTATGGGAACTTAGAGTGCAAATGCCAGGGAGAACGGAAGCGCTCAGATCTCGCATAGTACACGGAATCTAGTGGTCTCACTCAAATAGAAGGTAGGAAATAAATTCATCTAGTGAACGTAAGGGTTTGAAAGGTAACTAACGCACATGTGTAGAGAAAATGGTGCATCGGCCAGTCTGGCCGGCATTTCGCACTTATAGTGCAAGTAGGGCCAAGGAGAACGGAAACGCTCATTTCTCAAAAAGTAAAGGGAATCTAGCAGTCTCACTCGATCAGAAGGTGGGAAATATATAAATCTAGTGAGCTAATAAGGTTCGAAAGGAATCTAATGCATATGTATAGGGAAATTGGTGCATTGGCCAGGTCGGTCAGTATGGGAACTTAGAGTGCAAATGCCAGGGAGAATGGAAGCGCTCAGATCTCGCATAGTACACGGAATCTAGTGGTCTCACTCAAATAGAAGGTAGGAAATAAATTCATCTAGTGAACGTAAGGGTTTGAAAGGTAAATAACGCACATGTGTAGAGAAAATGGTGCATCGGCCAGTCTGGCCGGCATTTCGCACTTTTAGTGCAAGTAGGGCCAAGGAGAACGGAAACGCTCATTTCTCAAAAAGTAAAGGGAATCTAGCGGTCTCACTCGATCAGAAGGTGGGAAATATATAAATCTAGTGAGCTAATAAGGTTCGGAAGGAATCTAATGCATATGTATATGGAAAGTGGTGCATTGGCCAGGTCGGTCAGTATGGGAACTTAGAGTGCAAATGCCTGGGAGAACGGAACCGCTCAGATCTCGCATAATACACGGAATCTAGTGGTCTCACTCAAATATAAGGTAGGAAATATATTCATCTAGTGAACATAAGGGTTTGAAAGGTAACTAACGCACATGTGTAGAGAAAATGGTGCATCGGCCAGTCTGGCCGGCATTTCGCACTCATAGTGCTAGTGGGGCCAGGGAGAACGGAAACGCTCGTTTCTCAAAAAGTAGAGGGAATCTAACGGTCTCACTCGATCAGAAGGTGGGAAATATATAAATCTAGTCAGCTAAAAAGGTTTGAAATGTATTCAACGCACATGTATAGAGAAAATGGTGCATTGGCCAGGTCGGTCAGTATCGGAACTTAAAATGCAAATGCCAGGGAGAACGGAAGCGCTCAGATCTCGCATAGTACACGGAATCAAGTGGTCTCACTCAAATAGAAAGTAGGAATTATAATCATCTAGTGAACGTAAGGGTCTGAAAGGTAACTAATGCACATGTGTAGAGAAAATTGTGCATCGGCCAGTCTGGCCGGCATTTCGCACTTATAGTGCAACTAGGGCCAAGGAGAACGGAAACGCTCATTTCTCAAAAAGTAGAGGGAATCTAGCGGTCTCACTCGATCAGAAGGTGGGAAATATATAAATCTAGTGAGCTAATAAGGTTTGAAAGGAATCTAATGCATATGTATATGGAAAATGGTGCATTGGCCAGGTCGGGCAGTATGGGAACTTAGAGTGCAAATGCCATGGAGAACGGAAGCGCTCAGATCTCGCATAGTACACAGAATCTAGTGGTCTCACTCAAATAGAAGGTAGGAAATAAATTCATCTAGTGAACGTAAGGGTTTGAAAGGTAACTAACGCACATGTGTAGAGAAAATGGTGCATCGGCCAGTCTGGCCGGCATTTCGCACTTATAGTGCAAGTAGGGCCAAGGAGAACGGAAACGCTCATTTCTCAAAAAGAAAAGGGAATCTAGCGGTCTCACTCGATCAGAAGGTGGGAAATATATAAATCTAGTGAGCTAATAAGGTTTGAAAGGAATCTTATGCATATGTATACGGAAAATGGTGCATTGGCCAGGTCGGTCAGTATGGGAACTTAGAGTGCAAATGCCAGGGAGAACGGAACCGCTCAGATCTCGCATAGTACACGGAATCTAGTGGTCTCACTCAAATAGAAGGTAGAAAATATATTCATCTAGTGAACGTAAGGGTTTGAAAGGTAACTAACGCACATGAGTAGAGAAAATGGTGCATCGGCCAGTCTGGCCGGCATTTCGCACTTATAGTGCAAGTAGGGCCAAGGAGAACGGAAACGCTCATTTCTCAAAAAGTAGAGGGAATCTAGCGGTCTCACTCGATCAGAAGGTGGGAAATATATAAATCTAGTGAGCTAATAAGGTTCGGAAGGAATCTAATGCATATGTATATGGAAAATGGTGCATTGGCCAGGTCGGTCAGTATGGGAACTTAGAGTGCAAATGCCAGGGAGAACGGAAGCGCTCAGATCTCGCATAGTACACGGAATCTAGTGGTCTCACTCAAATAGAAGGTAGGAAATAAATTCATCTAGTGAACGTAAGGGTTTGAAAGGTAACTAACGCACATGTGTAGAGAAAATGGTGCATCGGCCAGTCTGGCCGGCATTTCGCACTTATAGTGCAAGTAGGGCCAAGGAGAACGGAAACGCTCATTTCTCAAAAAGTAGAGGGAATCTAGCGGTCTCACTCGATCAGAAGGTGGGAAATATATAAATCTAGTGAGCTAATAAGGTTCGGAAGGAATCTAATGCATATGTATATGGAAAATGGTGCATTGGCCAGGTCGGTCAGTATGGGAACTTAGAGTGCAAATGCCAGGGAGAACGGAAGCGCTCAGATCTCGCATAGTACACGGAATCTAGTGGTCTCACTCAAATAGAAGGTAGGAAATAAATTCATCTAGTGAACGTAAGGGTTTGAAAGGTAACTAACGCACATGTGTAGAGAAAATGGTGCATCGGCCAGTCTGGCCGGCATTTCGCACTTATAGTGCAAGTAGGGCCAAGGAGAACGGAAACGCTCATTTCTCAAAAAGTAAAGGGAATCTAGCGGTCTCACTCGATCAGAAGGTGGGAAATATATAAATCTAGTGAGCTAATAAGGTTTGAGAGGAATCTAATGCATATGTATATGGAAAATGGTGCATTGGCCAGGTCGGTCAGTATGGGAACTTAGAGTGCAAATGCCAGGGAGAACGGAACCGCTCAGATCTCGCATAGTACACGGAATCTAGTGGTCTCACTCAAATAGAAGGTAGGAAATATATTCATCTAGTGAACGTAAGGGTTTGAAAGGTAACTAACGCACATGTGTAGAGAAAATGGTGCATCGGCCAGTCTGGCCGGCATTTCGCACTTTTAGTGCAAGTAGGGCCAAGGAGAACGGAAACGCTCATTTCTCAAAAAGTAAAGGGAATCTAGCAGTCTCACTCGATCAGAAGGTGGGAAATATATAAATCTAGTGAGCTAATAAGGTTCGAAAGGAATCGAATGCATATGTATATGGAAAATGGTGCATTGGCCAGGTCGGTCAGTATGGGAACTTAGAGTGCAAATGCCAGGGAGAAAGGAAGCGCTCAGATCTCGCATAGTACACGGAATCTGGTGGTCTCACTCAAATAGAAGGTAGGAAATAAATTCATCTAGTGAATGTAAGGGTTTGAAAGGTAACTAACGCACATGTGTAGAGAAAATGGTGCATCGGCCAGTCTGGCCGGCATTTCGCACTTGTAGTGCAAGTAGGGCCAAGGAGAACGGAAACGCTCATTTCTCAAAAAGTATAGGGAATCTAGCGGTCTCACTCGATCAGAAGGTGGGAAATATAGAAATCTAGTGAGCTAATAAGGTTCGGAAGGAATCTAATGCATATGTATATGGAAAGTGGTGCATTGGCCAGGTCGGTCAGTATGGGAACTTAGAGTGCAAATGCCTTGGAGAACGGAACCGCTCAGATCTCGCATAATACTCAGAATCTAGTGGTCTCACTCAAATATAAGGTAGGAAATATATTCATCTAGTGAACGTAAGGGTTTGAAAGGTAACTAACGCACATGTGTAGAGAAAATGGTGCATCGGCCAGTCTGGCCGGCATTTCGCACTCATAGTGCAGGTGGGGACAGGGAGAACGGAAACGCTCGTTTCTCAAAAAGTAGAGGGAATCTAACGGTCTCACTCGATCAGAAGGTGGGAAATATATAAATCTAGTCAGCTAAAAAGGTTTGAAATGTATTCAACGCACTTGTATAGAGAAAATGGTGCATTGGCCAGGTCGGTCAGTATCGGAACTTAAAATGCAAATGCCAGGGAGAACGGAACCGCTCAGATCTCGCATAGTACACGGAATCAAGTGGTCTCACTCAAATAGAAAGTAGGAAATATATTCATCTAGTGAACGTAAGGGTTTGAAAGGTAACTAACGCACATGTGTAGAGAAAATTGTGCATCGGGCAGTTTGTCCGGCATTTCGCACTTATAGTGCAACTAGGGCCAAGGAGAACGGAAACGCTCATTTCTCAAAAAGTAGAGGGAATCTAGCGGTCTCACTCGATCAGAAGGTAGGAAATATATAAATCTAGTGAGCTAATAAGGTTCGAAAGGAATCTAATGCATATGTATATGGAAAATGGTGCATTGGCCAGGTCGGTCAGTATGGGAACTTAGAGTGCAAATGCCAGGGAGAACGGAAGCGCTCAGATCTCGCATAGTACACGGAATCTAGTGGTCTCACTCAAATAGAAGGTAGGAAATAAATTCATCTAGTGAACGTAAGGGTTTGAAAGGTAACTAACGCACATGTGTAGAGAAAATGGTGCATCGGCCAGTCTGGCCGGCATTTCGCACTTATAGTGCAAGTAGGGCCAAGGAGAACGGAAACGCTCATTTCTCAAAAAGTAAAGGGAATCTAGCAGTCTCACTCGATCAGAAGGTGGGAAATATATAAATCTAGTGAGCTAATAAGGTTCGAAAGGAATCTAATGCATATGTATAGGGAAATTGGTGCATTGGCCAGGTCGGTCTGTATGGGAACTTAGAGTGCAAATGCCAGGGAGAACGGAAGCGCTCAGATCTCGCATAGTACACGAAATCTAGTGGTCTCACTCAAATAGAAGTTAGGAAATAAATTCATCTAGTGAACGTAAGGGTTTGAAAGGTAACTAACGCACATGTGTAGAGAAAATGGTGCATCGGCCAGTCTGGCCGGCATTTCGCACTTATAGTGCAAGTAGGGCCAAGGAGAACGGAAACGCTCATTTCTCAAAAAGTAAAGGGAATCTAGCGGTCTCACTCGATCAGAAGGTGGGAAATATATAAATCTAGTGAGCTAATAAGGTTTGAATGGAATCTAATGCATATGTATATGGAAAATGCTGCATTGGCCAGGTCGGTCAGTATGGGAACTTAGAGTGCAAATGCCAGGGAGAACGGAACCGCTCAGATCTCGCATAGTACACGGAATCTAGTGGTCACACTCAAATAGAAGGTAGGAAATATATTCATCTAGTGAACGTAAGGGTTTGAAAGGTAACTAACGCACATGTGTAGAGAAAATGGTGCATCGGCCAGTCTGGCCGGCATTTCGCACTTATAGTGCAAGTAGGGCCAAGGAGAACGGAAACGCTCATTTCTCAAAAAGTAAAGGGAATCTAGCGGTCTCACTCGATCAGAAGGTGGGAAATATATAAATCTAGTGAGCTAATAAGGTTCGGAAGGAATCTATTGCATATGTATATGGAAAGTGGTGCAGTGGCCAGGTCGGTCAGTATGGGAACTTAGAGTGCAAATGCCTGGGAGAACGGAACCGCTCAGATCTCGCATAGTACACGGAATCTAGTGGTCTCACTCAAATAGAAGGTAGGAAATATATTCATCTAGTGAACGTAAGGGTTTGAAAGGTAACTAACGCACATGTGTAGAGAAAATGGTGCATCGGCCAGTCTGGCCGGCATTTCGCACTTATAGTGCAAGTAGGGCCAAGGAGAACGGAAACGCTCATTTCTCAAAAAGTAAAGGGAATCTAGCGGTCTCACTCGATCAGAAGGTGGGAAATATATAAATCTAGTGAGCTAATGAGGTTTGAAAGGAATCTAATGCATATGTATATGGAAAATGGTGCATTGGCCAGGTCGGTCAGTATGGGAACTTAGAGTGCAAATGCCAGGGAGAACGGAACCGCTCAGATCTCGCATAGTACACGGAATCTAGTGGTCTCACTCAAATAGAATGTAGGAAATAAATTCATCTAGTGAACGTAAGGGTTTGAAAGGTAACTAACGCACATGTGTAGAGAAAATGGTGCATCGGCCAGTCTGGCCGGCATTTCGCACTTATAGTGCAAGTAGGGCCAAGGAGAACGGAAACGCTCATTTCTCAAAAAGTAAAGGGAATCTAGCGGTCTCACTCGATCAGAAGGTGGGAAATATATAAATCTAGTGAGCTAATAAGGTTTGAAAGGAATCTAATGCATATGTATATGGAAAATGGTGCATTGGCCAGGTCGGTCAGTATGGGAACTTAGAGTGCAAATGCCAGGGAGAACGGAACCGCTCAGATCTCGCATAGTACACGGAATCTAGTGGTCTCACTCAAATAGAAGGTAGGAAATATATTCATCTAGTGAACGTAAGGGTTTGAAAGGTAACTACCGCACATGTGTAGAGAAAATGGTGCATCGGCCAGTCTGGCCGGCATTTCGCACTTTTAGTGCAAGTAGGGCCAAGGAGAACGGAAACGCTCATTTCTCAAAAAGTAAAGGGAATCTAGCGGTCTCACTCGATCAGAAGGTGGGAAATATATAAATCTAGTGAGCTAATAAGGTTTGGAAGGAATCTAATGCATATGTATATGGAAAGTGGTGCATTGGCCAGGTCGGTCAGTATGGGAACTTAGAGTGCAAATGCCTGGGAGAACGGAACCGCTCAGATCTCGCATAATACACGGAATCTAGTGGTCTCACTCAAATAGAAGGTAGAAAATATATTCATCTAGTGAACGTAAGGGTTTGAAAGGTAACTAACGCACATGAGTAGAGAAAATGGTGCATCGGCCAGTCTGGTCGGCATTTCGCACTTATAGTGCAAGTAGGGCCAAGGAGAACGGAAACGCTCATTTCTCAAAAAGTAGAGGGAATCTAGCGGTCTCACTCGATCAGAAGGTGGGAAATATATAAATCTAGTGAGCTAATAAGGTTCGGAAGGAATCTAATGCATATGTATATGGAAAATGGTGCATTGGCCAGGTCGGTCAGTATGGGAACTTAGAGTGCAAATGCCAGGGAGAACGGAAGCGCTCAGATCTCGCATAGTACACGGAATCTAGTGGTCTCACTCAAATAGAAGGTAGGAAATAAATTCATCTAGTGAACGTAAGGGTTTGAAAGGTAACTAACGCACATGTGTAGAGAAAATGGTGCATCGGCCAGTCTGGCCGGCATTTCGCACTTATAGTGCAAGTAGGGCCAAGGAGAACGGAAACGCTCATTTCTCAAAAAGTAAAGGGAATCTAGCGGTCTCACTCGATCAGAAGGTGGGAAATATATAAATCTAGTGAGCTAATAAGGTTTGAGAGGAATCTAATGCATATGTATATGGAAAATGGTGCATTGGCCAGGTCGGTCAGTATGGGAACTTAGAGTGCAAATGCCAGGGAGAACGGAACCGCTCAGATCTCGCATAGTACACGGAATCTAGTGGTCTCACTCAAATAGAAGGTAGGAAATATATTCATCTAGTGAACGTAAGGGTTTGAAAGGTAACTAACGCACATGTGTAGAGAAAATGGTGCATCGGCCAGTCTGGCCGGCATTTCGCACTTTTAGTGCAAGTAGGGCCAAGGAGAACGGAAACGCTCATTTCTCAAAAAGTAAAGGGAATCTAGCGGTCTCACTCGATCAGAAGGTGGGAAATATATAAATCTAGTGAGCTAATAAGGTTCGAAAGGAATCGAATGTATATGTATATGGAAAATGGTGCATTGGCCAGGTCGGTCAGTATGGGAACTTAGAGTGCAAATGCCAGGGAGAAAGGAAGCGCTCAGATCTCGCATAGTACACGGAATCTGGTGGTCTCACTCAAATAGAAGGTAGGAAATAAATTCATCTAGTGAATGTAAGGGTTTGAAAGGTAACTAACGCACATGTGTAGAGAAAATGGTGCATCGGCCAGTCTGGCCGGCATTTCGCACTTGTAGTGCAAGTAGGGCCAAGGAGAACGGAAACGCTCATTTCTCAAAAAGTATAGGGAATCTAGCGGTCTCACTCGATCAGAAGGTGGGAAATATAGAAATCTAATGAGCTAATAAGGTTCGGAAGGAATCTAATGCATATGTATATGGAAAGTGGTGCATTGGCCAGGTCGGTCAGTATGGGAACTTAGAGTGCAAATGCCTTGGAGAACGGAACCGCTCAGATCTCGCAAAATACTCAGAATCTAGTGGTCTCACTCAAATATAAGGTAGGAAATATATTCATCTAGTGAACGTAAGGGTTTGAAAGGTAACTAACGCACATGTGTAGAGAAAATGGTGCATCGGCCAGTCTGGCCGGCATTTCGCACTCATAGTGCAGGTGGGGACAGGGAGAACGGAAACGCTCGTTTCTCAAAAAGTAGAGGGAATCTAACGGTCTCACTCGATCAGAAGGTGGGAAATATATAAATCTAGTCAGCTAAAAAGGTTTGAAATGTATTCAACGCACTTGTATAGAGAAAATGGTGCATTGGCCAGGTCGGTCAGTATCGGAACTTAAAATGCAAATGCCAGGGAGAACGGAAGCGCTCAGATCTCGCATAGTACACGGAATCAAGTGGTCTCACTCAAATAGAAAGTAGGAAATATATTCATCTAGTGAACGTAAGGGTTTGAAAGGTAACTAACGCACATGTGTAGAGAAAATTGTGCATCGGGCAGTTTGTCCGGCATTTCGCACTTATAGTGCAACTAGGGCCAAGGAGAACGGAAACGCTCATTTCTCAAAAAGTAGAGGGAATCTAGCGGTCTCACTCGATCAGAAGGTAGGAAATATATAAATCTAGTGAGCTAATAAGGTTCGAAAGGAATCTAATGCATATGTATATGGAAAATGGTGCATTGGCCAGGTCGGTCAGTATGGGAACTTAGAGTGCAAATGCCAGGGAGAACGGAAGCGCTCAGATCTCGCATAGTACACGGAATCTAGTGGTCTCACTCAAATAGAAGGTAGGAAATAAATTCATCTAGTGAACGTAAGGGTTTGAAAGGTAACTAACACACATGTGTAGAGAAAATGGTGCATCGGCCAGTCTGGCCGGCATTTCGCACTTATAGTGCAAGTAGGGCCAAGGAGAACGGAAACGCTCATTTCTCAAAAAGTAAAGGGAATCTAGCAGTCTCACTCGATCAGAAGGTGGGAAATATATAAATCTAGTGAGCTAATAAGGTTCGAAAGGAATCTAATGCATATGTATAGGGAAATTGGTGCATTGGCCAGGTCGGTCAGTATGGGAACTTAGAGTGCAAATGCCAGGGAGAATGGAAGCGCTCAGATCTCGCATAGTACACGGAATCTAGTGGTCTCACTCAAATAGAAGGTAAGAAATAAATTCATCTAGTGAACGTAAGGGTTTGAAAGGTAAATAACGCACATGTGTAGAGAAAATGGTGCATCGGCCAGTCTGGCCGGCATTTCGCACTTTTAGTGCAAGTAGGGCCAAGGAGAACGGAAACGCTCATTTCTCAAAAAGTAAAGGGAATCTAGCGGTCTCACTCGATCAGAAGGTGGGAAATATATAAATCTAGTGAGCTAATAAGGTTTGAAAGGAATCTAATGCATATGTATATGGAAAGTGGTGCATTGGCCAGGTCGGTCAGTATGGGAACTTAGAGTGCAAATGCCTGGGAGAACGGAACCGCTCAGATCTCGCATAATACACGGAATCTAGTGGTCTCACTCAAATATAAGGTAGGAAATATATTCATCTAGTGAACATAAGGGTTTGAAAGGTAACTAACGCACATGTGTAGAGAAAATGGTGCATCGGCCAGTCTGGCCGGCATTTCGCACTCATAGTGCTAGTGGGGCCAGGGAGAACGGAAACGCTCGTTTCTCAAAAAGTAGAGGGAATCTAACGGTCTCACTCGATCAGAAGGTGGGAAATATATAAATCTAGTCAGCTAAAAAGGTTTGAAATGTATTCAACGCACATGTATAGAGAAAATGGTGCATTGGCCAGGTCGGTCAGTATCGGAACTTAAAATGCAAATGCCAGGGAGAACGGAAGCGCTCAGATCTCGCATAGTACACGGAATCAAGTGGTCTCACTCAAATAGAAAGTAGGAATTATAATCATCTAGTGAACGTAAGGGTCTGAAAGGTAACTAATGCACATGTGTAGAGAAAATTGTGCATCGGCCAGTGTGGCCGGCATTTCGCACTTATAGTGCAACTAGGGCCAAGGAGAACGGAAACGCTCATTTCTCAAAAAGTAGAGGGAATCTAGCGGTCTCACTCGATCAGAAGGTGGGAAATATATAAATCTAGTGAGCTAATAAGGTTTGAAAGGAATCTAATGCATATGTATATGGAAAATGGTGCATTGGCCAGGTCGGGCAGTATGGGAACTTAGAGTGCAAATGCCATGGAGAACGGAAGCGCTCAGATCTCGCATAGTACACGGAATCTAGTGGTCTCACTCAAATAGAAGGTAGGAAATAAATTCATCTAGTGAACGTAAGGGTTTGAAAGGTAACTAACGCACATGTGTAGAGAAAATGGTGCATCGGCCAGTCTGGCCGGCATTTCGCACTTATAGTGCAAGTAGGGCCAAGGAGAACGGAAACGCTCATTTCTCAAAAAGTAAAGGGAATCTAGCGGTCTCACTCGATCAGAAGGTGGGAAATATATAAATCTAGTGAGCTAATAAGGTTTGAAAGGAATCTTATGCATATGTATACGGAAAATGGTGCATTGGCCAGGTCGGTCAGTATGGGAACTTAGAGTGCAAATGCCAGGGAGAACGGAACCGCTCAGATCTCGCATAGTACACGGAATCTAGTGGTCTCACTCAAATAGAAGGTAGAAAATATATTCATCTAGTGAACGTAAGGGTTTGAAAGGTAACTAACGCACATGAGTAGAGAAAATGGTGCATCGGCCAGTCTGGCCGGCATTTCGCACTTATAGTGCAAGTAGGGCCAAGGAGAACGGAAACGCTCATTTCTCAAAAAGTAGAGGGAATCTAGCGGTCTCACTCGATCAGAAGGTGGGAAATATATAAATCTAGTGAGCTAATAAGGTTCGGAAGGAATCTAATGCATATGTATATGGAAAATGGTGCATTGGCCAGGTCGGTCAGTATGGGAACTTAGAGTGCAAATGCCAGGGAGAACGGAAGCGCTCAGATCTCGCATAGTACACGGAATCTAGTGGTCTCACTCAAATAGAAGGTAGGAAATAAATTCATCTAGTGAACGTAAGGGTTTGAAAGGTAACTAACGCACATGTGTAGAGAAAATGGTGCATCGGCCAGTCTGGCCGGCATTTCGCACTTATAGTGCAAGTAGGGCCAAGGAGAACGGAAACGCTCATTTCTCAAAAAGTAGAGGGAATCTAGCGGTCTCACTCGATCAGAAGGTGGGAAATATATAAATCTAGTGAGCTAATAAGGTTCGGAAGGAATCTAATGCATATGTATATGGAAAATGGTGCATTGGCCAGGTCGGTCAGTATGGGAACTTAGAGTGCAAATGCCAGGGAGAACGGAAGCGCTCAGATCTCGCATAGTACACGGAATCTAGTGGTCTCACTCAAATAGAAGGTAGGAAATAAATTCATCTAGTGAACGTAAGGGTTTGAAAGGTAACTAACGCACATGTGTAGAGAAAATGGTGCATCGGCCAGTCTGGCCGGCATTTCGCACTTATAGTGCAAGTAGGGCCAAGGAGAACGGAAACGCTCATTTCTCAAAAAGTAAAGGGAATCTAGCGGTCTCACTCGATCAGAAGGTGGGAAATATATAAATCTAGTGAGCTAATAAGGTTTGAGAGGAATCTAATGCATATGTATATGGAAAATGGTGCATTGGCCAGGTCGGTCAGTATGGGAACTTAGAGTGCAAATGCCAGGGAGAACGGAACCGCTCAGATCTCGCATAGTACACGGAATCTAGTGGTCTCACTCAAATAGAAGGTAGGAAATATATTCATCTAGTGAACGTAAGGGTTTGAAAGGTAACTAACGCACATGTGTAGAGAAAATGGTGCATCGGCCAGTCTGGCCGGCATTTCGCACTTTTAGTGCAAGTAGGGCCAAGGAGAACGGAAACGCTCATTTCTCAAAAAGTAAAGGGAATCTAGCGGTCTCACTCGATCAGAAGGTGGGAAATATATAAATCTAGTGAGCTAATAAGGTTCGAAAGGAATCGAATGCATATGTATATGGAAAATGGTGCATTGGCCAGGTCGGTCAGTATGGGAACTTAGAGTGCAAATGCCAGGGAGAAAGGAAGCGCTCAGATCTCGCATAGTACACGGAATCTGGTGGTCTCACTCAAATAGAAGGTAGGAAATAAATTCATCTAGTGAATGTAAGGGTTTGAAAGGTAACTAACGCACATGTGTAGAGAAAATGGTGCATCGGCCAGTCTGGCCGGCATTTCGCACTTGTAGTGCAAGTAGGGCCAAGGAGAACGGAAACGCTCATTTCTCAAAAAGTATAGGGAATCTAGCGGTCTCACTCGATCAGAAGGTGGGAAATATAGAAATCTAGTGAGCTAATAAGATTCGGAAGGAATCTAATGCATATGTATATGGAAAGTGGTGCATTGGCCAGGTCGGTCAGTATGGGAACTTAGAGTGCAAATGCCAGGGAGAAAGGAAGCGCTCAGATCTCGCATAGTACACGGAATCTGGTGGTCTCACTCAAATAGAAGGTAGGAAATAAATTCATCTAGTGAATGTAAGGGTTTGAAAGGTAACTAACGCACATGTGTAGAGAAAATGGTGCATCGGCCAGTCTGGCCGGCATTTCGCACTTGTAGTGCAAGTAGGGCCAAGGAGAACGGAAACGCTCATTTCTCAAAAAGTATAGGGAATCTAGCGGTCTCACTCGATCAGAAGGTGGGAAATATAGAAATCTAGTGAGCTAATAAGGTTCGGAAGGAATCTAATGCATATGTATATGGAAAGTGGTGCATTGGCCAGGTCGGTCAGTATGGGAACTTAGAGTGCAAATGCCTTGGAGAACGGAACCGCTCAGATCTCGCATAATACTCAGAATCTAGTGGTCTCACTCAAATATAAGGTAGGAAATATATTCATCTAGTGAACGTAAGGGTTTGAAAGGTAACTAACGCACATGTGTAGAGAAAATGGTGCATCGGCCAGTCTGGCCGGCATTTCGCACTCATAGTGCAGGTGGGGACAGGGAGAACGGAAACGCTCGTTTCTCAAAAAGTAGAGGGAATCTAACGGTCTCACTCGATCAGAAGGTGGGAAATATATAAATCTAGTCAGCTAAAAAGGTTTGAAATGTATTCAACGCACTTGTATAGAGAAAATGGTGCATTGGCCAGGTCGGTCAGTATCGGAACTTAAAATGCAAATGCCAGGGAGAACGGAACCGCTCAGATCTCGCATAGTACACGGAATCAAGTGGTCTCACTCAAATAGAAAGTAGGAAATATATTCATCTAGTGAACGTAAGGGTTTGAAAGGTAACTAACGCACATGTGTAGAGAAAATTGTGCATCGGGCAGTTTGTCCGGCATTTCGCACTTATAGTGCAACTAGGGCCAAGGAGAACGGAAACGCTCATTTCTCAAAAAGTAGAGGGAATCTAGCGGTCTCACTCGATCAGAAGGTAGGAAATATATAAATCTAGTGAGCTAATAAGGTTCGAAAGGAATCTAATGCATATGTATATGGAAAATGGTGCATTGGCCAGGTCGGTCAGTATGGGAACTTAGAGTGCAAATGCCAGGGAGAACGGAAGCGCTCAGATCTCGCATAGTACACGGAATCTAGTGGTCTCACTCAAATAGAATTTAGGAAATAAATTCATCTAGTGAACGTAAGGGTTTGAAAGGTAACTAACGCACATGTGTAGAGAAAATGGTGCATCGGCCAGTCTGGCCGGCATTTCGCACTTATAGTGCAAGTAGGGCCAAGGAGAACGGAAACGCTCATTTCTCAAAAAATAAAGGGAATCTAGCGGTCTCACTCGATCAGAAGGTGGGAAATATATAAATCTAGTGAGCTAATAAGGTTTGAATGGAATCTAATGCATATGTATATGGAAAATGGTGCATTGGCCAGGTCGGTCAGTATGGGAACTTAGAGTGCAAATGCCAGGGAGAACGGAACCGCTCAGATCTCGCATAGTACACGGAATCTAGTGGTCACACTCAAATAGAAGGTAGGAAATATATTCATCTAGTGAACGTAAGGGTTTGAAAGGTAACTAACGCACATGTGTAGAGAAAATGGTGCATCGGCCAGTCTGGCCGGCATTTCGCACTTATAGTGCAAGTAGGGCCAAGGAGAACGGAAACGCTCATTTCTCAAAAAGTAAAGGGAATCTAGCGGTCTCACTCGATCAGAAGGTGGGAAATATATAAATCTAGTGAGCTAATAAGGTTCGGAAGGAATCTATTGCATATGTATATGGAAAGTGGTGCAGTGGCCAGGTCGGTCAGTATGGGAACTTAGAGTGCAAATGCCTGGGAGAACGGAACCGCTCAGATCTCGCATAGTACACGCAATCTAGTGGTCTCACTCAAATAGAAGGTAGGAAATATATTCATCTAGTGAACGTAAGGGTTTGAAAGGTAACTAACGCACATGTGTAGAGAAAATGGTGCATCGCCCAGTCTGGCCGGCATTTCGCACTTATAGTGCAAGTAGGGCCAAGGAGAACGGAAACGCTCATTTCTCAAAAAGTAAAGGGAATCTAGCGGTCTCACTCGATCAGAAGGTGGGAAATATATAAATCTAGTGAGCTAATGAGGTTTGAAAGGAATCTAATGCATATGTATATGGAAAATGGTGCATTGGCCAGGTCGGTCAGTATGGGAACTTAGAGTGCAAATGCCAGGGAGAACGGAACCGCTCAGATCTCGCATAGTACACGGAATCTAGTGGTCTCACTCAAATAGAATTTAGGAAATAAATTCATCTAGTGAACGTAAGGGTTTGAAAGGTAACTAACGCACATGTGTAGAGAAAATGGTGCATCGGCCAGTCTGGCCGGCATTTCGCACTTATAGTGCAAGTAGGGCCAAGGAGAACGGAAACGCTCATTTCTCAAAAAGTAAAGGGAATCTAGCGGTCTCACTCGATCAGAAGGTGGGAAATATATAAAACTAGTGAGCTAATAAGGTTTGAAAGGAATCTAATGCATATGTATATAGAAAATGGTGCATTGGCCAGGTCGGTCAGTATGGGAACTTATAGTGCGAATGCCAGGGAGAACGGAACCGCTCAGATCTCGCATAGTACACGGAATCTAGTGGTCTCACTCAAATAGAAGGTAGGAAATATATTCATCTAGTGAACGTAAGGGTTTGAAAGGTAACTAACGCACATGTGTAGAGAAAATGGTGCATCGGCCAGTCTGGCCGGCATTTCGCACTTTTAGTGCAAGTAGGGCCAAGGAGAACGGAAACGCTCATTTCTCAAAAAGTAAAGGGAATCTAGCGGTCTCACTCGATCAGAAGGTGGGAAATATATAAATCTAGTGAGCTTATAAGGTTGGGAAGGAATCTAATGCATATGTATATGGAAAGTGGTGCATTGGCCAGGTCGGTCAGTATGGGAACTTAGAGTGCAAATGCCTAGGAGAACGGAACCGCTCAGATCTCGCATAATACACAGAATCTAGTGGTCTCACTCAAATATAAGGTAGGAAATATATTCATCTAGTGAACGTAAGGGTTTGAAAGGTAACTAACGCACATGTGTAGAGAAAATGGTGCATCGGCCAGTCTGGCCGGCATTTCGCACTCATAGTGCAGGTGGGGCCAGGGAGAACGGAAACGCTCGTTTCTCAAAAAGTAGAGGGAATCTAACGGTCTCACTCGATCAAATGGTGGGAAATATATAAATCTAGTCAGCTAAAAAGGTTTGAAATGTATTCAACGCACTTGTATAGAGAAAATGGTGCATTGGCCAGGTCGGTCAGTATCGGAACTTAAAATGCAAATGCCAGGGAGAACGGAAGCGCTCAGATCTCGCATAGTACACGGAATCAAGTGGTCTCACTCAAATAGAAAGTAGGAAATATATTCATCTAGTGAACATAAGGGTTTGAAAGGTAACTAACGCACATGTGTAGAGAAAATTGTGCATCGGGCAGTTTGTCCGGCATTTCGCACTTATAGTGCAACTAGGGCCAAGGAGAACGGAAACGCTCATTTCTCAAAAAGTAAAGGGAATCTAGCGGTCTCACTCGATCAGAAGGTAGGAAATATATAAATCTAGTGAGCTAATAAGGTTCGAAAGGAATCTAATGCATATGTATATGGAAAATGGTGCATTGGCCAGGTCGGTCAGTATGGGAACTTAGAGTGCAAATGCCAGGGAGAACGGAAGCGCTTAGATCTCGCATAGTACACGGAATCTAGTGGTCTCACTCAAATAGAAGGTAGGAAATAAATTCATCTAGTGAACGTAAGGGTTTGAAAGGTAATTAACGCACATGTGTAGAGAAAATGGTGCATCGGCCAGTCTGGCCGGCATTTCGCACTTATAGTGCAAGTAGGGCCAAGGAGAACGGAAACGCTCATTTCTCAAAAAGTAAATGGAATCTAGCGGTCTCACTCGATCAGAAGGTGGGAAATATATAAATCTAGTGAGCTAATAAGGTTCGAAAGGAATCTAATGCATATGTATAGGGAGATTGGTGCATTGGCCAGGTCGGTCTGTATGGGAACTTAGAGTGCAAATGCCAAGGAGAACGGAAGCGCTCAGATCTCGCATAGTACACGGAATCTAGTGGTCTCACTCAAATAGAAGGTAGGAAATAAATTCATCTAGTGAACGTAAGGGTTTGAAAGGTAACTAGCGCACATGTGTAGAGAAAATGGTGCATCGGCCAGTCTGGCCGGCATTTCGCACTTATAGTGCAAGTAGGGCCAAGGAGAACGGAAACGCTCATTTCTCAAAAAGTAAAGGGAATCTAGCGGTCTCACTCGATCAGAAGGTGGGAAATATATAAATCTAGTGAGCTAATAAGGTTTGAAAGGAATCTAATGCATATGTATATGGAAAATGGTGCATTGGCCAGGTCGGTCAGTATGGGAACTTAGAGTGCAAATGCCAGGGAGAACGGAACCGCTCAGATCTCGCATAGTACACGGAATCTAGTGGTCACACTCAAATAGAAGGTAGGAAATATATTCATCTAGTGAACGTAAGGGTTTGATAGGTAACTAACGCACATGTGTAGAGAAAATGGTGCATCGGCCAGTCTGGCCGGCATTTCGCACTTATAGTGCAAGTAGGGCCAAGGAGAACGGAAACGCTCATTTCTCAAAAAGTAGAGGGAATCTAGCGGTCTCACTCGATCAGAAGGTGGGAAATATATAAATCTAGTGAGCTAATAAGGTTCGGAAGGAATCTATTGCATATGTATATGGAAAGTGGTGCAGTGGCCAGGTCGGTCAGTATGGGAACTTAGAGTGCAAATGCCTGGGAGAACGGAACCGCTCAGATCTCGCATAGTACACGGAATCTAGTGGTCTCACTCAAATAGAAGGTAGGAAATATATTCATCTAGTGAACGTAAGGGTTTGAAAGGTAACTAACGCACATGTGTAGAGAAAATGGTGCATCGGCCAGTCTGGCCGGCATTTCGCACTTATAGTGCAAGTAGGGCCAAGGAGAACGGAAACGCTCATTTCTCAAAAAGTAAAGGGAATCTAGCGGTCTCACTCGATCAGAAGGTGGGAAATATATAAATCTAGTGAGCTAATAAGGTTCGTAAGGAATCTAATGCATATGTATATGGAAAATGGTGCATTGGCCAGGTCGGTCAGTATGGGAACTTAGAGTGCAAATGCCAGGGAGAACGGAAGCGCTTAGATCTCGCATAGTACACGGAATCTAGTGGTCTCACTCAAATAGAAGGTAGGAAATAAATTCATCTAGTGAACGTAAGGGTTTGAAAGGTAACTAACGCACATGTGTAGAGAAAATGGTGCATCGGCCAGTCTGGCCGGCATTTCGCACTTATAGTGCAAGTAGGGCCAAGGAGAACGGAAACGCTCATTTCTCAAAAAGTAGAGGGAATCTAGCGGTCTCACTCGATCAGAAGGTGGGAAATATATAAATCTAGTGAGCTAATAAGGTTCGGAAGGAATCTAATGCATATGTATATGGAAAATGGTGCATTGGCCAGGTCGGTCAGTATGGGAACTTAGAGTGCAAATGCCAGGGAGAACGGAAGCGCTCAGATCTCGCATAGTACACGGAATCTAGTGGTCTCACTCAAATAGAAGGTAGGAAATAAATTCATCTAGTGAACGTAAGGGTTTGAAAGGTAACTAACGCACATGTGTAGAGAAAATGGTGCATCGGCCAGTCTGGCCGGCATTTCGCACTTATAGTGCAAGTAGGGCCAAGGAGAACGGAAACGCTCATTTCTCAAAAAGTAGAGGGAATCTAGCGGTCTCACTCGATCAGAAGGTGGGAAATATATAAATCTAGTGAGCTAATAAGGTTCGGAAGGAATCTAATGCATATGTATATGGAAAATGGTGCATTGGCCAGGTCGGTCAGTATGGGAACTTAGAGTGCAAATGCCAGGGAGAACGGAAGCGCTCAGATCTCGCATAGTACACGGAATCTAGTGGTCTCACTCAAATAGAAGGTAGGAAATAAATTCATCTAGTGAACGTAAGGGTTTGAAAGGTAACTAACGCACATGTGTAGAGAAAATGGTGCATCGGCCAGTCTGGCCGGCATTTCGCACTTATAGTGCAAGTAGGGCCAAGGAGAACGGAAACGCTCATTTCTCAAAAAGTAAAGGGAATCTAGCGGTCTCACTCGATCAGAAGGTGGGAAATATATAAATCTAGTGAGCTAATAAGGTTTGAGAGGAATCTAATGCATATGTATATGGAAAATGGTGCATTGGCCAGGTCGGTCAGTATGGGAACTTAGAGTGCAAATGCCAGGGAGAACGGAACCGCTCAGATCTCGCATAGTACACGGAATCTAGTGGTCTCACTCAAATAGAAGGTAGGAAATATATTCATCTAGGGAACGTAAGGGTTTGAAAGGTAACTAACGCACATGTGTAGAGAAAATGGTGCATCGGCCAGTCTGGCCGGCATTTCGCACTTTTAGTGCAAGTAGGGCCAAGGAGAACGGAAACGCTCATTTCTCAAAAAGTAAAGGGAATCTAGCGGTCTCACTCGATCAGAAGGTGGGAAATATATAAATCTAGTGAGCTAATAAGGTTCGAAAGGAATCGAATGCATATGTATATGGAAAATGGTGCATTGGCCAGGTCGGTCAGTATGGGAACTTAGAGTGCAAATGCCAGGGAGAAAGGAAGCGCTCAGATCTCGCATAGTACACGGAATCTGGTGGTCTCACTCAAATAGAAGGTAGGAAATAAATTCATCTAGTGAATGTAAGGGTTTGAAAGGTAACTAACGCACATGTGTAGAGAAAATGGTGCATCGGCCAGTCTGGCCGGCATTTCGCACTTGTAGTGCAAGTAGGGCCAAGGAGAACGGAAACGCTCATTTCTCAAAAAGTATAGGGAATCTAGCGGTCTCACTCGATCAGAAGGTGGGAAATATAGAAATCTAGTGAGCTAATAAGGTTCGGAAGGAATCTAATGCATATATATATGGAAAGTGGTGCATTGGCCAGGTCGGTCAGTATGGGAACTTAGAGTGCAAATGCCTTGGAGAACGGAACCGCTCAGATCTCGCATAATACTCAGAATCTAGTGGTCTCACTCAAATATAAGGTAGGAAATATATTCATCTAGTGAACGTAAGGGTTTGAAAGGTAACTAACGCACATGTGTAGAGAAAATGGTGCATCGGCCAGTCTGGCCGGCATTTCGCACTCATAGTGCAGGTGGGGACAGGGAGAACGGAAACGCTCGTTTCTCAAAAAGTAGAGGGAATCTAACGGTCTCACTCGATCAGAAGGTGGGAAATATATAAATCTAGTCAGCTAAAAAGGTTTGAAATGTATTCAACGCACTTGTATAGAGAATATGGTGCATTGGCCAGGTCGGTCAGTATCGGAACTTAAAATGCAAATGCCAGGGAGAACGGAACCGCTCAGATCTCGCATAGTACACGGAATCAAGTGGTCTCACTCAAATAGAAAGTAGGAAATATATTCATCTAGTGAACGTAAGGGTTTGAAAGGTAACTAACGCACATGTGTAGAGAAAATTGTGCATCGGGCAGTTTGTCCGGCATTTCGCACTTATAGTGCAACTAGGGCCAAGGAGAACGGAAACGCTCATTTCTCAAAAAGTAGAGGGAATCTAGCGGTCTCACTCGATCAGAAGGTAGGAAATATATAAATCTAGTGAGCTAATAAGGTTCGAAAGGAATCTAATGCATATGTATATGGAAAATGGTGCATTGGCCAGGTCGGTCAGTATGGGAACTTAGAGTGCAAATGCCAGGGAGAACGGAAGCGCTCAGATCTCGCATAGTACACGGAATCTAGTGGTCTCACTCAAATAGAAGGTAGGAAATAAATTCATCTAGTGAACGTAAGGGTTTGAAAGGTAACTAACGCACATGTGTAGAGAAAATGGTGCATCGGCCAGTCTGGCCGGCATTTCGCACTTATAGTGCAAGTAGGGCCAAGGAGAACGGAAACGCTCATTTCTCAAAAAGTAAAGGGAATCTAGCAGTCTCACTCGATCAGAAGGTGGGAAATATATAAATCTAGTGAGCTAATAAGGTTCGAAAGGAATCTAATGCATATGTATAGGGAAATTGGTGCATTGGCCAGGTCGGTCTGTATGGGAACTTAGAGTGCAAATGCCAGGGAGAACGGAAGCGCTCAGATCTCGCATAGTACACGAAATCTAGTGGTCTCACTCAAATAGAAGTTAGGAAATAAATTCATCTAGTGAACGTAAGGGTTTGAAAGGTAATTAACGCACATGTGTAGAGAAAATGGTGCATCGGCCAGTCTGGCCGGCATTTCGCACTTATAGTGCAAGTAGGGCCAAGGAGAACGGAAACGCTCATTTCTCAAAAAATAAAGGGAATCTAGCGGTCTCACTCGATCAGAAGGTGGGAAATATATAAATCTAGTGAGCTAATAAGGTTTGAATGGAATCTAATGCATATGTATATGGAAAATGGTGCATTGGCCAGGTCGGTCAGTATGGGAACTTAGAGTGCAAATGCCAGGGAGAACGGAACCGCTCAGATCTCGCATAGTACACGGAATCTAGTGGTCACACTCAAATAGAAGGTAGGAAATATATTCATCTAGTGAACGTAAGGGTTTGAAAGGTAACTAACGCACATGTGTAGAGAAAATGGTGCATCGGCCAGTCTGGCCGGCATTTCGCACTTATAGTGCAAGTAGGGCCAAGGAGAACGGAAACGCTCATTTCTCAAAAAGTAAAGGGAATCTAGCGGTCTCACTCGATCAGAAGGTGGGAAATATATAAATCTAGTGAGCTAATAAGGTTCGGAAGGAATCTATTGCATATGTATATGGAAAGTGGTGCAGTGGCCAGGTCGGTCAGTATGGGAACTTAGAGTGCAAATGCCTGGGAGAACGGAACCGCTCAGATCTCGCATAGTACACGCAATCTAGTGGTCTCACTCAAATAGAAGGTAGGAAATATATTCATCTAGTGAACGTAAGGGTTTGAAAGGTAACTAACGCACATGTGTAGAGAAAATGGTGCATTGCCCAGTCTGGCCGGCATTTCGCACTTATAGTGCAAGTAGGGCCAAGGAGAACGGAAACGCTCATTTCTCAAAAGTAAAGGGAATCTAGCGGTCTCACTCGATCAGAAGGTGGGAAATATATAAATCTAGTGAGCTAATGAGGTTTGAAAGGAATCTAATGCATATGTATATGGAAAATGGTGCATTGGCCAGGTCGGTCAGTATGGGAACTTAGAGTGCAAATGCCAGGGAGAACGGAACCGCTCAGATCTCGCATAGTACACGGAATCTAGTGGTCTCACTCAAATAGAATGTAGGAAATAAATTCATCTAGTGAACGTAAGGGTTTGAAAGGTAACTAACGCACATGTGTAGAGAAAATGGTGCATCGGCCAGTCTGGCCGGCATTTCGCACTTATAGTGCAAGTAGGGCCAAGGAGAACGGAAACGCTCATTTCTCAAAAAGTAAAGGGAATCTAGCGGTCTCACTCGATCAGAAGGTGGGAAATATATAAAACTAGTAAGCTAATAAGGTTTGAAAGGAATCTAATGCATATGTATATAGAAAATGGTGCATTGGCCAGGTCGGTCAGTATGGGAACTTATAGTGCAAATGCCAGGGAGAACGGAACCGCTCAGATCTCGCATAGTACACGGAATCTAGTGGTCTCACTCAAATAGAAGGTAGGAATAAATTCATCTAGTGAACGTAAGGGTTTGAAAGGTAACTAACGCACATGTGTAGAGAAAATGGTGCATCGCCCAGTCTGGCCGGCATTTCGCACTTATAGTGCAAGTAGGGCCAAGGAGAACGGAAACGCTCATTTCTCAAAAAGTAAAGGGAATCTAGCGGTCTCACTCGATCAGAAGGTGGGAAATATATAAATCTAGTGAGCTAATGAGGTTTGAAAGGAATCTAATGCATATGTATATGGAAAATGGTGCATTGGCCAGGTCGGTCAGTATGGGAACTTAGAGTGCAAATGCCAGGGAGAACGGAACCGCTCAGATCTCGCATAGTACACGGAATCTAGTGGTCTCACTCAAATAGAATGTAGGAAATAAATTCATCTAGTGAACGTAAGGGTTTGAAAGGTAACTAACGCACATGTGTAGAGAAAATGGTGCATCGGCCAGTCTGGCCGGCATTTCGCACTTATAGTGCAAGTAGGGCCAAGGAGAACGGAAACGCTCATTTCTCAAAAAGTAAAGGGAATCTAGCGGTCTCACTCGATCAGAAGGTGGGAAATATATAAAACTAGTAAGCTAATAAGGTTTGAAAGGAATCTAATGCATATGTATATAGAAAATGGTGCATTGGCCAGGCTCGGTCAGTATGGGAACTTAGAGTGCAAATGCCTGGGAGAACGGAACCGCTCAGATCTCGCATAGTACACGGAATCTAGTGGTCTCACTCAAATAGAAGGTAGGAAATATATTCATCTAGTGAACGTAAGGGTTGAAAGGTAACTAACGCACATGTGTAGAGAAAATGGTTGCATCGCCCAGTCTGGCCGGCATTTCGCACTTATAGTGCAAGTAGGGCCAAGGAGAACGGAAACGCTCATTTCTCAAAAAGTAAAGGGAATCTAGCGGTCTCACTCGATCAGAAGGTGGGAAATATATAAATCTAGTGAGCTAATAAGGTTTGAAAGGAATCTAATGCATATGTATATGGAAAGTGGTGCATTGGCCAGGTCGGTCAGTATGGGAACTTAGAGTGCAAATGCCAGGGAGAACGGAACCGCTCAGATCTCGCATAGTACACGGAATCTAGTGGTCTCACTCAAAAGAAGGTAGGAAATAAATTCATCTAGTGAACGTAAGGGTTTGAAAGGTAACTAACGCACATGTGTAGAGAAAATGGTGCATCGGCCAGTCTGGCCGGCATTTCGCACTTATAGTGCAAGTAGGGCCAAGGAGAACGGAAACGCTCATTTCTCAAAAGTAAATGGAATCTAGCGGTCTCACTCGATCAGAAGGTGGGAAATATATAAATCTAGTGAGCTAATAAGGTTCGAAAGGAATCTAATGCATATGTATAGGGGAGATTGGTGCATTGGCCAGGTCGGTCTGTATGGGAAACTTAGAGTGCAAATGCCAGGGAGAACGGAAGCGCTCAGATCTTGCATAGTACACGGAATCTAGTGGTCTCACTCAAATAGAAGTTAGGAAATAAATTCATCTAGTGAACGTAAGGGTTTGAAAGGTAACTAGCGCACATGTGTAGAGAAAATGGTGCATCGGCCAGTCTGGCCGGCATTTCGCACTTTTAGTGCAAGTAGGGCCAAGGAGAACGGAACGCTCATTTTCTCAAAAAGTAAAGGGAATCTAGCGGTCTCACTCGATCAGAAGGTGGGAAATATATAAATCTAGTGAGCTTTATAAGGTTGGGAAGGAATCTAATGCATATGTATATGGAAAGTGGTGCATTGGCCAGGCTCGGTCAGTATGGGAACTTAGAGTGCAAATGCCTAGGAGAACGGAACCGCTCAGATCTCGCATAGTACACGGAATCTAGTGGTCTCACTCAAATATAAAGGTAGGAAATAATTCATCTAGTGAACGTAAGGGTTTGAAAGGTAACTAACGCACATGTGTAGAGAAAATGGTGCATCGGCCAGTCTGGCCGGCATTTCGCACTCATAGTGCAAGTGGGGACCAAGGAGAACGGAAACGCTCATTTCTCAAAAAGTAAAGGGAATTAACGGTCTCACTCGATCAAAAGGTGGGAAATATATAAATCTAGTCGAGCTAAAAAGGTTGAAATTTATCAATCATGTATAGAGAAAATGGTGCATGGCAGGTCGGTCAGTATCG
>CANXME010000405.1:0-102381 GCA_948144175.1 Closterium sp. NIES-65
CTCCACCGCCCCCGCCGCCGCCACCACCGCTCCTGCCCCCCCTTTGCCCCCTTGCCTTGCCAGAGCGACGTCTCCCACTGGGGGCAGACGCCGCGCCGACCGACTCAAAACCAACTAGGTCGGCCGTAGCAGCAGAGGCGACAGAGGGCAGGAGGGTGGAGGGGAACACCCCTCAAGATGGGGGTGCGCGGGTCACGCACGAGAGGGCCCTACAGCGAGAATGCTCTTCTCGGCTGCTAGGAGGGACTTCTCGAGGAGGTCAACAGTGAGAGGGTGGGGCAGAGACTGAGAGTAAGTCGTCCCTGACTCCGCGAAGGGAGTCAGGAGGCGGGCGACAATGTAGTAGAGAGTGAAGTACTGGGGGGGGGGGGTTCTTGGCGCAGAACTCAGCAGAAGCGCAGCGCGGAAGCGAGCGTCACTAGTGCGCAGGTGGGTAATGAGGTCGGCGACTGTGGCAAAGGAAGCAAGGTCGGAAAGAGGTACGTAGCATGAGGCGGCTCAGTGCAGCAGTGGCAGGGGTGGAGTAGCGTGCAATAACGGCGTCGTACGAGGTCTGAGCACTCTTGTACGACCCAAAGTGTGCACGCTCAGAGGGAGGGAGGTGGCGACGCACAGCAAGACGTGCAGCAGCATCGCGTGTGGCCCACTGTGAGCGAACAGTGGGCATCCTCAGTAGCAGCAGGGGCGGGAGAGGCACCAGAAGTGAGATCAAAGAGAGAGAGGCCGTCGCTCTGTCGCACTGTAGGAAAAGCAGCAGGTCGTCTACCCACACGTCAAAGTCGATGGCTCTGCCCTCAGCGTCGAAGGTGAGGACACTGGGGGAAGCCATGACAGCAGTGGGTTAAGGGCAGTGCGCAGAGTAAAGCTCAGTGCTCACCAGACAGGGCAGTGCAGGCGGCTCGGCGGCTCGGGCGGCTGGGCGGCTCGGGCGCTCGGTGGGTCGGCTGCTGGCAGCTCGGGCGGCTCGGCGGCTCGGGCGGCTCGGGCGGCTCAGCTGCTGGGGCGGCTCGGCTGCTGGGGCGGCTCGGCTGCTGGGGCGGCTCGGTTGCTGGGGCGGCTCGGCTGCTGGGGCGGCTCGGCTGCTGGGGCGGCGCAGTTGCTGGGGCGGCGGGGCCGGGAGATGCAGCGGCGGGGCCGGGAGATGCAGCTGCGGGGCCGTTAGGGGTAGTGGCGGGGGGGCCGGTAGGTGAAGCGGCGGGAGGCGGCACGCGCAACGCGGCGCGGCCGTCTAGGGCGGCGCGACGAGGCCGCGTAGGTGGCGCGCCAAAAAAAAAAATCGCGGGCGGCTCGACGCGATCGGCCGCCAAAGGAAAAAAAAGGCCCAGCGCGACTCGGGCTAGGGCAGAGCGCGCTCCGGGCAGGACGGAATAGTAGGTGGGCCCTAAGAACAGTTCCCACTAGGAACCAGCTCGATACCATGATGAATAGAGGCGAGGAATGATTGCCTATGAAATGAAACAAGTACAAGTACCAACCCTAATTGGGTTGTACCCCTATGGGCTACCCCACTACAGCCTAAATATATGCATCAGTAATATAATCATCTGACAAAAAACACAGAGGTGATAAAATCCAACAGCCATGCATAATGATCTATGCTCATGCAAATGGACGCAAGCATGATTGCATGAGCACACGGCAGACGTTAGGATAACATGCGCGCATACTGACGTGCATACAATATCACAACCTAGCAAGAGTAAACAAGCAGGTATAAAGATAACATCACTGTACAACAAGTGCAAGCAGGCCCTCAGATATCAGCGTAAAATACGCTGATTAGGCTGATTTTGTAGCTGTGATTTTCGTTTTCCCTAAAAGTTCAGCATATGCTTCAATTTTGCACTGAAATTTCAGTATAACCTACCTTGCCACACTGACCATTTTGCGTGTTGCTGTAGAAGTAACACTGACAAATCAGTATAGTGACGTGAGTCACACTGAAACGGACTTGACCGTGTATTGGGGGGGGGAGGGGGGGGGGGGGAGGGGAGGGGGAGGATAGTGTACGCGTGTACAGTCTGTACCTTTTCGTGATTCACAAAACTCCACCCACACACTTGGAGTTTTTTCGCATGCGCTGCACAGATTTCAGGTGCATGCCAAAGTGTTTAGCCTCGCTAGAATCTGGCACAGCAACACCCCACACCTTGTACTGGTGTTTCAGCTATTGTTTGTTTCATTTATTGAGTCTACTTATGATTTTTACACTTGCAAAATCAGTATAAGAAAACCGTGAACGCTGATTTGGACACCGCGTTGGCCGAGGCACGCTGATCCTATCAGCAGACCCTCAAGCCAATCTGAGGGCCTGAGTGCAAGTCAAGAAACCAGCAGGTGAGGCAAAGTGGGCACAAGCCCAGTAGTGCAGAAACGCTGATGATCACCAGACCCAAAGGCCTGGTGAACATATCAGCAGTGTTGGCCCGCAAGGCAACGTAGGAAAGGCAGAGCTGACGACGCTGCTGCAGATCTTGAGCAAGAAAGTAGTGAAGAGCAATGTGCTTCGTTTTGTGTTCCAGTCTCTGCTCGTGACACAAGGCAAGGATTGTCTTGTTGTCGACGTACAGAACTGGAGGAGAACGAGGCCGCTCCCCCAAGTCGGTAAGCATGTAGGTCAGCCAGCGTAGCTCCTGTGCAGCCATGGCCCCAGCGTAGATCTCGGCCTCACATCTGGAGCCAAGCACAGAAGAAGAAAGATTGGACCTCCACGAGACAGAACCAGAGCCAAGAATGAAGGTGTAACCCGAGTTGCCTGGTGATTGGCCCAAGAAGCGCCCGAGTATCACTGAACCCCGTCCTCCAAGAACGAGCCCCATGCCCAATGTAATGCACAAGTAATGCAATACCCTCTTCGTCGCATCAAATTGCACCTTCGGTGTCTACCAGGTGCACGTAGCGAGTCGGGAGGCTAAGAGGGTACGCGAGGTCAGGTCGTGTGCATGCCATCGGGTACATGAGGCAACCTACAGCTCTGGGTATGGACCACTCGGCTCTACAACTCGTCCGGAGTGTGGAGCTGAAAGCGAGTGACAGGTAGATAGAGGAGTGGGCTGTGGCGAGGAGTACTGGAAGCCAAATTGCTGGAGGACCTGGCGCACCATGTTTGAGACTGAGTCAGGGTGATGGTGCGCCGTGCTCTGTCCGGGTGATCTGCAAGCCAAGATAGCTCTGCACCTCACCCATGTCATGCAGGTTTGTCTCTCTTGCAACTCCGCCTTCACTAGGGCTAGCGCCTCAGTGTCAGCAGTAGCTAAAACCAATTCCGTCAACATACACGAGAATGTAGAACAACGGCAGGGTAGTGTCAGTGCGTAGAAAAAGCGACGGGTCCGTCGAAGGAGCAAAACCAAAGGGCCGCAAGTGTCGTCCTCAGTGTATCTGCCACTCGCAAGGTGCCTGACGCAGACTGTAGACTGTTACCATAGGCTCCACTGGGTACCCTCAGGAAACGACTCAGTGAAGCCCTCTGGACGGCGCAGCCAGATGGCCCTCGTGAAGCTGCCCTTCAAGAAGCTGTCGAGAAGTCGAGGGAGTGCAGCTCGTAGTCACGCTGTGCTGCAACGTGTAGCAACAGCCGAAGAGTGGTCATCTTTCGGGGTGGGGGAGAAGGTATGAAAGAAGTCGACCCCCTCATGCTGACTGAAGCGTCGAGCAACGTAGCGTGCCTTGAAGGCAGGCGGAGAACCAGGCGGCCGCTTTACCCTGAAAATCCACATGCCACTGACGTTGTTCACCCCATGTGGGGGAAACTCGTCGACGTAGGTGCATTTAGACTTCTAGGAAGCCATCTCTGTATCCATGGCTTTCTGCCACTGAGAGAGTACTCACCCGAGATCGCCTCTCTGTAAGAGCGCGGGGTGGGGATGTCAAGTGCATCCGTCCGGGTCTCCTTCAGGGGCAAGCAGCATGGTAGTGAGATGAGGTGCAGCGGCCGCAAGGCACTCCATCTCCTCCTATCTGTCCTCAACAAACATCACAGCGAAGGGAAACCTCACCCCGACAGACGGAGACACACAGTGTCAGGGTCAGAAACAAGACTCGCAAGGTAGTCTAGGCGGTACACAGCAACAAAGTCAACTAGCTAAGCGACTAAGGCAGACGCAACAGGAGACGAGAACGTAGGGTCCATCACAAATGTAGCAAGAAAGCGAGTGACTGTCGGACTGGAAGCACGAGAAAGGCCAGACGGAGGGACAGCAACGTGAGGAAGAGAAGACGTAGGAGGGCAACGGCAGGACAAGACGCTGTGGAACAGAGGAAGGATGGAGTGTCATATCGTGAGTGCCTGGACAGCTGGAGCACGAGGACGACGCACACGACGAACATGAGCAGGAACGGAAGCTCTAGTCTCAGGCTCTCGACGTCCAGAGTGGAAGCACGAGTCTCAGGCTCTGAACGCTTAGTCAGGGACTCTGTTACAGCAGTGTAAGGAGCAGGAGTAGGTAGTGGGGAGTGAGGGAGTAGCTGTGGCTGAGACAGGTCTGCTAGTGGGAACAGTATAGGTGGAGTAGTACTAGCGACAGGGAACTCAGTAGGAGCTGGCGGAAGACAGAGAAGGTGGCGAAGCGCAACAGCAGGCCTAGCACCTCCAGCACTAGCAGAAACTCCAGTACCTCCAGTACCTCCAGTACCAGCAGCTCCTCCAGCACTACCAGCTCCAGCACCTCCAGCAGTACCTCCACTACCTCCAGCACCAGCAGCACCTCCAGCACAGCAGCACCTCTAGCACTAGCAGCTCCAGCACCTCTAGCACTAGCAGCACCTCCAATACTAGCAGCTCCAGCACCTCTAGCACTAGCAGCACCTCCAGTACCAGCAGCTCCAGCACCCCCAGCAGTACCTCCAGTACCTCCAGTACTAGCAGCACCTCCAGCACTAGCTAGCAACTCCAGCACCTCCTGCGCCAGCAGCAGATCCCGTACCTCCAGCACTAGCAGAACCTCCAGCAGGTCACCCACAGCTCCACCGCCACTGGGACTCGCAGCACTCCCAGAGTCCACACCCCCATCCCAGCACCCCCAGAACCATCACCTCCATCGCAACACCTCTACAACCTTCATCCTCAGTCTCACCACCCCCAGGCTCAGCACCAACAGTCTCAGCTCCAGAGTCCACAGCAGCAGGCTACGGAGGCAGCGAAGACGGCTGAGGCGGAAAACCAGGGGGGGTCTCCAAGCGTGGAGCGGCAAGTGGCCGCCGTGTCGTCAGCGGCAAGGTCACCCCCCTTAGCTGGGCCAGGGGAGTCAGAAGAGATCTCCAAAGGCTCAACCAAGGGGGCTGGGTCTACCTGAGACACACGTGAGGGAGCAGGACCCTGTGGGGGGAGGGGTCTACCGGGGGGGGACTGGTATCAGGAAGAGAGGCGCTAGGGGACCGGGTGGGACGCATGCGGACGTAGACTGTACAAACAGTCAGACTCGTCAAGTTGACGTCCTGGGAGGAGAAGACTTGACGCGAGCGCGGGTGGTAGAACTGCACGGTGGGGCGTCGATGAGGAAGCCAAGGAAGACGCATCGTAGAGTGCGAGAGGAGAGCTTGCTCGCTTTGGCTTCGCGAACAAGGGAGAGCGCACCGCAGACCTGAAACGCCGACGCATCGCCAACCTTCCCCGTCCACCGGAGTGTGGGCAAGGTCTCTGGCTCAGAAACACGGGGCCAGAGGTTGCTGATGCGCAGCGTACCGGACTGCAAACGGCCTCAGAAAATGGGAGCAGCCGCATGGATCATGGAGGTACGAGCAACCTCCATGATCAAGCCAATGTGATGCTCACAGCAATCCCATTCTGCTGAGGAGAGGTTGGAAGCGTGAACATCTGGTGGATGCCCTCATCTTAACATCACTCCTCAAGGAGGCAGAAGAGAACTCATCGCCCCTGTTAGAGTGCAGACTCAGGACTGGCAAGTCCCGGCAAAACCGCTTGCGCAGCTGGCGGCGAGTAGCACGGATACAGGGATCAAACACCGCTGGAGACCGTCTTGCGCCACAAGGGGAAGACAGTGGTGTAGTGTGTGTAGTCGTCAACAACCAGCAAGAAGTAGCACTCCTGATCCGTCCCACCGACGAGGGCTGGGCCCCACACGTCCATGTGGAGAGTCTGCAAAGGAGCAGTGGTCGGAGGAAACTCGGAGGAGTGAGTAGCGGCGTGCTGCTGCCCTTGATGCAAGGAAGGCACGGCGGGGGCAGGAGAGCGCGGGAGGGAGGGCAGGGACCTGGGAAGGCTAGAGACAAGGAGATGGGAGTGGAAGTTACGGAGACGCGGCAGAGAGGGGTGACCCAGACGGTGGTGCCAGAGGAGAGTCGGTGGAAGAGTTCCCGACACGAGCAAGATGCTGCAAGCTGACCAGACGCAAACACCTGACTGGACGTAGCCACCTGGCATGACTCAGCCACCTGTGCAGACGCAGCGGTCGGTGTGAACATAGCAAGGTGACGGCCCGTCCTGGAGCTCGTACAGATCACCACACGCTGCCCTCTAGGAGTAAAGTATCAACCCAAGCATCCTGAATGGCAGCGTTGCTCACCAAGTTCGTCGAGAACGTGGGGAGGTGGATACCTGACAGAGCACCGGAGGGGACTGCTAGACACAGGAGGACAGTGGAGGCTCTTGCGACTACCGGGCCCCCAGTGGGGGTCAGCCAGTGAGACTGGTACCGTGGAGCTAGTGGTGTGAGTGTGGTGCAGTCACGAAAGAAGCAATGAGACGCGCCTGAGTCAAGTGTGAATGTGTCAATACCTCAGCGGAGGCAGTAGACTCACTAGCAGCAAACTCACTAGCACTTGTGACAGTAAACGCACTAGCACCTGTGACAGCATATGCACTAGCACCTAGAGCTACAGCAGTGACACCAGCATCACCAGGATTACACGAGTAACACGCACCCTCATCACTAAGCTCAGTCACATACATGGCATAGATAGCCTTGTTGATCTGAACAAAGTCAAGAGCATAAACATCTACTCCCAACCCTGCAGTTTCAGCCTGTTGGGGCTAGCAGCTCATCACCGTACTCATCCACCCAAGCATCCTCAAGACAGCCGAAGCAGCATACTCAATGTGCGCCTTCCCGTAGGTCTGACCCTTCAGCTTCCCTGTGCGCCTGACGTACAGGCAGCGACCAGAGCCCCCAGAGGAACCATGCTGGAAAACCCACTCACAAACCTGCTGAGGGGTGGGGTTGTCCGGAAGGCGCGGCAGCTGCTGTCCACTCCCAAAGCCTCCACCGCCACGTGGGGAAGTGCCACGGCCTCCACCCTTGCCAGCTCCACCCCGACCTCCTCTACCACCCCCACTGCCCTCCACCACCCCAGCCGCCTCCTCCACCAACCCCGCCACCTCGACCACCCCGTCCGTCTCCACTACCTCCACCCCCAGAGCCCCCCCACCACCTCCACCCCCGCCACCACCACCCCCGCCATCTCCACCGCTGGTGCCACCCCCACCACCCTTGCCCCCTTTGCCCTTGCTGTTGTTGCGCCTCCTACTAGGAGTAGACGCAGCGCCAAATTCCGCAGCACCAAGGAGGCCGACAGTAGCAGCAGTAGCAACTGAGGGGAGGAGGGGAGGGAGCACACCCTACAAGAAGGGGGAGCAGGGAGTGCCTTGAGAGGCAGCAACAGCGACAGTGCTCTTCTCAGCCTCGAGAAGGAACTTCTCGAGTGAGTCAAGCGTGAGCTCAGTGGGGTCAAGGGCTAGGAACTGGTCTCTGATAATGCGAAGGGAGTCAGGGAGACGAGTGACTAGGAAGTACAGGGTGATATACAGTGATAAATAGGGTTCGCAGCGAGAAAGTTCGGCTTGAGAGCGGTGCGATAGAAGCCTCACTAGAGCGGAGGTGGATAACGAGGTCAAAGACAGTGTGGAAATCTGCTAGCTCGGGATGCAGGTACGGTAGCATGAGATGGCCTAGGGCAGCAGTACTTGGGAGGAGTAGCGAGCGACTACATCGTCATAGAGGGCCTTGGCTGCTTTCTGGTGGCTAAAATGCGCTCGTTCAGCGTCAGGAAGGTGGTTGCGGACAGCAAGGCGAGCAGTAGCGTCACGAATGAGCCACTTTGAATGATTCGCTGTCTTTGTGTCAGGTGGGGCTGGGAGGGATCCGTCGGTATGTGCGAACAGTGGAATGCCATCCCTAGCCTCACTCCACAGGTCATCTAGCCAAATGTCAAAGGTAATTGCGCGACCTTCAACGTCGAAACTAAGAACTGAGACTGTAGCCATAGTAGCAGTAGCACACCGCAGTAGTAGCAGCACTGCAGCAACAGCAGCACCGCGACTTAGTAGGGGCAGGGTAGCGCGGCTCAGGCAGGGCGCGTAGAGTGGTGCGGCTCGGGCAGGGCGGCGTGGCAGGGCACAACGTAACAGCGTGGTGGGGCAGCAGCAGCTCAGGCGCAGCAGCAGCAGTAGTGTAGCTCAAGCGGCAGCAGCAGTGTGGCTTGAGCGGCAGCAGCAGCTCAGGAGTAGTAGCAGCTCAGGCGCAGCAGAAGAGCAGCAGCAGCGCGGTTGGGAGCAGCTGCGTAGAAGCAGCAGCAGCGTACGCAGTAGCAGCAGCAGCTGTCGGAAATAAGCTCCTCTTAGCCCCTGTTCCTGCTCTGTTCTTCTTACTCTGCTGCCTTGTCCTTGCCTTGTGCCTCTTGTTTTAGCCCTGGTCTCTCTCTTGCATCCCTGCCCTGGGGTCTCTTGTGTCTGCTCCGGGCCTGGCTCTTCCTCTCTGTCTCCTCACTGACAGATATGGGCAATGTACCTTAGCGTGGGTCAATTAGCTCGGCTGACTGCTGCTTGAACTGGCTTCCTAGCTGAAAGGATGTAGAGTCTTTAGTTAATTGGGAAAACACAAGCAAGCATTTGGCTAGTGACTCTCTGCTCTGCTAAGTATTGTGTTGGCACTTACCGTTGCCCTTGCAACCGTTGCTACTCCTCAAGGGTTCCCGCTTCTCTCTGTTTTAGCTCGGGTTTGTTCCTGCCTAACCACCCTTGTCCTCGTTACGGTCTCCTATCTACACTACTCATCACACAATTATAGCAGGTCTCTTTATTCCTACGTATCCGAATGCTGCTTTATTAATGCATAACAGTGACGCTGTGCTTGCTCTCTCTAGCCTTCTCTCCCCGAGAATGAGAGGCTCACTTGTCTCAAAGCCGCTGCTGCCATGAATTCACTTTACTCTGTCTATCTGCTCTTATGCTCCCCGATGCTGGACTCCCCGAGCATGACAGGCTCACTTCTCTCTCGATTTGCGGACCTGCTCGCTGCATAAAGACATGTTATTCCACTCCCACATCCGCCTCTCTTGTCGCCTCTTTCTGCCATTTCTCTTTCTTGATTAGGCTCGTTTGACCGCGCGGCTGATCTTATCACATACCTGCGCTCGCTAGACGTTAGCTACCGTGCTGCTTGTACTGAGGCTCAGCTTGCACTGCTCCCGCCGCCCATGGCGATCACTATTCACTTTATCGCCACTAGCCTCCTGACCGCCTTGCACCTATCCGTGACGAGCTTCTTCGGAAGCACCCTAGTGAGCTCTCTATCGATGTCCTTGAGACCACCCTCAAGGACATTAAGAGCAATATCCGCTCCGTTGGCCTCTGCATCTGGCGCCGTAGTTCCCCTGCTCTTCAGGGGTCCACTGCCCCACAACTTCCCACCTTCACCTGCTTCTCTTGCTCTACTGGGACTGCGTCTCTTTCATCCTTTGGAGACTGCGGCCGTATCCACCGCGGTGGGTGGTCCAGGGGTAAGAGAAGTAAGAGAGGCGGAAAGGGTGGTGACGGCTGGTGGTGGTGGCAGGAACAGTGGCAGAGGCTCTGGTGACACTAGTGCGTTTGGTGGAGGCGACACTGGGAGCGGCCCTGCGCCTGCGGGCCCGACAGGAGGGGGTGCTGGTGCGGTCACGTGGTACAGATACACAGCGGCGGCAGCAGTCCCCAGCAGCAGTAGTGACAGTCAGAACAAGCCGCAGCAGCAGAGACAGTCGAGCAAGATTCAGCGGCAGGTGCAGCAGCAGCCTCAGCAGTGGGATCTTGGTGGACTAGGGAGCACTGGTCGTGGCGGTGGTCTGCCCAGCTTGGCGTCGTGTGGTGTCACTCCGCCTCCCTGCCCGTACGTGGTTTCAGTCAAGAGGTCGAGCAGGTTTTCGCAGTGGCCGTTTCCACGCTCCGGGTCAGTGCTTTGTGCAGCTTACAGACTGCGTCCTCGCACAGTTCGGCCTTGGCCCCGCTCCGAACTGGGCCCCGCTTGCTTGCTCTCATGGACTTGCTTTGTGGGACTTGTCTGCGGCAGAGTTGGTTCATGCTTTAGACTCTGTTCTCTGATGTATGCCGATGTTGAAAATAGTGATGCTAGATCTGTTTGCTCGCGTGTTCGTAGTTTAGGTTCTTTGCCTATTGCTAGTGTAGATCTTTGTCTCTCTAGTCTAGGTGCTTGTGTAGCTACCAGCCCAAGTGCACCTACGGCTGAGGCGTCGCTGTCCTTCACGCTTGACTCTGGCGCGTCGCAGTGCTTCTTCCGCGACCACACGACTCTGGCACCGCTTCTAACTCCTAATCCGGCTGCCCTGGCTGATCCTACTTCAAGACCAGCAGTTGCACACAGCTCAACCACTCTCCGTGCCCGATTGACCCCTCCGGTATCCTTAGAGGTCTCAACATCCCTTTGTTCCCTCGGAACTTGGTGGGTGTTGGATACCTCCAGGATAGGATGGATTACAATTACCTTTCTGGGAGGCGGGCGGACTGCGGTCTGCACGGACGCTGCCACTGGTGTGGTTCTATCCACGTTCACTAGGGAGCCCCACTCCGGTCTCTACGTCCTACATACAGAACACTCCCATGTAGCTGCGTCCCCTCATGTTGCTGTGTCCGATCAGGTTGTTGTGTCCGGTCAGGTTGCTGCGTCGTGCTCCTGTCGGTCACTCACCCACCCGACAGTCTTGTGGCACCACCGTCTTGGTCACGGCCGTCCTTCCCACGCCTCCACAGCATGGCTAGCCATCGTTTAGTTTCGGGTCTCCCACACGTCTTTCTGTCGCTCCCTCCTTCGCCTGCACTGGCGTGCACCTCCTTGCGCTTATCCACGCCATTCCCTGTGTCTTCCTTGGTTTCACGGTGGACTCCTCTGACTACACCCTTTACCACCCACCCCTCCACCGTTCTTTGACTCTCGTGACATCAGGTATAGCGAGTCCGTGTCCTAGTACACACCCGGTACCCTCTGTCAAGGTCTCCCGATTCCCCCCCCTCCCCTTTTCCTCGCACCCCTCTCCTCCTCCAGATCCCGCTCCTCCGGTACCCCCGCCCCCCCCCGGTCCTGCCCCGTCAGGTGTGTCTTACGCTACCCCCTCTACCCTCGGTCGCATGTCAGGTAGCGTCTCCCTCCCCGCAGTGCCCTCCTCACAGTCCCCTCAGGAGCCTTTGGCACTTCCACGACAGGTTAGTGTGGACTCCGGGGGTGTTGAGCTGGAGGTGCTGCCATTGGAGATACTCGTTTTGGTACTCTTTTGAGGGGTGCTGGAGCTGGAGGTCTGCCGGCTGGGGGGTGCTAATTCTGGGGGTGCTGGTGTTGGGGGCATGGATGCTGGGAATGCTAGTTCTGAGGGTGCTGGAGCTGAGGGTGTTGGCGCTGGAGATACTAGTTCTGAGGGTGTTGGAGCTGAGGCTACTGGCGCTGGAGGTGCTCGTTCTGGGGGTACTCGCGCTGAAGGTGCTGGCACTGGCGATGTTAGTTCTGGGGGTATTCGTCCTGGGACACTAGTTTGGGGTCTTGGAGCTGGAGTTGTTAAATCTGAAAATAATGGAGCTGGAGACACTGCTACTGTGGCGCCTACCTCACCTCCCCACCGCTATCCGACGAGTTTTCCAGAGGCTTCATCAGCTTCGCCAGCAAGCGTTGAAGCAGGAGAGGCTGGGGTTGGAGCGGCACAGCACCAGCCGCAGCAGCAGCAGCACCAGCACCAGCTGCAGCCGCAGCAGCCGCCGCCCTTGTAGCCGTTGTTTCCACCTGCGGGTGGCCTTCGAGCCCTTGGAGTTCCTTCCTCTCCTCCAAACCGCTCACTGTCTCCCCTGCTGACGGTCCTACGTTCTCCCCCCCCCCCCCCCCGGACTCTTCTCTGGCTGTCTTCTCTCCTCCTCGGTCACAGTAATCTTTTCTTGTTGTCCCACACGACTGGACAGTGCGTTGTCCCGCTCGTGCATGTCCCTTGTCTCCTTTTGACGACCTCCGCACTGTCTTACTTCGTTCGAGGTCCTTGTCGTTCTCCACCTCAGTCTATTCTCCCTTCACCTCATGAGTCGTCTCTTACAGCCTCCACCTCTACCCCTATCACTGACTACTACCGTGCCACCCCGTCCTGTTGTCACTCGTGTTCTCACCTCTCTAGTCACGGACCCTTGTGCCTCTCCGTCCTCTATCTTGGCTCTTTCTGCCACTGTCGCTGACTTTGCCGCCACCCGTCGCCTTGACTACGCCACCCGTGTGGTAGCTGCGCGTCCTCAGTCCGCCGGGGGTGAGTCTGCCCTTGGCTGTGACGTCCTAGAAGACGGGCAGTTTGAGCTGGAGGTCTTGGCGGCTGCTTTTCCCCATCTCTGTGCCATGCTGCTAGCTCCTGAGGGAGACCCCGACGCCCTTGACATACTGACTCCTCGCACGTCATCGTGAGGCAGTGTCAGGGCAGTAGGCTTCTCAGTGGATAGTGGCCATGGAGTCAGAAAAGGCGTCTTGGAGATCCACAGGCACTTACGTCGACGCAACCCCCCCACCAGGGGCAAACGTAGTCGATGGCATGTGGATTTTCAAGGTGAAGCGGCCGCCTGGATTGCCGCCTGTCTTCAAGGCGCGCTACGTGGCTAGGGGCTTCAGTCAGTGCGAGGGAGTTGACTTCTTCCAGACCTTCGCTCCGACCTCGAAGATGACGACTCCTCGTGGTGTTACTTCACGTTGCAGCACAGCGAGACTACGAGCTGCACTCCCTCGACTTCTCCACCGCCTTCCTCCAGGGCATCCTGCACGAGGACATCTGGTTGTGTCATCCTCCTAGCTTCACTAGCACTTCCCGCCTAGGACCCCGTGGAGCCTAAGGCGACCAGACTACGGCCTCCGCCAGGCGCCCTGTGAGCGCACTACTCTTGCTGCCCTTAAGTTTCGTCCTTCGTTCGCTGACCCGTCGCTGTTCATTCGTTCTGGGCCCACACCCTTCTTCGTCCTCGTCTACATCGACAACTTGTTTTTTGCTACAGGAGACAGGACTGCGCTGGCTGAGGTGAAGTCCAAACTGTAGAAGAGACACAAGTGCACTGACCTTGGTGAGCTGCGCCGCTACCTTCGCTGGTTGACTTTCTTGCTCACTGACCTTGGTGAGCGGTCGAGCTCTGCATCTTCACCAAGGCCCTTCCGCATGGTGACGACCACAGGTTCTTTTTGCAGTTAGGCCTTGTTGACGTACGCTCTTGGCTACAGTAGTCTTGTCTCTTGTTGCTTGCTGTACTTCTATATATGTCTGTGAACTCTTGAACTGGCCTTGTGGCCTCTTATTTGTGCTCAGAATATGTGGTGACTTTGTGATCCACCCTGAGCTTGCTGTGTTTCTTTTCTTGATTGGTCTCGTGACCACATGCATGTCATGCTTGTTTTGATGCCCCTCATTTAGCCTATGGGGGTGTGTCAGACTATGTTTGTAGATATAAATATGCTCTAGTGAGTTGCATGCTAGGTGGTACAAAACTTTCTCGACACTTTGGTTGTGCTCCCTCCTTTGACCTAGTCTCTTCATTCTCTCGCTACTCAAGCAACTAGGTTCTTAAGACGTGTCAACCTGAAGTGCGCTTAAATTGGAGTGTCAAATAGTGTCGCTGAAGTGTCAAGTCGAAGCGCATGTACGAACATCAGCGACGGAATTTTGTTGGTTAGAGAATTTGTCATTTGTTTATCGCCTAGGCAGCGAACGATTCAAAAGACATAAAAAGGAGGCGATGTCTACTGATTGTGCAGAATCTGGTCAAGGCCCCCATAAGTTTAAAAATTTCTCTGATTTACCTAAAAAAAACTCTGATATTTCAGCCTTTTTTTTTTAGTAGATTCTGAAACTTCGACCTTTTTTTTCGTATGAACTCTGAAGAATCATATTTTGTTTTAACGCATTCTCTGATATTTCAGTTTCTTTTCGAGAGTGTACTCTGATCCATCAGACTACAAACGCGAACATACTCTGATTTTGACTAGCGAGATTCGAGGATATCCCCTTGCTGGCACCAGCCCAGTTGTTGATTGGCCGTTTAGGCAGCTTTTGACAGCAGCCTAGGGCTGGACCAATACCCGCATTGCATCCTTTGGCTGCAAAAGGTAGAGCGACGGTAGCAGCGACTCTCCGTTGCCGTGCATCCAAGGCAACCACCTTTCACCACCTTGCCTCGTTGCTGTGCATCCAAGGACAGGGGTCCTTCTTCGTTGAGGGCTTCTTTCACCGCCTTGCTTCAGCTCCATGTCACCAGTCTACTATGTGTTAGCAACAATCAGTTTGCCTTGCTCAGCGTATATGTGGCACCGAAGCAGCAACAATCTCTCTGTTTTAGGTTTCACCGTGCGTAGTACCGGACCTTTTAAGTGTTGTTTCATTTTTCTTCGCGCTGTCTCAGCCATAGCGTTTCCGCCCACTCCTGTTTTTCCGTCCTTCCACCTTTTTGTTAGACGCAGAGACGACACCAGCCGCACAACAATGTTCGTGTTTGACCAGCCATCCATGTTCATCTGGTCCAACCAGCCCAACGACCTGTGCAACATCACGGTGTCAAACATTATATATGATGTGCTTGTTTAGGCTACAGTGGGCTAGCCTATAGGGGGTACACAATTCTAGGGTTAGGTACTTGTACTGATTTCACTGTTAGTTCAATCATTCCTGCTCGTTCATTTCAACATGGTATCAGAGCAAGTCCTTCGCTAGGACCGTTTTTTTAGGGCCCACCACTACCTACCTACCTAAGTGCGCCCTAGGGCGCCTCGTTTTTCACGGCCCCCTAAGGCCCCGCGACCCGCGACCCGCCCCTTAGCGACTCGCGCGCCGCCCTTTAAGGCCCCGTCAGCCCACGCGCTCGCCCCTTACGGCCCCGCGCTCGCCCCTTAGTGACCCTGTCGGCCCCGCGATCGCCCCTAACGGCCCCGTCGGCCCGCGCTCACCTCCCTAGAGGCCCCGAACGGCCCCGCGCTCGCCCTTAGCGGCCCCCTTACGGCCCCGCGCTCGATACTAGAGGCCCCGACGGCCCCGCGCTCGCCCTTAGCGGCCCCTTACGGCCCCGCGCTTGGCCCTAGAGGCCCCGATCGGGCCCCGCGCTCGCCCTTAGCGGCCCTTACGGCCCCACGCTCGCCCCTAGAGGCCCCGATCGGCCCCGCGCTCGCCCCTAGCAGCCCGAACCGAGCCGCCCAGCCCGAACCGAGCCGCCCGAACCGAGCCGCCCAGCCCAAACCGAGTCGCGCCGCCCGAACCTAGCCGGGCCGCCCTTCCCGAGCCGCGCCGCCCTACCTGAACCGAGCCGCGCCGCCCGTACTGGACCGAGCCGCCCTACCTGAGTCGCACTGCTTACTGTTTTTGGGGTGCCCCTATTGCTATTACTCCTACTACTGCTATGGCTAGCCCTCCTGTGCTAGCTTTCGATGCTGAGGGCCGCCCAGTGAAGTTCGAAACCTGGCTAGATGACCTACACCTCTTCCTACAGCTCACTGCCAAGGAGGACATCTCACTGTACGATCACGCCCTAGGCCATGCTACTGCTCCTGCTGCTACTCCTCCTGATGCTACTGCTGACAGCACTGCCCGCTCACAGTGGCAGACTCGTCACGCCCACGCTCGCTTCGCTATTCGCAACTCCCTGCCGATAGATGAGCGCGAGCACTTTGGGCAGCACAAGACTGCACAGGCACTGTACACTGCTGTCGTTGCCCGCTACTCCTCACCGGCCTCTGCCGCACTAGGCCGTCTCTCTCTTCCCTACCTGTTCCCCGACTTAGCCTCTTTCCACACAGTCGCTGACCTCATTACGCACCTCCGCACTAGTGAGGCTTGCTTCTGCGCCGCCATGCCTGATGAGTTCCTTGCCAAGAACCCACCCCCGCTCTGGCTCACTCTCTACCACCTAGTCACCCGCCTCCCTGACACTCTGCGCTCAGTCAGGGACCACTTCCTAGCTCGTTGCCCCACTGAGCTCACCATTGCCCTCCTCGAGAAGGAACTCCTTGCAGCTGAGGCTAGCATAGTCGCTGTAGGTGCCTCTCGTGGCGACCCCCGTACCCCGTTCTTTGAGGGGTGTTCTCCTTCCCCCCTTCTTCCCTCTGTCGCCTCTGCTGCCGCTGTCGACCTCCATGGTGCTGAGAAGGTCGGGACTGCGTCTGCTTCGAGCGGGCGCCGCAGCGGCAAGGGAAAAGGGGGCAAGGGCGGTGGCGGTGACAGCGGGGGAGGCGGTGGTGGGGGCGCTGGCGGCGGTGGGGGTGGTGGCGCGACTGGAGGGGCTGGTGGCAGCGGTGGGGGTGGTGGCGGCAGCAGCGGGGGAGGTGGCAGGGGCGGAGGCGGTGGTGGGGGTGGCGGTGGACGCGGCGGCGAAAGGGGTTGGGGTGGTCGAGGATGGTGGCGGCGGCGGTGGTGGTCGTGGAGGCGCTGGCGGTGGCCAGGGCCAGCAGCACACTCTGTCACCCCAGGAGGTTCTGTGAGTGGTACTCTCAGCACGGGGGGGGGGGGGGGGGTGGCTTTAGCTGCACGTACGTCATTCGCACTGGTGACCGCACTGGTCAGCCGTGTGGGGGACCGCACGCCACACAGCGCTGCTTCGCTCGTCTCAACGACGCTTGGCGTGTTCAGTTCCCTCAGGCCACTGAGCTGCCCCGCTGGCTTGATCTCCTGAAGAAGGGGATTGATATCTATGCTCTAGACTTTGATGCTATTCTCACTGCTATGTATGTGATGTCTACTAGTGGAGAGGGTGCTGAGTACCTGTGTGTGCCGCCCGACCCGGGCATTAGGTCTCGCGTGTCTGCTACCCCAGGTGCTCGTGAGGAAGCTGCTCTAGGTGCTTGTGCGTCTGCCCCCCCTGGTACTGAGTCGGCGGCAGCACTGCACACCTTCACACTGGACTCAGGCGTTTCTCGCTGCTTCTTTCGTGACCGCACTGCCCTTCAGCGGCTTGCTTGGCCAGTTGCTGTCTCACTCGCTGACCCCTCTGGGGGTCCGGTCATTGCGACCTCCTCCACTGTCCTTCCCTGTCCTGCGGTCCCGTCGGGCACACTGTCAGGTCTCCACCTCCCCTCGTTCTCTACGAACTTGGTGGCAGGATGTGCACTCCAGGACGGGGGTGTTCACCAGTTCACCCCTGCCTACGAGCGCGTGATACACTGCACGTGTGCTCGTACGGGCCGCCACTTGGCTACCTTCACTCGGCACCCGGGGTCGGACCTGTACACACTGACCACTGAGTCCCCTCAGGTCGCTGCGTCTGCGTCTGCGTCCGCGTCAGGTCAGCTGTCTGCCCCCTGCTCGTGTCGCTCTCTGGCGCACGAGACTGTCCTCTGGCACCACCGACTTGGCCACCCGTCTGTGCAGCGCCTTCGTGCCATGCACTCCCGGTACCTTGTCTCTGGTCTTCCCAGAGTCCCTTCCTCCCCTCCCACCCTCGCCTGCTCCTCCCTGTCTTCCCTGCGTCGAGGGGCGGCAGCGCACCGCTCCTCACTCCTCCTCGTTTCCCCCGACGACTGCTCCCTTGCAGACACTCCACATGGACGTGTGGGGCCCAGCCCGCGTCCGTGGTCAGGGTCAGGAGAGGTACTTCCTGATAGTTGTTGACGACTACTCGCGCTACACCACGGTCTTCCCCTTGCGCACCAAGGGTGAGGTCCCTGATGTCTTGATCCCTTGGATCCGCAGAGCCCGTCTCCAGCTCAGCGAGCGTTTCCACTCGGACTTTCCTGTCCTGCGCTTGCACTCTGACAGAGGTGGTGAGTTCTCCTCCGACCTCTTGGCAGCCTACTGTGCTGAGCACGGCATTGAGCAGTCGTTCACTCTTCCGGCCTCTCCATAGCAGAATGGGATTGCAGAGCGCCGCATTGGCCTGGTCATGGAGGTCGCCCGTACCTCCTTGATCCATGCGGCTGCCCCCCACTTTCTGTGGCCGTTTGCGGTCCGGTACGCTGCGCATCAGCTCAACCTCTGGCCCCGTGTCTCCTTGCCGGAGACCTCGCCCACACTGCTGTGGACGGGGGAGGTTGGCGATGCGTCGCGTTTCCGGGTCTGGGGATCTCGAGCTTTTGTCCGCGATTCGTCTGCAGACAAGCTCTCCTCCCGTGCTGTTCCCTGCGTCTTCCTCGGCTTTGTCCCGGACGCGCTTGGTTGGCAGTTTTACCACGCCACCTCGCGCCGAGTCTTGCCCTCTCAGGACGTCACTTTTGACAAGTCCGTCCCCTACTACCGCCTCTTCCCCTACCGCACTGCCCCGCTCCCCCCCCCCGCCTCTCTTCCTCGCGCCAGGTGCTGCTGTCGTAGACCCCCTCCCCCCTCAGGGTGCCGCTCCCTCAGGTGTGTCTAAGGTAGACCCGGTTGAGCCTGTTGAGGTAGCTGTCGACTCTCTTCCTGCTGTGGGTGTGGAGCCTGGGGGTGCTGAGCCTGGGGGTGCTAAGCCTGGGGGTGCGGAGCCTGGGGGTACTGAGCCTGGGGGTGCGGAGCCTGGGGGTGCGGAGCCTGGGGGTGCGGAGCCTGGGGGTGCGGAGCCTGGGGGTGCTGAGCCTGGGAGTACTGAGCCTGGGGGTGCTGAGCCGCAGAGTCTGGAGTCTGGGGGTTCTGAGTCTGGAGGTCCTGAGCCTGAGAGTCCTACACCTAGAGGAGCCCTCTCCTCGGAGCAACTGCGTGAGTGATACTTGCAGTACTGCAGCCTCAGGAGAGGTACCTCTGGAGCCAGGCGTACTACTGGGACAGGTGCTAGTGCTTCTCCTCCTAGCGGGGAGCTCCCCTCCCGTGAGTGGATCCGTGAGTGGTACGAGCGGCGCTGCACTCTTCGGAGTGGCGCGCCTGGTGTTGCGGACCCCGCTGCTGCTGGTGGTGCTGCTGGTGCTGGAGACTCTACTGGTTCTGCTGGTGCTGCGGCCCCAGAGGTTGGAGCTGTTTCTGGTGCCGCGGACCCGGGCGTTGGAGCTACGGCTGGTGCTGAGGACTCGGGCGTTGGAGCTGCTGCTGGTACTGAGGACCCGGGCGTTGGAGCTGCTGCTGGTGCTGAGGACCCTGGAGCTGGTGCTGCTGCTGTGGAGTCTGGCGTTGGAGCTGCTACTGGTGTGAAGGACCCTGGCGCTGGTGTCTCTGCTGGTTCTGGAGTCGCTACACGGCAGCGGCCGTACTTCGTTCCGCTCCTTCAGCAGGTTCTTGGTCTCCCGCCTTCTCTCGGTCCTCCTCCTCCCTTAGAGTGTCCACAGCCTGTCCAGTCACAGTTACAGTTACAGCCCGCCTCCCCACTGCCTGCTCCTTCTCCCTACACTGGTCCTACTGGAGGTCTTGCTGAGCGTCGTGAGCCTGCATCTCTCCCTGCGTCGCCTGTCCGTAATGCTCGTGCTAGTGGTTGCGGTTCGCGTCAGCGTCCTCCTCCTGTCCCTGGCACGCTTCGGATGTCTCTGCATCCATCCACTCCTCCTCTGCGTGCCCCTTTGCCTTCTCCTCCCGAGTCCTCTCTTCCTGCTCTTGCCGACCCGGAGTCGGACTCTCTTCGTGCTGCCAATCCTACTGTCACGCGTCTCCTTGCTACTGTCGTCACTGACCCTTCCTTTGAGTCCACTGCTGCGTCTGCCCTAGTGGCTGAGCTCGTCGACTTTGCTGCTCGCTGTCGTCTAGACTACGCTGCTAGTCTTGTCGCTGAGTCTGAGTCTGTCTGTCCTCCGTCCGTCGGGGGTGAGTGTGCCCTTGGCACGGACGTCCTTGAGGACAGGCAGGAGGAGTTCCAGTGCTTGGCCGCTGCTTCACCTCATCTCGTGTCCGTACTGCTTACCCCTGAGGGAGATCCGAATGCACTTGACATCCCGACTCCGCGCTCTTACGCGGAGGCGATAGAGATTCCCTACTCTTCTCAGTGGCAGGCAGCTATGGATGCAGAGATGGCTTCCTGGAAGTCCACAGGCACCTACGTTGACGCTGTCCCCCCTCCTGGGGCGAACATCGTCAGTGGCATGTGGATTTTCAGGGTGAAACGGCCGCCGGGTTCTCCGCTTGTCTTCAAGGCGCGTTACGTGGCTCGTGGCTTCAGTCAGCGGCAGGGAGTTGACTACTTTCAGACCTTCTCTCCCACCTTGAAGATGACCACTCTTCAGGTACTGCTGCACGTAACTGCTCACCGTGACTACGAGCTACACTCTCTTGACTTCAGCACAGCTTTCTTGCAGGGCAGCCTGCACGAGGAGATCTGGCTGCGCCGCCCACTTGGCTTCACTGGGACTTTTCCTCCTGGCACCAAGTGGAGCCTCCGGCGGCCAGTCTACGGTCTCCGCCAAGCACCTCGTAAGTGGCACGACACACTGAGGACTACGCTTGCGGCTCTTGGGTTTGCTCCTTCTACTGTTGACCCGTCGCTGTTTCTACGCACCGACACTTCTTTGCCGCCGTTCTACATCCTCGTGTACGTCGACGACTTGGTCTTTGCCACAGCTGACACTGCTGGACTCGCCCACGTGAAGTCCGAGCTGCAGAAGAGACACACATGCACAGACCTGGGTGAGCTGCGCAGCTACCTTGGCTTGCAGATCACCCGGGACAGAGCACGCCGCACCATCACCCTGACTCAGTCACACATGGTGCAGCAGGTCCTTCAGCGCTTCGGCTTCACGTACTCCTCGCCTCAGGCCACTCCTCTGTCTACTCGCCACTCGCTCTCAGCTCTGCCTTCGGATGAGTCCGTAGAGTCGAGTGGCCCGTACCTAGAGCTTGTTGGCTGCCTCATGTACCTGATGACCTGCACACGACCTGCCTCTTAGCATTCTCGCACGCTATGTTGCTCCTGGGAGACACCGACCAGAGCACATGGCTAAAGCGAAGAGGGTTTTGCGCTACTTGTGCAGTACGTCGGGCATGGGGCTAGTGCTTGGAGGGCAGAGTCCAGTGGTCCTCACTGGTCACGCAGACGCTTCTTGGGCTGACGACCAGGCTACACAGCGGTCGTCACAGGGTTACACCTTCAGCCTTGGTTCCGGCTCTGTTTCGTGGCGGGCTACTCGCTCGTCTTCTGTTCTCGGCTCCAGTTGTGAGGCTGAGATCTACGCAGGGGCCATGGCTGCTCAGGAGCTTCGCTGGCTCACCTACCTGATGACCGACCTTGGAGAGCCGCCTCGTTCTCCTCCAGTCCTGTACGTAGACAACAAAGCCATGCTGGCCTTGTGTCCAGAGCAGAGACAGGAGCACAGAATAAAGCACATTGCTCTCCGCTACTTCCTTGCTTGTGAGCTACAGCAGCGTGGTCAGTTGCGGCTTGCGTACGTAGCCTCTGAGGCCAACACTGCTGATATCTTCACCAAGGCACTTGCGCCTTGTGATCATCAGCGCTTCTGCACCCAGCTGGGTCTTGTACCTGTCTTGCCTCACTTGCTCACCTTTTGACCTTGCTTGTACTGTTACATATATATTTACCTGCTCTTGCTTGTCTAGCCTTATAGATATATATGTACTCCTGCATGTGAACTGGCCTTGTGGCGGTGAACTTGTGCTCTGAATGTGTGGTGGCGTTGTGATCCACCCTGAGCTTGCTTTGCTTTGCTTTCCTTGACTGGTCTTGTGACCCCTATTTCTCCCCCACTTCGCCTATGGGGGTGTGTCAAATATTATATATGATGTGCTTGTTTAGGCTATAGTGGGTTAGCCTATAGGGGGTACACAATTCTAGGGTTAGGTACTTGTACTGATTTCACTGTTAGTTCAATCATTCCTGTTTGTTCATTTCAACACACGGGGCTCTTCATGTGCTAGGAGGAGGGCAATCTACGGGTATATACATTCGTTAACCCTTAATCCAAGCCAGTCCTTTCACTGTCATCTGAGATGCATCCGACAACAATGATGACGGATTCACTGAGTATGATAGGATAGTATGTATGCTCAATGCTTGCAATGGATTGGATTGGATTGGATGTATGCTGTGGTTTTAACTAGTTTAGTTTAACCAAGGGCAACAGCCTACCCACTAAAATACAATCATACTTCTCATTGGTGCAAACTCTAAATGATCAGGCTTTTTTATGACTCTAGAATTTCAGTTTTTTTTTATTATACTATTTTTTTATTATACTAAGTCTGATTGATTAGAGTAAATTTGTGTACCAGATCTGATGAATCAGATAGCCCAAAAACGAATCTAAGGGCCTAATCTGGTCGTGAGGCAGCTGCGACAATCTTATCTCGTTTGTAGGTATGACTGTGCCAAATTCAACAGTGTTCGACGATTTTTATTGGCTTCCAACATGGAAAATATGACACTCTGCCAACATTGTTGGCTGAGTGTCAAAATGCCAAATTCACACTGCCCACTTTGACATGTCATCCCTATGTACACAAACTTAGGCACATAAAACAGAACTACTCACGAGAACCTCCGTAACGAGTCCAGGCTTGAAATCTTGAACTCCAATCTAGCTATGTCTCCTCGATAATCTCCCATCAGGCAACCACACCTAAATTCACGGAGCATTTGGCTCCTCATCTGGTTGCTGCCGTACCACGACCCTAGACAACCCCTCGGGCGATGATACGCCACGTGTTACCCGGGCGCGCTTGTTTTTGCCGGGCATTGCCAAACCTGGAGTAAGTGTCTGCGCTCGTAGAAATTGAAGCTTTCAAGGTGTGCGCTGCGTTCACCTCGCCACGAGCTGCCGGATCTCTCCCAAGGAGGCTCGGTATCCTTCCGAGGCATAATTTTTGAGCTCAAAGAGGGCAGCGTAACGCAAAAAATTCTCGTCGCTCTTGTTCGACTTCCCCGTGAGAGTCGATAAGCAAACCAAATCGTTTCAAAGAATGCCCTAGTTGAATTTTTGACCCGGGCAGCATGCCAGCACCGAGCTAAGAAATTCCAGGACCCTGCCGCTTTGGCAGCACTCGTTCCTCCCATTTCGTCCCCTCGGCTGCTCCTCCCCACAACCCTCCCTCTGCTTTGCCTCATCTTCAAATTCGCATTACCGCAACCATCTAGTCATTCGCATAGCATACTTCTCAGCTTTCCTGCACCCTTAAGCCTACCCTCGTTATTGTTACCATAATTCTCTACCGTGAGGCTCCGCTTTCAAGGCCTGCAGCTCATTTATCCTTTTGTCTTCAAATCAAGTATTGCTGATTATTTGGCTGGTTATCCAACCTTCTAATGAAGTGTTAGCCCTATTTAGGAACAAGGAAGCACTCACGTAATCAGATCTTCAAGTCCCGACCTCCAAACCACTGTATCTGCCTGCGGAGGAAGAGGACACGTGGAACGAGGCCGCGTGGGACTCCTCTTTTGCTACAGAGGAGTCTTCTGAGGCTTCAAAAGGCTCCTCCGTGACGGCAACGATGTCTTATGAGGCTGTGGTTTACTACTCTGAAGCCTCACAAGATCATTCTGCTGGTGCTGAGAACAGTTCGGAAGAGACGTCTTGTGAAGCTGTAACGTACGCTCCTGAAGCCTCACAAGATGTTTGTGGTGCTGCTGAGGGCCGAACAGAGACTACTACAGACGCTCCTATTGAGGTTGCGGAGGAGTCAAGCAGCAGCTACAGCGACGGTGGCGTGTCCAAGAAAGAGAGCATCTCCAAAATCGGAATTTGCAGCGGTGACCATCACAGCAGCAGTTTCGATTTTACCATGGCGTGGGCTCAAGTCTCCAAAGAAGTGCTGAGTGGTGTATTCAACACCTTAACGAATGGCAAAAACAGTGGGACCAAGAAATCGGCTGAAACTGGAGCAGCAGTGTGTGGAGCGGAGACTGCAGTGGTGGGTGGTGTAGTGGGATCCTGCACGCACATGTCGGTCGATTGCAGGCAAGGGTTCAGTTTTGAGGATGGCAGCAAACAGGCTGAGGGAGATTCCTTCCCGCATCCCCAAGCCAAGCAAGGGCGGTGCAGGAGGTGCTGTGAAGCATGGACAAGGCCGGCAGCAGCAAGTGCATGCATGCTGCCGTCCCTCATTCCCAAGCCACGGTCAGCCAAGACTGTTGCGGTGGAAGCTCTGGGGATGGCTGATGATGTGGTAACCCGTCCTGTAGTCACAGCAAGCAGCAGCACACGGCAGCAGCAGGGGAGGAGGAATGGAGGTGAGGAATGCAGAGGGAGGCGGCCTATCAGGACAAATAAGACAACAGCACCAGCAGCAAGGCCTCCTTGGAGGCTGTGAGGGATGCAGTGTGTGGTGGAGAGTGGGAGGGTGGTGCTGATTGGAGCGAGCAGAGAGCAGCCAGGGTATGCGTGGTGAAGGCACGGGGTGGTGGATAGTGGGGAGGAAGGCGGAAACAACTCTTTGCACCCTGCTAGTTAGGGTGTTGTGTCAACTGGATGGTGGATTGGAGCATGGAGGCTGGATTGTGGGAGGCACTTATACGGCTGACGTTGCTCTCGTGCTCTCCAATAAGTCAGAGGCTGGGCCATGTGATGACAGAGGCTTGTCATGGGATGATGCTGCTAGTGTGTGCTGATTAGTTGGTTACTTTATGTTCTTCATACGTAGTTATTATAGTTATCAATGTATCTGTATGCTATTTATACGGTATACATGGTTCTCAAAGTAGGAACACAACGGAATGGATGAACTAGGGAAACAAGGGATACAAATAGCAACCCTAAAAGTGTTGTACTCCTTAGAGTGCTACTCATTGCAGCCTAAGAACCTATAATAACATTTCACACACCCCTATAGGCTAAGTGAGGGGCATCAAAGCAAGCAGGGTGAACAAACAGTCACAAGACCAGTCAATGCAAGAAGCAAAGCAAGCTCAGGGTGGATCTCAAGGACATCACACAAGTTCCGAGCACAAGAAAGCGGCCGCAAGGCCATTTCAAGAGTTCACTAGGATATATATAGCAAAGCACAACAAGCAGAGCAAACAGCAAGTCCACAGCAATCGAGGGGCTCCCTCAACAAGCCCCAACTGAACATAGAACCTGTGGTGATCACCAGGCGTAAAGGCCTTGGTGAAGACATCAGCAGTGTTGGCCTCTGAGGTCACAAAGTCCAAGCGTGCCTGGCCGCGTCGCCCTTGCAACTCTCGCAGGAGGAAGTACCTCACGTTAATATGCTTAACTTTGCTCGCTGCAACTCTCGTAGTAAAAATTATCTCACGTCGATGTGCTTCACTCTGCCCTCCAGTCGAGGCTCTCGACACAGGAGGATCATGGCCTTGTTGTCAGCATACAAGGTCAGTGCAGAGCCAGGCCGCTCACCAAGGTCGGCGAGCAAGAAGGTAAACCAGCGAAGCTCTTGTGCCGCCATGGCACCAGTGTAGATCTCTGCCTTTGCACTGAACGAAGCCACAGACCGTGTAGACCTCCACGACACAGCACCAGCACCCAGACTGAAGCAGTAACGCTGAGTCAAGCGCTAAGTCTCCACGTCGTCAGCGTAGGAAGAGTCGCAGTGACCAGTCAACACAACTGGTTGTGTCCCTCCAAGTACAAGCCCCATGCCTGATGTAGTCGCCAGGTACTTCACCACCCTCACAGCAGCTATCCAGTGAAGAGGACGGTGTCTCCTTGTTGCAACAAAGTGAGAGAGGACGTTGAGGGGAAAGGCGAGGTCCAGCCAAGCACAAGTAATCAGGTACATGAGGCAGCCCACAAGCTCTGCGTAGGGACCACTAGACTCAAAGGGCACGTCAGGAAAAGGGCCAGTGAGTCGGTGGTCAACGGCAAGAGGAGTGGGCTGTGTGGTGGAGAACGGAAACCCGATTCGCCGAAGGACCTGCTGCACCATGTGTGACTGAATCAGTATGATGGTGCGTGCGGCTCTGTCCCTGGTGATCTGCAGGCCAAGGTAGCGCTGCAGTTCACCAATGTCAGTGCACTTGTATCTCTTCTGCAGTTCGGATTTCACCTCACTCGGAGCTGCCCTGTCTGCTGTAGCAAAGGCCAAGTCGTCGACGTACACTAGTATAAAGAAAGGAGAGGAACCAGTGTGAACAAAGAGCGATGGGTCGACAGAGGAAGGACGAAACCCAAGGTCACGAAGCGTAGAGCGAAGAGTGTCGTGCCACTCACGGGGCGACTGGCGGAGATCGTAGACTGGCTGCCTTAGGCTCCACTGGGTCCTAGGTGGGAAGGTGTCAGTGAAGCCAGAAGGACGGCGCAGCCAGATCTCCTCATGTAGACAGCCCTGGAGAAACGCAGTAGAGAAGTCAAGGGAGTGCAGCTCGTAGTCTCGCTGTGCTGCTACGTGCAGTAACACCCGAAGAGTAGTCATCTTTGGGGTCGGGGCGAAGGTCTGTAAGAAGTCAACTCTCTCACGCTGACTGAAACCCCTAGCCATGTAGTGCGCCTCGAACACAGGTGGTGAACCAGGCAGCCGCTTCAGCTTGAAGAGCCATCGACAACGTTCGCCCTGGGAGGGGGAACTGCGTCGACGTACGTGCCTGTGGATCTCCAAGACGCTAGCTCTGCATCCATAGCCGCTTTCCACTAAGAGACCCACTCCCCTTACACTACCTCATGGTACGAAATGTCGATATGTCAAGCGCCTTGGCAGCAGCAGCAGTTGAACTTTGAAACGGCTGCCATTGCCGCTCAGACCTCCCCCGCTCCTCTCTGGGGCGCCCCCCCTCCCCCTCCCCCCCCCCAGGTGTGGCCACTCCTCTTACGCACGATAGCTTCCTTGGTAACATTGCTATCACTCCGTCTCTTCCTTCCATGTACCCGTCTTCCATTAATGAGACAACTTTCCAGTACTCCATGTCCCACACTTCCCCCACCCTGGACTTCGTCCTTGACAGTGGGGCCACTGAAACTGCACTCAAATATATCGGCACCCTCACTCCACTACTTCTTCCCACTCAGGTACACGGTGCTGACGCCAACTTTTCCATCCCCTGCACTCACCTTTCCACTCTACCATGCACCATTTTTCCTTCTGGTAAAGTCACTGGTCTTCACATTCCCACCCTTTGCAACAACCTTCTCTCCTACCATGAGCTCCAACACGCAGGTATCACCACTGTCTATCCAGGTTATGCAACCTACTGTGACCTCTACCATACTGCCTCTGGTCGCTTCCTCCAACGCATTCCCCTCTGCCCTCGCACTCGTCTCTACGCACTTCGCATTCCTCGTCCCTCCTGCCATGTCACCACCCATGCTGGCACCTCCACTCACCCTCCCCTCTTTCCTCCCCCGGTATCCACCACTCCTTCACCTCTGCCCCCCTCCTCCATTCCGTCCCCCCCATCCCCCTCCTCCCCCTCCTCCTCGGATCATCTCTCCCATCCTGCTGTGCTCCTACATCACCGCCTCGGCCATCCCAACTTTACAGCCCTTCGCACTGCCATCACCTTCTGCATCCTCCACAGCCTCCCCCCCACCCTCCCTCCCCTTCCCTCCTCCTCCGCTCCCCCATGCCCCTCATGCATCCAAGGCAAACTCAAGCATTCCCCTCGTCACAGCCATCCCTCCTTCGCTCCTGCCCCACTTGACCTCGTCCACATGGACCTATGGGGCCCCTCCCCCACCTGGTCACGCCAGGGCCATCGTTACATGCTGGTCCTCGTTGACGATCACAGCCGCTACTCCTCCATCTTCCTCCTCCACACCAAGGACCAGGCACTGACTGTGATCATCAACAGGGCTGAGCAGTGCCGCACCCACTTCAAACGTCCCATCGGCCGCCTCCACTCTGCTTCGCAGGTGCGCGCAGCTGGTTGGTGCGCACTTCCTTGTCACGTGCACAGCGCAGACGCCTGGCAGACTCCACGCCAGCGACTGCGCCCACCAGCCACGTCGACCTCGGGATACCACCCCCGAGGTCGGCCTCGCAGACTCCACCCTGACGACACTCGCGCACGTCGCCCGGGTATCCCGGTCGACCGGGCAACCACGCCCAGTCAACCAGCACAGTCCGCAGCCGGCCACCAATGCCCGGCGTCCCCAGTCCGCCATCCAGGCGCCCAGGATGCCTTCCGAACCCCCAGGTCGGCGTCCAGACGCCCAAGACGCCGAGCAAACCTCCAGAGCGACGTCCAGCCTCCCAGGACGCCGACCAGACGCCCAGGTCGGTGTCTGGGCCCCCCAAGACGCCCAGGTCGGCGTCCGGGCCCCCAGGACGCCATGCAGACGCCTAGGTTGGCGTCTGGCCTTCCAGGACGCCGTGCAGGCGCCCATGGCGTCGACCAGGCGCCCGGGTAGTCGTGGCGACGCCTAGCTCGGCGTCCAGCTTCCCAGGACGCCGTCCAGGCGTCCAGAACGCCAACCAGGCGTCCAGGACGGCGTCCTCCCGCTCGGCGCCCTCCAGCCAGGCGCCCTCCAGCTCGGCGCCCTTGCAGTAGCCCCCGTGCCCACTGCTGCAGGTCGGCTGCAACCCCCGCACATCCGACCACAAGGTTGGCTCCGCCCAAGCGAGGACGGGGCCTAACAACACTCTTGTTGACACCACCACCCCCACAGAACTCTGGTCGGGCACCAAACATGACGCTGCAGGCCTCCGTATATGGGGCTGCAAGGCATACGTCCTCATTCCTCCTCCCGATCGCACCCAAGGCAAGCTTGCTACTCGCGTTCTAGAGTGTGTCTACTTAGGACACAACCGCGACTCACCTGGCTACCTCTTCCTCCACCCTCCATCCGGACGCCTCATCCGTAGCATCGATGTCGTCTTTGATGAGACCATCCCCTACTACTCTACTCCTCCACCTGACCCCCTCCCTCCCCCTTCCTGCCCCCTCGCCTGGGCCGACACTGTCCTTCCTCCCCTCCTCCCTCCTGCACCACTCCTGCCACCTCTCCCTGCTCCACTACCTCCTCCCTCATCTGCTAACATCTACGATCCTGCTGCACCTGCATCCCCCGCCCACTCCACAGCCCCTCCCCCTCCTCCCCCTCCTCCCCTCCGTCTCCCTCACATCGGCAGCAGCAGCAGCAGCAGCAGCCGCAGCCGCAGCAGCAGCACCAGCCGCAGCAGTTACAGCACCCGCTGCAGCCGCAGGAGCAGCAGCAGGGGCACCAGCAGGGGCAGCAGCAGCGGCAGCAGTAGCCGCAGGAGCAGCAGCTGGGGCAGCAGCAGGGGCAGCAGTAGGAGCAGCAGCAGGGGCAGCAGCAACAGCACCAGCAGCAGCAGCAGGCGCTCCATTAGCACCAGCAGCGGCAGCAGCAGAGGGCAACTGCTCGCTCTTCACCTTTCCTCCTCCCTCGCATGCATACCCGCTCTCTTGATCCTATCCTTGGTACCCCTCCCCCTAACTCTCCCCACCTCCTTGAGGACTCTCACGAGGAGCTTACTACGGTCCAGCAGCACACTCCCTCTCTCGCCCCACTCTACCAACTTCCTTGGCGCTCTTGTCCTCAGCGCCGTCTCTGCTCCCACCATCTTTGTCCCCTCCACCTTCCAGGAAGCTATCACCTGCCCTGATGTTGACAAGTGGATAGCCGCCATCTTCCTGGAATGTGAAGCGTTCATTCGCAACGACTCCTTCGTCGACGTTCCCCTCCTCGCCGACGCCAACCTTGTCGAAGGCAAGTGGATCTTTCGCGTAAAGTAGCTGTCGGGAGAGGAAACTGTCTACAAGGCCCGCTACGTTGCGAAGGGCTTCACCCAAGAATGGGCAAAGGATTTTTGGTTCAAGCCACCCACCCTTCATTCCCTCCTTGGCATTGGTACACGTGACGACATGGAGATTGATTCCATGGATGTCTCCAACGCGTTCCTACAAGGCAACTTGCATGAGCGCATCTTCCTGTGGCGGCCCCCCGGCTTTCATGCCTCTTTCCCCGATAACACTGTGTGGCAACTACGCCGCCCGGTCTACGGCTTGAAGCAGGCACCACGGGAATGGCATGCGAAGTTGTCCGCAACTCTCCAATCCCTCAATTTTTCTGCCTCTCACTCCGACGCCAACCTCTTCATCCGCTCCTCGCCCCGTCGCTTCTTCCACCTGGTCTATGTTGATGACATGATCCTGCTTGCCGATTCCAAGCCAGACATGGTGCAGGTGAAGCGGTCGTTGCAGGAGCGCCTCAAGTGCAAGGATCTTGGCACGCTGCAGAACTACCTTGGCATGACTATCACCCGTAACCGAGCTGCTCGCACCATCACCCTCTCCCAATCTCACTACATCGGCCAGGTGCTGGAGAAATTCGAGATGGCCCAGGCAAAACCTGTTTCCACCCCCCTCCCGTTCGGTCATCAGCTGGCGCCGCCCACATCTCCCTCCTCCTCCCGTCCTTATGCTGAGCTTGTCGGGTCCCTGATGTACGCCATGATGTGCACACGCCCCGACCTCGCCTATCCCATCGGTGTCCTTGCTCGGTTTGTGGGCACCGGCCGCCACACTGAGGAACACTGGTCAGCTGCCAAGCGGGTTCTCTCGCTACCTCCGCGGCACCAAGGACCACGCCCTCACACTTGGCGGCTCCTCCCCACCTCTCCTCACTGGCTTTAGCGACTCCTCCTGGACGGACTCGCAACCGGACCGCCGCTCCTCTCAGGGTTATGGTTTCACACTTGGCAGCGGCCTGATCAGTTGGCGTTCCACGCGCTCCTCTGCGATTGCACTCTCTTCATGTGAGGCCGAACTCTACGCCGGCACCATGGCCGCTCAGGAGTGTCGTTGGCTATGCTTTCTCCTTGCTGAGCTCGGCGCCCCCCAGCGCTGCCCCACTCTCTGGTGTGACAATGCCAGCACCATCCATCTTACCCAGGACCCCGTCTTCCATGGCTGCTCCAAGCATATTGAGCTCCGCTACTTCTTCATCCGGGAATTAGTCCAGCAGGGTCTCGTTGCCGTTTGCAAGATTGCCACCGAGGCCAACTTGGCCGACATCTTCACCAAAGCGCTTCTTCTCCCTGCGCACTCTGCTCTCCTTCGCCTTATCGGCCTTGCTCCCCTCGGGCTCCCTGATTCAGGGGTTGTAACCCTTTGTCTCTTCTGATCTTCTCCATTCCTGCAAGTTAAGGGGTTGTGTTAGAATTATCCTTCTCTTGTAACCTGCACTCATATTCTCAAGATCGGGTAGAGATAAGCACCCAACCTCAGGTTGGGTGTATACCTAGGGTTAACCCTAAAGTTGGATTGAGACCCAACCTTTGGCCCAGATTATTGGACCCCAAAGGTTGGGTTAGGAACATTATTGGTTCCCCTTCAATAATGTTGACCCAACTCAAGAGTGGTCAACATTATTGGAGGACCTCCAATAATTCCCAACCCAACTTATTGGTGGGCCTCCAATAATGTTGGCTCCCTCCTCTCTTCTCTTTCTATACCCAAGGCTCTCATAGTTGAATCATTCAATTCTCTTCAATCCTTGTCTTTCACAAGACCAAGGGCCTGAAGACCACTCATTGGAGGGAACAACTTCTGCAAAAGTGACGGCTGCTGCTGCTGCTACTGATCCAAATGCTGCAACTCCTGCGACTCCTACCTCTCCTGCTCCAGCTACTCCTGCTCCTCGCGCTCAAGCCGGTTAAGGGCTGGAAACGGGTGTTGTGGCGATGGGGAGGCGCAGTAGGTGACGCAGTAGGCGAGCCTCTACCTCCCGTCTCCTCGGTACCAGCTCCTACAGCACCAGCAGCACCCCCAGAACTAGCACCGCTAGTGCCAGCACCTCCAGCTCCAGCACCCCCAAAACTAGTACCTCCAGTACCAGTACCTCCAGCACCAGCACCCCTAGAACTAGCACCTCCAGTGCCAGAACCTCTAGCTCCAGCACACCCAGAGCTAGCGCCACCTGCGCGAGCACCTCCAGCTCCAGCACCCCTCGAACGAGCACCCCCAGACCGACTACCGCCAGTGGCTGCACCTCCGGCTCCAACACCAACCGAGTGCACAGTAACATGTCGCGGAAGTGCCGAAGGCTAGTGAGGAGACTGTGAGGAAGACTGCGGAGAGGGAGACGCTACCTGACGCGCGACCGAGGGTAGAGGGGTAGCGTGAGACACACCTGATAGGGCAGAACCAGGGGTGGGTGGGTGTACCAGAGAAGCGAGAGCAGGGGAAGAGAGGGTGCAAGGAAGAGGAGGGGAGGGGGAACCGGGAGACCTCGACAGGGGTATCAGGTATAGTAGGACGTCACGAGAGTCTAGAAACCGTTGGAGGGGAGGGTGGTAAAAGGAGTAGTCGGGAGAGCCCACCGGGAAACCAAGGAAGACACAGGGGATGGTGCGAGCCCAGAGCCTGTCCGCAGAGGTATCGCGGACAAGCTCAAGGCAGCCTCAGATGTGAAATTCTGACCCAACACCAGGGGACCCAGTCCAAAGACTGGTCGGTGAAACCTCTGGCCGCGAGACACGCGGCTGGAGGTTCAGCTGGTGCGCGGCGTAGCGCAGCGCGTAGGGCCACAGAAACTGGGGCGCACAGGCATGGATCATGGACGTGCGGGCAATATCCATGACCAAGCCAATGCGGCGTTCAGCAACCCCATTCTGCTGTGGGGACTTCGGCAGCGTCCAGGACTGTCTGATGCCCTGCTTGCCGCAGAACCCGGCAAGGACGCTGGAGCGAAACTCACCTCCACGTTCAGAGTGGAGACGACGGACACGACTACCACGAGTGCCCTCAATGGCTAGAAGCCACTGGATCAGCGTAGAATTTACCTCGGACTTCTTCGCGAGAGGAAACACCGTGGTGTACCTGGAGTAGACGTCAACGACCACTAGAAAATAGCGCTCCCTCTCAGGTCCCAGCGTAGGGGCAAGGCCCCAGACGTCCAGGTGGAGAGTCGGGAAGGGAGCAGTGGCCGAACGAAGGAAGGAGGAGTGCAAAGTGGCGCGCAAGCGGCCGGCGACGCAAGGAGTGCAGGGTGGGGCAAGCAAGGGAGGGAGCGATGGAAAGACGTGCGGGAGACCTGAGACAAGACTGTGACTGGCCATGCTATGGAGGTGGGGGAGCGACAGGTGGCCAAGGCGGTGGTGCCACAAGACGGTCAGGTGGGCTAGGGACCGGCAGGAGCAAGACGCAACAACCTAACCAAACACCTCTACCTGACCAGACACAGCGACCGGACTAGACACTGGGAACTGAGGGGACGCAGCGACCTGAGCGGAAGCAAGTGGGAAGCGCTCGGTGTGGAGAACATAGAGACAAGAGCGGGACTCCGTGGTGAACGTGGCTAGAACAGCACTTGTGAGAGTACGACGGCTTATGCCAGCTATGCTTGCTTGCCTTTACTTTATCATGCTATTTCTAGCATAGGATAATTATATGCATGCATGAATTGCTTGATTTCCTAGGCTAGGTGCTTTCCTATATTATATTATAGTTATAGCACCGAGCTAGGTTGCGTGCACCGAATTCTGGCTTTTTAGTTGCCACCGAATTTCCTTCTACCAAATTCGGGAAGGATCTGTTCGGGACGCTTCGCGACCCGCGGAACCTTCGCGTAACACTTGGTTACGGGGCCTTGGGTCGAGCCTATATATAGCCTCGTGTTGTACCCAGGTGATAATTCAATTATAATTCTCTTTTCTGAGCACGATCCTAGATCCTCACAGCACTTGCAGTGGCATCTGTACAGACCGCAGTCCTCCCACCCCCAACAAAGGTAACGGTGATCCCCCTCTCTAGGAGGTATCCAACACCCACCTAGTTCCGAGTGAACGAGGGGATGTGGAGGTCGCGCAGGACACCAGAAGGGACCACAGGGCACGGGAGGGTTGTGGAATTGCGTGCAACGGCTGGTCCTGAAGAAGGATCAGCCAGAGCTACCAGAACCGGAGCAAGGAGTGGTGTGAGGGTCATGTGGTCGCGGAAGAAACACTGCGACACGCCAGAGTCCAGCATGAACAACAGAGATGCCTTAGCCGGAGGTGTGTCAGGTCCGGAGGCTACACAAGCACCTAGAGCAAAAACACAAGCACCTAGACTAGAGAGGCACAGGTCTACACTAACAGGAGGCAAGCGTCCTAGACTACGAACACGCGAGCACACAAATCCATTAGCACTGTAGTCAACATCAGCATACAGAGCATACTGACGAGCATCGTCCATAGACTATTCAATGTAAATGAATGAGGAATGAAGAAGAGAGGGTTGCACTAGAAGCAGTTGGCATACATATAGGAAACCCTAATTGAGTTGTACTCGCTATAGAGTACCCCACTGCAGGCTAGACAATTATAACATTCTGACACACCCCCATAGCCAAAGTGGGGTGTAATCAGCACAATGAGCAAGCAGGCATAGAGCAGGAGTTCACAATAGCGAGCAAAGCTAGAGTTAATCACAGCGGGCAAGTGAGGAGGAGGAGGAACTGTGGAGGGAGAGAAGATGGGAGGCAACGACTGAAGCTGCAGAGGCACGGGCACAGGAGCGGCTGACTCAGTGGCTACCGAAGCAAGGGCGACGGACTACTGGAGTAACGGGCTCCGCGGCTATAGACGAGCGGCAGGAGCAACGGACCCACTGGCGACTGGTGCAACAGGCTCACTGGCTACTGAAGCAAGGGCGACGGACTACAGGCGCTGCAGGCAACACGACAGCTACCTTCATACAGCCTCCCCCAGCTGCCCCACACCCCTTGACATACACCCCCTGCTCAAACCCTAGTTCCACTCCCACAGCACCCCCCTTTCACACACCCCCTGCTGCACCCTAGGTTCACTCACACCCCACCCCCTAGCACCACTCCGTCGACTCCCACACACCCACCCCCCTCAGCGGCAGCTGCAGCAGTGGGAGACAGAGGAGGAGGAGGAGCAGGGGAGACCACACACCCGCCACCCCCTACTCGCCACCCTCAAACCCTAACACAGGGCAGGGCCGGGCGACGGGTAGGGAGGTTACGGGGGGGGGGGGGGGGGGGGCGACGCGCGGCCTCCCAGGGCGCCAAAACAGGCGGCAGAAGGGGCGACGCTCGCCCCCCCCCTTGGTCGCGGCCCCCCAGGGAGCCGCGGCGGGCGACGGGAAAAGAGGGGGGGGGGGCGGTGCACGGGCCCCCGGTGCGCCGCGACAGGCGACGAAGCATGGCCGGGGCGGGGGCGGGGCAGGGTCGAGGCAGGGCCGAAAGGGGCGGCGACAGGGCCGCAAGTGGCGGCGACGGGGCCGCTGGAGGCGGCGATGGGGCCGATTGGGGCGGCGACGGGGCCGCGAAGGGGCCGCGAGGGGCCTGGAAGGGCGGCGACGGGCCGCTAGGGGCGGCGACGGGGCCACGAAGGGGCCGCGAGGGGCCTGAAAGGTCGGCGACGGGGCCGCAAGGGGCGGCGACGGGGCCGCTGGAGGCGGCGACGGGGCCGATAGGGGCGGCGACGGGGCCGCGAAGGGGCCGCGAGAGGCCTGGAGGGTCGGCGACGGGGCCGTTAGGGGCGGCGACAGGGCCGCGAAGGGGCCGCGAGGGGCCTGGAAGGGCGGCAACGGGGCCGCGAAGGGGCCGCGAGTGGCCGAGAAGGGCAGCGACAGGGCCGTGAGGGGTGGCGACGGGGCCGCTAAGGGTCGCGCGAGTGGCACGCCACGGGGCGTGCAGCACACAAAGTAGCAGCGGAAGCAGTTGGGTGGGCCCACAGGTCAGGAGCGTAGATGCGCTGATACCATGTTAGAATCCCAATCACTAGACCATTGGGATAAAAGGGCTTGTTAAGTAGCGGGTCAATGCGCCCATAACCCCCCAGGACAACGAGCCTGTAACCCTTCCCTAGGATCAATCGGGGATCACCAGTGGACCTCTGACACCCCCCCGCACTGGGATGCCCGAAGTGCACACACTGGGATTCGAACCCGTGACCTTCGCTCTGATACCATGTGAATAAATGAGGAATGAAGAAGAGAGGTTTGCACTAGCAGCAGTTGGCATACATATAGGAAACCCTAATTGGGTTGTACTCGCTATAGAGTACCCCACTGCAGGCTAGACAATTATAACATTCCGACATTCAAATACATGAATCTTACGGGCTAGCAGGCGAGTCCAGCGCGGGGTGGTCGCCTCAAGACCCCAGCGCGCACGGTAGAGGTCGTCGAGGCGGCAGAAGCACCGCACCGCAGAGTGGTCGTCACAGCCGCAGACACAAGGACCGCCCGGTCCGGTGACGCACCAGTGGTCGTAGTGGCCAATGTCGCGCCGCGGGGGGCGGGGGGCCTAGGTGGTAGTGCCGCTACTGCGGCCAGTGCTCCCGGGTCCTCCAAGTCCTTACTGTGGCGGAGGGCCCCAGTGCTGCTGCGGACCCCATTGTAGTGGGGGTCCCCACGACTGAAACTGCTGTGGTGCCTGCCACTGTTGCTGTTCCTGCTGCTACTGCTGTCTCTGCTGTGGCTGCTGCTGCTGGGGCCCCGCACCACCGCTGGGCGAACCTCCTCCAGCATGCGGGTCAGCACCTCCTCCAGAGCTCCCTCCGCCTGGTGCACCACCACCACCACCACCACCACTGCCGCCCCCAGGGCCGCCTCCACCACCGCCACCTCCTCCACCGCCGCCACCCCCCTTCCCCCCTTTCTTGCCTCCCTTGCCCCGTTTCTCCTGTCAGCAGCAGAAACAGTTGCAGTGTCCTCAGAGACCGACTCAGCAGCAAAGGGACGAGCAGCAGTGAAGGTAGGAAGATGGGGGACAGCACACCCCTCAAACAGACGAGGAGCAACTGCGTCAGTGGTTGAGGCAACGGAGAGGAAGTTACTCTCGATCTTCCTGAGAGTGGTCTCGAGGAAATCAATCGTCAGCTCACTGGGGTGCTGCTGGAGAAGTGCGTCACGGGCAGTGGAGAGGTAAGACAGTGGACGGTGAGCCAGATAGGAGGAGGGGCAACAAGAAGCTGAGCCTCAGTGCAAGCTCCTCGGTGGCTATCGACAAGGGAGCGCAAGTGTGTGGCTAGGTCGGAGACAGTCGCAAACAAGCCGAGGTCGGGAAACACGAACGGCATGAGGATGCGGGTGAGGGAGGCAGAGGAAGGGATGGAATAGCGTGCAGAAATAGCATCATACACCACCTTTGCAGTCTCTATCAAGTCGAAATGATCGGCCTCAGTCGGTGGAAGGAGCTCAGTCTGCGCGAGTGCAGCCGCAGTATCACGGGAGTCCCAAACGTCCTGCGCCAAGACGAAACGAGCGTAGTCCGCCTGCGCCTCCGGAGTCAGTGGGGGCACGGCAGGGAGGGGCTCGGGACGCGGGGGTGCCTGGAGGGCGCCGGACGCGTGGGTGTACAAGGTGGCGCCGTCGAGGCGCTGACTGGTGAGGTAGCGCTGGATATGGCGGAGCCAGGTGCCGAACTCTATCGGCGGGAGTCCATAGGGCAGAGCGCGGCTCAGGGCAGGGCGCGGCCTAGGGCTAGGGCACTGCTGAGGGCGAGGTCGCGGCCTAGGGCGAGGGCGCGGCTTAGGGCAGAGCGCGGCCTAGGGCGCGGGTTGGGGCTAGGGAGAGGGCGCGGGTTAGGTCACGGGCGAGGGCGACGGGTTAGGTCGCGGGCTGGGGCGACGGGCTGGGGCGCGGGCTGGGGTGACGGGCTGGGGCGTGGGTTGGGGCGACCGGCTAAGGTGCGGGCAGGGGTGACGGGCTAGGGCGCGGGCTGGGGCGACGGGCTAGGGCTTGGACGCTGGCGAAGGAGCAAGCAAGGCGCGGAGGGCGCTAGGGCGCGGAGGGCGCGGAAGCCGCGGAGGGATCTAGGGCGCGGAGGGCGCGGAGGGATCTAGGTCGCGGAGGGCACGGAGAGTGCGGAGGGCACGGAGAATGCTAGGGCGCGGAGGGCGCGAACACGGGCTAGGCTAGGCTAGGAAACGAACCTAACTGATACCATCTCAAAGTAGGAACACACACAACGGGATGGATGAACTAGGGAAACAAGGGAAACAAATGGCAACCGTATAGTGTTGTACTCTCTAGAGTGCTACTCACTGTAGCTTAAGAACCTATAATAACATTTGACAATGGTTAACACTTGTATGGTACTACCGTATTGGATAACTGAAAACAAACGGGATGGTACCAGTTCAATGTGTACACGCATGTCATATAGTGTTATATTTGTGGCATGAGCTAGATATGGGCAAACCATTCCACAAAAAAAGTGGCACAATGATTGCTGGGCAGCTGGAGGTGATGATAGCGGCGGCGGTGGTGGTGGTAACGGCGACTGGGTGTGATGGAGTACGGCCGTAACAGTGACACGAGGCTAGTGTGGTTCGCTTTGCAGCAACCCAAGTGGGTGGAGTGTGAGGAGCACGGAGAGAGCCCACACAGCTGCAAGGGAGAAGAGAGCTGCCCACACGACTTGGCTCGACCAGTGATGTGCAGACAAGGGCATAGATACAAACAGCGCGGCAGACAAGGGCCAGTGACGAGGGCTGTGCAGCACACCGGCGCAGGCTGGTGGTGGCCAGAGAGCACTCGGGGTAAAAACGGTGCGTCCATGTGGTGCCAACTGTAGACCCTCAGGTGCTTCATGCACGCCCCTGCTCTCCCGCATGGCTGCCTCGCACCATGCCGCTGCTGCATGTGGCGCTTTGGAGCGAGATGGTTCTTAGTGAAGGGGTGTGTGAGCGAGGGAGCGAGGCAGTTAGTGAATTTGGCATGTGCGAGGCAGGTGGCACCAAAGCATGTGCGAGGCAGGTGGCACCAAAGCAGCGACATCGGAACAGCAGCAGAGAAGCAGGTTCAGTCGGCTTCAGAGAGCGCGGAAGACAATACAGCGGCGATTCTGATGATGGGCAAGAGGCATGCAGCACACAGAGAGGCACACGTGCACAGCACACACCATACAGACACACAGGTGCATGCATACATGGACAGAGATGGAAACAGACGGTGGCACATACACGGGCGAGACGAGGTGGGTCAACCAGCCTGAAAGTACGAGTGCGAGGATACAACAACAATCAATCTCTGTGGTACTTACGTGCAGAGCAGGCAGTGCGTGCAGAGCAGGCAGTGCGTGCAGGGGCAGTGGGGCGATGAAAACAAGAAAGCACGATGCTCCAGGTTTTGACAGCATGGGTCACGAGGGGAGCAATGGGTAGGGGCGGAGGAGGCAGCGTGCGGGGCAATGGAGGGGGAAGCGGAGGGGGCAATGAAGGGGCGATAAAATGGGCAGCATAGGGCACTGACCTCAGGGAACTCCGCATTGCCATCGCCACGGACCAATCGCGTCATGCCACGTGGGCCACTGCCCAGCTTGACCATCATCTGGGCAAACTCGAGTGTGAAGCACGCCCCACTGTATTGCTGCCCGCGCCGCACACAGGCACGAGCGCCCATGCAGGCAAGGGCGATTGGAGAGAGTTAGGCCAGGCAACGGTGGTTGACTTGACTGCATTGACTGGCACGGATGAGTGGTATGAGTGGCACGAGTGGTATGAGTGGCACGAGTGATCAACTGCACTGACTCACAGCGAGCTGCAGCAGCGAGAGGGCCTTGCCGGCGATGCGCACGCCATTGCTGGAAGCAGATGGGGAGACCAAGGAGAAGGCCGGACACGACGGCAGGCGCAGCTGCACACATGGACCATGGCCATGGCGCCCCGCAGGGGAGAGGGGGAGAGAGAGCGTGGCAGGCAGCGGGTGAGCGGGGGGTCGTGGAAGTGAGGCGGGTACCAAGGGAGCAGTGGGAGTGGAGGGTGGTGGAGAGTACGAGGGTGGTGGAGCAGGGGTGAGGAGAGGAGTGCGGAAATCAAGATGTGGGAAACAGGTGTGTGGGGAAGAGGTGTGTGGGGAAGAGGTGAGTGGGGAAGAGGTGTGTGGGGAAGAGAGAGCGCAGGGAGGAATGCGCAATGTGAGAATGTGATGGGGGGCAGCACGGCTATGTGGGGATGGTGTCGCGATGTGGGGATGGTGGCGCGATGTGGCATGGGAAAGGCAGGTAGGCGAGGGCGACTGACAGCAAGGGTGTTGAGGGCGCGGCAGGTCTGCAGAGACGCGGACACCACGGGGCGACTGCCCGCCCTGCCATGCCATGCCATGGCCACGGTGCACGTGGGGTGGGTGGTACGGGGGGGAGAACACGGCGAGTGTGCGAGTGAGTGGGAGGGCCAGTGAGTGTGATGGGAGTATATGCGTGGGGGTGAGTGCATGAGTGTCAGAGGGGATGTAAGAAAGACCGAGAGTGAATGCATGAGGATGTGGGTAAGAGAGAGTGGTGCGTTCGTGCGCGCACGCGAGGGAGGGGAGGAGATGAGGGGGGCGCGAAGGGGAGGCGGAGAGGAGGGGCGCGCGAGGGGTAGGCGGAGAGGAGGGGCGCGCGAGAAGGAGGCGGAGAGGAGGGGGCGGTTGAGGCTTGTGGGGCGGACTTGTGGAGGATGGCGGCGGAGATGGGCTGGTCGGGGCGCATGGCGACGAGCGGCAGGATGGGCGCCAGCGACGCCGACCGGTTGAACACGAAGTCGCACGCCTGTGGTCGCATGGGGGTGCATGGGGGTAGGGGGATTGAAACACGGCAGGTGAGGTATGGAGAGGTGAGGAAATGACATGTGCCGTGGCGGCATGTGCGAGCAAGGGGCATGTGCGAGCACGGGGCATGTGCGAGCACGGGGCCATGTGGACAGCGAGCGTCACGCGTCAGTAAGCGATGAGGCCATGCGACAAGGGCTATCAAGGCATGCGACATGTGCGCGTGCGTGCGACGGTTGCATGCGTGCTGATGAACATGCGACCACGCGCAGGGGAGCACACGGGCTCAATTGGACCCTCTCGCATGCGCACGCCCAGACAGCGCACGAATGTACCGTGCTGGCGAAATACGTGGGTGGCGAAATACCTTGGTGGCGAAGTAACACGATAAGGGTTGAAGCCCGATGCCCTTCACAGGGCCGCCTTTATTCCCCCTGTTGTCCCCCCCACCCTTGCCTCCGCCCCCGTTGTTCCCCCCTCCGTTGTTTCCCCCGCCGTTGTTTCCCCCGCCGTTGTTCCCCCCGCCGTTGTTCCCCCCGCCGTTGTTCCCCCCTCCTTTGTTCCCAACGCCCTTGTTCCCTCCACCCTTGTTTCCACCCCCTTTCTTCTCTACGCCAATCGGCGGTAGATGCACTTTAAAGCCGAGCGGTCGCCGCGCGGCGCAGGGAGAGGGCAAGGCGAGCGCGAGCAGCGCGAGGAGCGCGACGACGACGCTGGCTGCTCGCAAGCTGGATCGCTGCGACCGGCTCAACGTCGCGACGCCGTGCGACAAGTTGGACCGCGAGCGCGCGACTAAGGATTGGTTTCTAGGCGATGGCGCGGAGCGCAGCATGATGTCGGACGGGCGCTCGCGACGACCATGGCTGCGACGGCAGGGAGCGATCGCCCACCCTTGTGCGACGAGCATCAGCGACGGGGTTGCGACGATGGGGCAGTCGGCATGGGCGCGCGCGGATCGGCGTGGGGAGGGCAGCGACGGGCATGGACTGCGCAGGACGGGCAGAAGACACGGCGAGGCGCGACGCTAAGGCACTACTTGTACGGACTGCCGGTGCATGCGATGTTTGGAATGAGATGGGACGCTAAGGCACTACTCTCGTCAAGCAGCTCTTCGATTCCATTTGGCTTCCACGCTGGTCGACTGACGTACGATGCTAGGACGCGTTGCTTTGAGGGAAAAATCAGGCACGCGTGGGCGACGGCGAGAGTGATGGGAGTCAACTTATTGGGCTGCATGCACCGTCTATTACAGCTAGCAAGGCTCCAGATTATCTCGCTCCGTTAATCAACACAGCGCTAAACGACACTGGAGGGAAGGTTACCAGATTGGGAGGAATGGGGAGTGTCGGTCGGGTAGTGAAGGCATCGCATGTGCTTGCCTGGGAGGTCAGCCTTCCCCGTGACAGACAACCCCTTCGTTTCGCCAGCCTCACTTTAGTTGCCCTTTTTTTTCGGGAAAGTATATCCCAGCTCCTTAGTTCCAGATTTCTCTCAAATTTAGCTCCAGGTTTACTAAAAAAGTACGACTTTCTAGAAGTTTGCTCACGCGAGGCCCAGATTATGTTTCAAAACTGGTCCTGCGGGGCAACATTCTTGACACGTGTCCAATTTCGCCTTGGAAATTTTTGACAGGGGCAAAAAACATAAAATCCCTACGGAACCGGGACACACTTTCGGGAGGGATCAAACCTAAACACCTAGCGGGACCCCGTGTTTAGGGTTGATCCCTCCCGAAAGTGTGACCTGGTTCCCTAGGAATCTTACGTTTTTTGCCCCCGTAAAAAAATAACAATGCAAAATAGGACACGTGTCGAAAATTTTGCCCCGCAGGACCAGTTTTGAACATAATCTGGGCCTCGCGTGGGCAAAAATCGGGGAAAGATCATACAGGGGCCGAACGTGCCAGGAAGGTGATCGAATGAGGACCGAGAGGCCCGGAACTAACCAAACCACTGCACAAAAAGGTATTTGCAAAGGGTTATCATTTATTGAACGTATGTCCGTTAACAGTTTTACATTTCGGCTCGCGCGTCATTTTTCATGGAAATATTTACTGATTCATCACCATTCCACTTAATAGCGTTTTTTAGCAAGCCAGAAACCCTTAGGGCAGCCAAAAACCCTGAAACCCCGAGGGGAACCTGGATGCATTTTTGGAATGGATCAACCCTAAAAACGGGAACCTTCGTTGTGTTTAGGGTTGATGCCTCCCTAGTCGCGTCCATTTCCGAATTGGGTAATATCTTTTTTTTCTGCGCGTTTCCGATCAGAGAGTGATATTTATCACCCATAATGAATTTGTTTTTGGACTCACAAATTAACACAGCAATATTTACTTCCAGAAGTAGGCGATGTGCGCGTAGTAGTAGACGGCGGTCGTAACCAGTGTTTTTAAAAAATCGGAGACGAAGTTTGGTGCTAGTAGCATCTCTCTTTTAGTCACGGTTCGGCTTGTTCGCCTAGCCTCTTGGGCAGCTCGGGGTCGAAATCCTACGGTCGAGATTTTCTGGCCCTACTTCGGTCATCCCTCTGGCACTCCTCGGTCCCAGTTTGATCACTTCCCGAAAAAAATCTATAGACCTGTACTTTCTGAGTGAACTTGGGACTAAATTTGAGAACAGAAACTGGAAGCGCGCCAAGCAGGGAGGCGAAAGCAGCGACGACGTTGCGACAGGTCGTCTATCAAGGGTGGTTGTTTTGGTGCCTTCTGAGAGAAGGACAGTGTGTATGTAACCGAATTCACGAGTATTACTGGCTTCGCCCTGTCGCACAAAACGCCAACCGCACTCGCGAAACGACTTTGTGGTACATCACTTCCCCAACCCAACCCCCCTCCTCTCCCCTCCCCCGCTCCACCGCATGGTCGGCTGGACGACGGAGAGAACCAAGGGGAAAGCACGGATGCGCCGAAGGGTCGGCTGCAGGGCTGCCGCCGACCTCATTTCGGCCTTCTGCCCGACTGCCCCCTCCCTCGGTCCTTCTCCTGCCCCTTCCCCTCGCCTTCACCGTTTCTTTCCTCTCCCCACGTTCCCCTTTGCCTGGACCAAAGTTCGTCGGTTTTGTCAGGTGTGTGCATTTGTGGCGCGACTCGGACGCTGAGACGCATTGTACCGGGGATATCCATATCGTTCGGTTTCGCTACTACTTATTTATTGGGTTGCATAGCAACCCTATATATTTGGTTTGACATTTTGGGGATATCATCTGAGAAGTGGTTTTTAGGCACTTTTTGGAGCACACATTTGAATGTTTGGAACTGTGTTCAAACAGATGCCTCAAATAGTGAATAAAAGCACTCTCAAATGAGATCCCCATATGTGAAACCAAATACCGTACGTATCATGTTGAAACCATGAATTTGCTCGACTGTCCCAGCTCGTCGATAAATACCCGGATGGTACTACTGCCGAGCATAATATTCTGGTATCAACATGCACGAATGCAGTTGTACAAATGAACAAGGTATGAGGTGGACTGATTGCTTCAAAATGAATGTTAAGATGCACCATATAGCAATAGAGGTTGATGGGGTCGTTGAAAGAGAGAAAACCCGCTGCCCCAAAGACGATCAACAACCTCTAATTATTAACATGACACATAGTAACACCACACTTTGAAACACACACCCCACAAACACAAATGCAAACATTCGTTGAAGGGTACAACACCACACAACGTTTGTGAACGGGTCGAAGTGGGTGCTCAATATACACCAATGCTGCAACTGTGATTGATCGGGTCGTTGGAACAGCGAAAACACGCTGCCCCAACGACGATGACAACCTCAGATCACAAACACGATGCATACCAGCACAACAACCCTCTGTGAAACAACCAATTGACATGAACACACCCGCACAAACTGACCCGCACAAACTGACCCACACGAACTGACCCGCACACGCATGCATACACAATTAGGATTGAGAGCAGGCATGCATAACGAGGAGTTGCAATCAATTCATTATGCTTTAATCACTTCTAGCTTGTCCCCCCTTCCTCCCTCTTTCCGCCTTCCCTCCTCTCCCTCTACCATCAAAATCTCCTCCCACCCTTTTCCACGTTGTCTTCTCTCTCGAATTCCCCTCCTTGCTCCCCACAATGCGTCTTGCACACCTTGCAAAACAAACAGGTCACGTAAAAATGAATTGTCGTCGGAGAACGCAGTAAATTACTCAATGACGAGCACATACTTGATCGTGAAATGGAACTTGATAAGCACGTACGTGTTGAAATCTGATAAATACAAAATGAAAGTACTGATTAACATTGATACAAAGCAGAAATGAAACGCAAATCTTGCAACGAAAGAAACCGAATTTGACAACTCACAAGCGTCGTTTGAAACATAGATCCCCTGAGGTCACGCACACCACGCTGGTGTGCAGCAAGGCTCCAGCGAGCAACGAGCTGGGCATCGCCATGCTACAGGGCGCCAGAGAGTTGCAGCAAGGCACCAGCAGGCTGAGAAGAGAAGCGGGCTGCCGTAGCAAGGCCTGAGCACACGGCAGCAAGGCGTGAGCTCACTGCAGCAACGCGTGAGCTCACTGCAGCAAGGCGTGAGCTCACTGCAGCAACGCGTAAGCTCACTGCAGCAAGGCGTGAGCTCACTGCAGCAACGCGTGAGCTCACTGCAGCAAGGCGTGAGCTCACTGCAGCAAGGCGTGAGCTCACTGCAGCAAGGCGTGAGCTCACTGCAGCAGCGCGTGAGCTCACTGCAGCAACGTGTGAGCCCACTGCAGCAAGACGTGAGCTCACTGCAGCAAGGCGTGAGCTCACTGCAGCAAGGCGTGAGCTCACTGTAGCAATGCGTGAGCCCACTGCAGCAAGGCGTGAGCTCACTGCAGCAACGCGTGAGCTCACTGTGTCAAAATTAGAAGGAAGAAAGAGAATTGAACTAGCAAGAATGAGGATACAAATAGCAAACCCTAGAAGGGTTGTACTCGCTATAGAGCACCCCACTACAGGCTAGAACAATAAGATAATATTCTGACACACCCCCATAGCCAAAGTGGGGTGTAATCAGCAGAGCAGGCAAAGCAAAACAAGCTCAGGGTGGATCACAATGTCACCACACATTCTGAGCACAAGTTCAAGAAGAAATAGTTTAGAGTTCACAATTATAAGCAAAGCTAGTGGTAGTCACAACGGGCAAGTGAGGAGGAGGAGGGAGAGTGAGGGGAGAGGAGACAGGAGGCGACGGCTGAAGCTGCAGACACACGGGCAACAGGAGGCAGACTGGCTCAGCGGCTACCGGACAGCGCCCGGACTACAGGAGTAACAGGCCCCGCGGCTCAAATAGCGGCGGACGGGCAACGGACCCACGGGCGGCTGGCACAGCTGGCTACGACTGGGCTACCGGGACAGCGCCCCGGACTACAGGTGCTGCTGACGACAAACTGGCAACCTCCGCTCATCCTCCCGCACACAGTCCCACCCCCCTGATACACACCCACTGCTACACCACTAGCTCTACTCCCACGCACCCCCCTTAAACCCTAAACCCAGTCTCCCACACAACCACCCCCCTCAGCGACAGCTGCAGCAGTGGGAGACGAAGGAGGAGGAGGAGAAAGGGAGGAAGGCACACCGACCACCCCCATACCCGCCACCCCACAGCTCGCCCCTCCCGTCGTCCGTCGTGGCGACCTGAGGGGGCCGCTTGCGGCCCCCGAAGGAGCCGCGACGGGCGACGGGAAATGGCAGGGGGGGGGGGGGGGGAGGCGGTGTGGTGAAAGGGGCCCACCACGAGCCTGGTTGGAGGGCGGGGCCGCGACAAGGGGCGGGGCCGCGACGAGCGGGGCGGGGCCGCGACGTAAGGCGGGGCCGCTTCGAGGGGCGGGGCCGCGACATAGGGCGGGGCCGCGACGTAGGGCGGGGCCGCGACGGGCAGGCGCACGGGCGGCGACGGGCCGGGGCGGGTCCGCGACGAAGGGCGGGGCCGAGCCGGGCACGCGCACGGGCGGCGACGGGCCGGGGCGGGTCCGCGACGAAGGGCGGGGCCGAGCCGGGCATGCGCACGGGCGGCGACGGGCCGGGGCGGGTCCGCGACGAAGGGCGGGCCGCGTCGAGCGGGCGCACGGGCGGCGACGGGCCGCGACGTAGAGGAGAAGCCCGCCGCACGCCACGGGGCGCACAGCGGGCAATGAACCGCCGCGCGCCTCGGGGCGCACGGCGGGCAGAAAACCGCCGCGCGCCTCGGGGCGCACGGCGGGAGGAAAAAGTAGCAGCGGAAGCAAGGTGGGGACACACCCACAGGATCGATCCAAGGGGATCGACCTGCTCTGATAGCATGTCAGAATTAGAAGGAAGAAAGAGAATTGAACTAGCAAGAATGAGGATACAAATAGCAAACCCTAGAAGGGTTGTACTCGCTATAGAGCACCCCACTACAGGCTAGAACAATAAGATAATATTCTGACACACTGCAGCAACGCGTGAGCTCACTGCAGCAACGCGTGAGCTCACTGCAGCAACGCGTGAGCTCACTGCAGCAAGGCGTGAGCTTACTGCAGCAAGGCGTGAGCTCACTGCAGCAAGGCGTGAGCTCACTGCAGCAAGGCGTGAGCTCACTGCAGCAGCGCGTGAGCTCACTGCAGCAACGCGTGAGCCCACTGCAGCAAGGCGTGAGCTCACTGCAGCAAGGCGTGAGCTCACTGTAGCAATGCGTGAGCCCACTGCAGCAAGGCGTGAGCTCACTGCAGCAACGCGTGAGCTCACTGCAGCAACGCGTGAGCTCACTGCAGCAACGCGTGAGCTCACTGCAGCAAGGCGTGAGCTTACTGCAGCAAGGCGTGAGCTCACTACAGCAAGGCGTGAGCTCACTGCAGCAACGCGTGAGCTCACTGCAGCAAGGCGTGAGCTTACTGCAGCAAGGCGTGAGCTCACTACAGCAACGCGTGAGCTCACTGCAGCAAGGCGTGAGCTTACTGCAGCAAGGCGTGAGCTCACTGCAGCAAGGCGTGAGCTCACTGCAGCAAGGCGTGAGCTCACTACAGCAAGGCGTGAGCTCACTGCAACAAGGCGTGAGCTCACTGCAGCAAGGCGTGTGTCAGAATCCCAACCACTAGACCATTGGGATAAAAGGGCTTGTTAAGTAGCGGGTCAGTGCGCCCATAACCCCCCAGGACAACGTGTCAGATTTATATGACATAGTTTCTGTAGGCTTTAGTGGGGTAGCACATATGGGGTACAGGGTTTCTAGGGTTGTATTTGTACCCAATCTTCCATAGTCATTTCATTCCTGTTTTCCTTGTTTCACATGGTATAGAGCGGGTCCTACCTTAGGACCGTTTTTTTAGGGCCCACCGAAGCGCGCCCCGAGGCGCGCCTTTTTTTTAGCGACCCCTCGGGTCGCCTTTTCCCTCGCGGCCCCGCTGTCCCTCAGACGCGGCCCCGCCACCTCTCCTGATCGCGGCCCCGCCGCCTGTTTGACGCGGCCCCGCCGCCTCCCCTGACGCGGCCCCGCCGCCTCCCCTGACGCGGCTCCGCCGCCTCCCCTGACGCGGCCCCGCCGCCTGTTTGACGCGGCCCCGCCGCCTTCCCTGACGCGGCCCCGCCGCCTCCCCTGACGCGGCTCCGCCGCCTCCCCTGACGCGGCACCGCCGCCTCCCCTGACGCGGCTCCGCCGCCTCCCCTGACGCGGCCCTGCCGCCTCCCCTGACTCGGCTCCGCCGCCTCCCCTGCCGGCCCGCCGCTGCTCCTGTCGGCCCGCCACTGCACCTGCCGGCCCGCCGCTGCACCCAGCGGCCCGCCGCCTCTGACGGCCTCGCCGCTGCACCTGCCGGCCCGCCGCCTCTGACGGCCTCGCCGCTGCACCTTCCGGCCCGCCACTGCACCCTACGGCCCGCCGCCTGCACCTGCCGGCCCGCCACTGCACCTGCCGGCCCGCCGCTGCACCTGCCGGCCCGCCGCTGCACCTGCCGGCCCGCCACTGCACCGGTCAACCCGCCGCTGCACCTGACGGCCCCGCCCCTGGATCTCCTGGCCGAGCCGCCCCAGCAGCCGAACCGCCCGTGAGCCGAGCCGCCCGACGCCGAGCCGCCCGGGACCCGAGCCGCCCAACCGCCGAGCCGCCCGGGAGCCGAGCCGCTCTGCACCCGAGCCGCCCAACCGCCGAGCCGCCCGGAAGCCGAGCCGCCCGGGAGCCGAGCCGCCCGGGAGCCGAGCCGCCCTGCGCCCGAGCCGCCCAGCACCCGAGCCGCCAGGTCGCTGAGCCGCCTTTCTGCATACCTACTCGACCTGCCCTGCCTGGTGAGCACAGTCCCACTGCCACTGCGAGCTCTTTCCCTGCTGCTTGCACTGCGTCGCTGTCGTCGCCATGGCTACCCCTAGTGTCCTAGCTTTTGACGCTGAGGGTCGCGCCATTGATTTTGAGGTCTGGTTAGACGACCTGCAGCTGTTCTTACAGTGCGACAGGGCTGACGACCTTTCTCTCTTTGATCTCACCTCTGGCGCCTCTCCTGCTCCTGCTGCTGATGCTGATCCCGCTGTCCGCTCTAAGTGGGCCACCCGCGATGCTGCTGCACGTCTTGCTGTGCGTCGCCACCTCCCTACCTCTGAGCGTGCGCACTTTAGTCAGTACAAGAGTGCTCAGACCTTGTACGACGCTGTAGTTGCGCGCTACTCCTCCCCTGCCACTGCTGCACTGAGCCGTCTCATGCTTCCCTACCTCTTTCCTGACCTCTCTGCCTTTCCCACTGTCGCTGACCTCATTACGCACCTCCGCACTAGTGACACTCGCTACCGCGCCGCCCTTCCTGCTGAGTTCTGCGCTAAGAACCCCCCCCCCATGTACATCGCTCTCTACTACGTAGTCGCGCGCCTCCCTGACTCCCTTCGCGTCGTCAGGGACCACTTTCTCGCAGTCTGTCCCACCACCCTCACCGTCGACCTCCTCGAGAAGGCCCTCCTTGCAGCGGAGAAGAGCATAGTCGCTGTAGGTGCTTCTCGTGGTGACCCTCGCACCCCCATCTTTGAGGGGTGCTCTCCTTCCCCCTTGCTGCCCTCTGTTGCCTCTGCTGCTGCTGCCGACCTGCTTGGTCTTGAGTCGGTCGGCGCGGCGTCTGCCCCTAGTGGGAGACGTCGCTCCAGCAAGGGCAAGGGGGGCAAGGGCGCGGGTGGAGCTGGAGGGGGCGGTGGCGGTGGCGGCGGTGGCGGCGGAGGGAGTGGGGGTGGCGGCGGGACTAGTGGCGGGGGTGGTGGTGGTGGTGGTGGCAGCAGAGGCGGAGACGGTGGTGGTGGTGCCAGCGGTGGTGGTGGAGGCAGCGGCGGAGGTGGAGGCGGCGGAGGTGGAGGCGGTGGAGGCGGCAGCGGAGGAGGCAGTGGTGGTGGAGGAGGTGGAGCTGGTCGGGGTGGTACCCAGCAGCGTAGCGGCGGTGGTGGTGGCCAGCGCTCGCACCGGCAGCAGCAGCAGCGCTCGCGGGACATCCCTTCGCCTCAGCAGCTTCGTGAGTGGTACGCTGGGCGTCAGAGGGGTGGGGGTACTGGTCCCTGCACCTACGTTCTTCGTTCCGGCGACCGCGCGGGTGAGCAGTGTGGGGGTGCCCACGCCACCCAGCGCTGCTTTGGCCGCCTGACGGACGCCTGGCGTCAGCAGTTCCCTGGGGCTAGTGAGATCCCTCGCTGGGATGAGCTTCTCAGGGCTGGTGTAGCGATCTTTGATCTTGATTTTGATGCTATCCTTACTGCTATGTATGTTGTGGATTATAGTGAGGAGAATGAGGGTTACCGTTGTTTCCAGCCCGGCCCGGGCATTGGTACTGCTGCGCTAGGTGCTTGTGAGGCTGCTGCTCTAGGTGCCAGTGCGTCTGCGCTCTCAGGTACTGGTGAGACTGCGCTCTCAGGTACTGCGTCGTCCTCGTCCTCCCTCACTTTCACACTTGACTCCGGAGCTTCTCGCTCCTTCTTTCGAGACCGCACTACCCTTACGCCGCTCGGCCGGCCGGTTGCAGTCTCCCTTGCTGACCCCTCTGGAGGTCCTGTCCTGTCTCACTTCTCCACTGTCCTCCCGTGTCCGGCTGCCCCTTCGGGCACCCTGTCGGGTCTGTACCTTCCCTCGTTCTCCACGAACTTGGTGAGTGGAGCGGACCTGCAGGATGGGGGTGTTCACCAGTTCACTCCTGCGAGTCAGCGGGTGACCCACTGCACGGAGGCACGCACAGGCCGACACCTGGCCACGTTCTCGCGTCGGCCGGGGTCGAGTCTCTACACCCTGACCGTTGAGTCTCCTCCTGTCCCTGCGTCTGGTCAGGTGGCTGCGTCGGGTCAGGTACTTGCTGCTGCGTCCCGGTCAGGTCCTGAGTCTGCCCCCTGTTCTTGTCGCCTCCTGTCTCACGAGACTCTCCTGTGGCACCACCGTCTTGGCCACCCCTCCTTGCCCCGTCTTCGGAGCATGGCTTCCCGTGTCCTTGTCTCTGGTCTTCCCCAGTCTCTCCCTCCTCTCCCCTCCGGGCCAGGACCTTCCTGTGTCCCCTGTGTCGAGGGTCGCCTCCGGGCTACTCCTCACTCCTCCCACTTCCCCCCGACAGAGGCTCCCCTGCAGACGCTTCACATGGATGTGTGGGGCCCAGCCCCCGTCCGTGGGCAGGGTTACGAGCGCTACTTCCTGTTGGTGGTTGACGACTACTCGCGTTACACCACAGTCCTCCCCTTGCGCAGCAAGGGTGAGGTCACTGAGGTGCTGATCGACTGGATCCGCGAGGCTCGTCTCCAGCTCAGGAAGAGCTTCGGCTCGGACTTTCCTGTTCTGCGTCTGCACTCTGACAGAGGCGGAGAGTTCTCTTCTCGCCTTCTGCGAGACTACTGTCGCGCACGGGGGATCCGCCAGACCTTCACGCTTCCGGACTCACCACAGCAAAATGGGATTGCTGAGCGCCGCATTGGCATGGTCATGGATGTCGCTCGTACGTCCATGATGCATGCGGCTGCCCCCCATTTTCTGTGGCCGTTTGCGGTGAGGTACGCGGCGCATCAGCTCAACCTTCACCCCCGGGTCTCTCGGCCTGCGATGTCCCCAGCCTTGCTGTGGACGGGGAAGGTTGGCGATGCGTCTGTGTTCCGTGTCTGGGGATCTCGGGCGTTTGTCCGCGACTTGTCTGCGGACAAGCTGTCCCCTCGTGCTGCTCCCTGTGTCTTCCTTGGCTTCCCCACTGACGCCCCAGGGTGGCAGTTTTACCACCCCTCCTCTCGTCGTGCTCTGTCCTCCCAGGACGTCACGTTCGACGAGTCAGTCCCCTTCTACCGTCTCTTCCCCTACCGCACTCCTTCCCTCCCCCCTCCCCCGGACTTCCTTGTGCCGGTTCCCCCCCCGGTAGACCCCCTCCCCCCTCAGGTTCCTGCCCCCTCAGGTGTGTCCCAGGTAGACGCCGTTGACCCGGTCGAGGTTACTGGTGACTCTGGTGCTGCTGCGGGTGCTGAGCCTGGGGGTGCTGACTCTGGGGGTGCTGTGCGCGGGGGTGCTGAGCCTGGGGGTGCTACTGCTGGGGGTGCTGAGCCTGAGGGTGCTACTGCGGAGGGTGCGGAGCCTGGGGGTGCTGAGCCGGGGGGTGCTGTGCCTGGAGGTGCTGGGTCTGGGGGTGCTGGGTCGGGAGCTGCTGAGCCTGGGGGTGCTGAGCTGAGGGCTGCTGAGCCTGGGGGTGCTGCGTCTGGAGCTGCTGAGCCTGGGGTTTCTCCTGCTGCTGCGTCTCGCCGGGAGCCCCTCTCTCCACAGGAGCTGCGCGAGTGGTTCGCTCGCCGCTGGAGGCGTGCTGCTGAGTCTGGAGGTGCTGCTGGAGCTGGAGCTGGAGCTTCTTCGACCGTCGAGGGTGCGGGTGCTGCCGGTCCCGGAGCTGCTGGACCTACTGGTCCTCCTGGAGCTGGAGCTGCTGAGGGCGTTGGTGCTGAGCCTACTGCTGTTGGACCTGCCGCTGGAGGTGTGGGTGGCGCTGGTGCTGTCGCTGAGGGTGCTGGTGCTGTCCCTGCTGAGTCTGGAGCTGCCGCGCGGCCTCGGCCGTACTTCGTTCCGCTCCTGCAGCAGGTTCTTGGTCTTTCTCCTCCAGTAGAGGGTCCACCGCCTGTCCAGTCGCAGTCCCTGCTGGAGCCTTCCTCTCCACTGCCTGCTCCCTCTCCTTACACTGGTCCTACTGGGGGTCTTGCTGAGCGTCGTGAGCCTGCGTCTCGTCCCGCGTCGCCTGTTCGTGCTGCTCGCGCTAGTGGTCGCAGTTCGCGTCAGCGTCCTCCTCCTGTCCCTGGCACGCACCGGATGTCTTTGCGTCCGTCCACTGCTCCTCTGCGTGCCCCTTTGCCTTCTCCTCCTAAGTCCTCTCTTCCTGCGCTTGCCGACCCTGAGTCGGACTCTCTTCGTGCTGCCAGTCCTACTGTCACGCGTCTGCTTGCTACTGTCGTCACTGACCCCTCTTTTGAGTCCACTGCTGCGTCTGCTCTAGTCGCTGAGCTCGTCGACTTTGCTGCTCGCTGTCGTCTCGACTACGCTGCTAGTCTTGTTGCTGAGTCTGCGTCTGTCTGTCCTCCGTCCGTCGGGGGTGAGTGTGCTCTTGGCACGGACGTCCTAGAGGACAGGCAGGAGGAGTTACAGTGTCTAGCGGCTGCTTCACCTCATCTCGCGTCTGTACTGCTTGCCCCTGAGGGAGACCCGGATGCACTAGACATCCCGACTCCGCGTTCTTACGCGGAGGCCGTAGAGGGTCCCTACTCCTCTCAGTGGCAGGCAGCTATGGATGCAGAGATGGCTTCCTGGAAGTCCACAGGCACCTACGTTGACGCGGTTCCCCCTCCTGGGGCGAACATCGTCAGTGGCATGTGGATCTTCAGGGTGAAGCGGCCGCCGGGCTCTCCACCTGTCTTCAAGGCACGGTACGTTGCTCGTGGCTTCAGTCAGCGGCAGGGAGTTGACTACTTTCAGACCTTCTCTCCCACCCCGAAGATGACTACTCTTCGGGTGCTGCTGCACATAGCCGCTCAGCGCGACTACGAGCTTCACTCTCTCGACTTCAGCACTGCGTTCTTGCAGGGTAGCCTGCACGAGGAGATCTGGCTTCGCCGTCCACCTGGCTTCACTGGGACTTTCCCTCCTGGCACCCAGTGGAGCCTCCGACGGCCAGTCTACGGTCTCCGTCAGGCACCGCGTGAGTGGCACGACACACTGAGGACTACGCTTGCGGCTCTTGGGTTTGCTCCTTCTACTGCTGACCCGTCGCTGTTTCTTCGCACCGACACTTCCCTGCCGCCGTTCTACATCCTCGTGTACGTCGACGACTTGGTCTTTGCCACAGCGGACACTGCTGGACTCGCCTACGTGAAGTCCGAGCTGCTGAAGAGACACACGTGCACAGACCTGGGTGAACTGCGCAGCTACCTTGGCTTGCAGATCACTCGGGACAGAGCACGCCGCACCATTACCTTGACTCAGTCACACATGGTGCAGCAGGTCCTTCAGCGCTTCGGCTTCACGTACTCCTCGCCTCAGGCCACTCCTCTGCCTACTCGCCACTCACTCTCAGCTCTGCCTTCGGATGAGTCCGTAGAGTCGAGTGGCCCGTATGCAGAGCTTGTTGGCTGCCTCATGTACCTGATGACCTGCACACGACCTGACCTTGCATACCCTCTGAGCATTCTTGCTCGCTATGTTGCTCCTGGGAGACACAGACCAGAGCACATGGCTGCAGCGAAGAGGGTATTGCGCTACCTGTGCAGCACGTCGGGCATGGGGCTAGTGCTTGGAGGGCGGAGTCCAGTGGTCCTTACCGGCCACGCGGACGCTTCTTGGGCTGACGACCAGGCTACGCAGCGGTCGTCACAGGGTTACACCTTCAGCCTTGGTTCCGGCTCTGTCTCGTGGCGGTCTACTCGCTCGTCTTCGGTTCTCGGCTCCAGTTGTGAGGCTGAGATCTACGCCGGGGCCATGGCTGCACAGGAGCTTCGCTGGCTCACCTACCTGCTGACTGACCTTGGAGAGCCGCCTCGTTCTCCTCCAGTGCTGTACGTAGACAACAAGGCCATGCTGGCCTTGTGTCGAGAGCAGCGCTTGGAGCACAGAACGAAGCACATTGCTCTCCGCTACTTCCTTGCTCGTGAGCTGCAGCAGCGTGGTCAGTTGCGACTTGCGTACGTGGCGTCTGAGGCCAACACTGCTGATGTGTTCACCAAGGCACTCGCGCCTTGTGACCATCAGCGCCTCTGCACCCAGCTGGGTCTTGTGCCTGTCTTGCCTCACTTGCTCTCCTCTTGACTTCACTTGTACTGTTACATATATTTATACCTGCTCTTGCTTGTCTAGTTCTATATATATATGTGTCTGTACTCCTGCATGTGAACTGGCCTCTGGCCCTGCTCTTGTGCTCGGACTGTGTGGTGACGTTGTGATCCACCCTGAGCTTGCTCTGCTTTGCTTTACCTGACTGGTCTTGTGACCCCTTGTTCTCCCCCACTTTGCCTATGGGGGTGTGTCAGATTTATATGACATAGTTTCTGTAGGCTTTAGTGGGGTAGCACATATGGGGTACAGGGTTTCTAGGGTTGTATTTGTACCCAATCTTCCATAGTCATTTCATTCCTGTTTTCCTTGTTTCACACAACGAGCCTGTAACCCTTCCCTAGGATCAATCGGGGATCACCAGTGGACCTCTGACACCCCCCCGCACTGGGATGCCCGAAGTGCATACACCGGGATTCGAACCCGAGACCGCTCTGATACCATGTCAGAATCCCAACCACTAGACCATTGGGATAAAAGGGCTTGTTAAGTAGCGGGTCAGTGCGCCCATAACCCCCCAGGACAACGAGCCTGTAACCCTTCCCTAGGATCAATCGGGGATCACCAGTGGACCTCTGACAGCGTGAGCTCACTGCAGGAAGGCGTCAGCTCACTGCAGGAAGGCGTGAGCTCAGTGCAGCGAGGCGTGAGCTCACTGCAGCGAGGCGTGAGCTCAGTGCAGCGAGGCATGAGCTTAGTGCAGCAATGCGTGAGCTCACTACAGCAACGCGTGAGCTCACTGCAGCAACGCGTGAGCTCACTGCAGCAACGCGTGAGCTCACTGCAGCAACGCGTGAGCTAACTGCAGCAAGGCATGAGCTCACTACAGCAACGCGTGAGCTCACTGCAGCAACGCATGACCGTGCGCAATAATTTGCCAGCGCGCTGACGCAACAAGGCAGCAGCGCACAAGCCGCCAGAAGGCTGCAAGGCGCAAGCGCGTTAGACGCCAGCGAGTTAGGCGCCAACGCGTTAAGTCGCCAGTGTTTAAGGCGCTAGGGCGCCAGCGTTTAAGGCGCCAAGGCGCCAGTGATTAAGGCTCCAAGGCGCCATCGTTCAAGGCGCCAAGGCGCCAGCGTTCAAGGCGCCAAGGCGCCAGCGTTGAAGGCGCCAACGTTTAAGGCGCCAACGTTTAAGGCGCTAAGGCGCCAGCGACTAAGGCGCCAAGGCGCCTGCGTTGAAGGCGCCAAGGCGCCAGAGTTTAAGGCGCCAAGGTGCCAGCGTTTAAGGCGCCAGCGATTAAGGCGCCAAGGCGTCAGCGTTTAAGGCGCCAACGCGCCAGCGCTCATGGCGCCAAGGCACCAGCGTTTAAGGCACCAAGGTGCCAGCGATGAAGGCGCCAAGGCGCCAGCGTTTAAGTCGCCAAGGCGCCAGCGTTTAAGGGGCCAACGCGTTAGCGCTCATGGCGCCAAGGCGCCAGCGATTAAGGCGCCAAGGCGCCAGTGATTAAGGCGCCAACGCGCCTGCGTTTAAGGCGCCAACGCGCCAACGCTCATGGCACCAAGGCGCCAACAATTAAGGCGCCAAGGCTCTAGTGATTAAGGCGCCAACGCGCCTGCGTTTAAGGCGCCAACGCGCCTGCGTTTAAGGCGCCAACACGCCAGCGTTTTAAGGCGCCAAGGCCAGCGTTGAAGGCGCCAAGGCGCCAGCGTTGAAGGCGCCAAGGCGCCAGCGTTTAAGGCGCCAAGGCGCCAGCGTTTAAGGCGCCAAGGGTTGACGATGACCACCTAGCACTTAACGCGCCTATCACTCTTGTACTCACGAAACATGTCGTTTGTCACGGGCGCTTGTCGAGGGCGTTTTCCACGAGCGGTTTCATGGTCATGGGCGCTTGTCACCGAATAAGGAGCTGATGTGCGTACTAGCGTGAGGTATTAGCGTGAGGTAGTAGTACCGGGTAATCCGGGAGGTACTAGCGGTAGCATGAGGTACTCACGTGATGGTACTAGCGTGAGTGGAAAGAACTAGTGTCTTGAGGGTTGGGTTGGTTTAAAGGTTTTTATTAGGTCGTAACCTATTACAAAACATGCAGCTAGATGAGGAAATAAGCAAAGCCACTCCCCGTAGGGAGCACGTATGAACAGGTTGTCCTCCTGCTACAGAAGCGGAGATGTCCAAGGACAGATATCTAGCTGACATGTGACAAGGGGGGGAGCCAGGTCATCAAGGGGGGCGGAAGGCATCGTTTAGGAGCCAGGTGGCATGGAGTTCCGTATGAATGAAGGTTGGTTGGGTTCTGGGAAATGAAAGAAGCAGTGTGATTGGGCCAGCTTGGCTAATCGGATGCCTTTGGCTCGTTTCTTCTTGGAGCCCTTGGAATAGCGCCAATAGAGGATTTTGTGGGCGAGAAGAAAATAGTGAAGCACTTGAAATAATGCATCAGCTGTCTTGGTGGTGACCTGCTTGTATCGGAAATAGCACCGCGCGTTCCAAATGGTCTTGGCTGCTGCACCAACGAGTAAGCTCCATGGGGCTCCTTGCCCCGCTACCGTCGACAATGGGAAGAGCGTCAGTTGTGGAGCGGTGGAAATTCCCAGGTGTCTGCGGGCAGTGCGCTGTAGAGCATCGATGATGGGTCTTGCAACGCCGCATTCGAAGATGAGGTGTGAGAGAGTCTCGAGGTGGCCGTTGGAGCATCGTGCGCACACTCTTTTATTGCGAGCGAAGCTGAATCTGGACCCGGACGGAAGCGCCAGCGCGTACAGGCGGAAAAGCACATCCCGTTGTGACGATGGTTGTTCCGAGAGAAATGCATGCTTGTAATCCAGGAAAAGGTTAGGTCCGGGGCTGGGAAGAAGGTTCCTCCACCTGTGTGGGTGGGTGAGTTCCTGCCGAGAGTATAGTAGGTCTTGTATTGCAGCTAGAGACGGGAAGCCTTTCTGTAATAGCACGAGTCTAGCTGCCAGACTTGCCCTTGAGCAAAAGGAGCCCCCAAGCCATCGGTCGAAGACATGGACCGGGACCGTTTCACCAGAGGAGAGAAGGCGGCGCGCCCTCGCTTCTTTCGCAATACGCCCTGTTGAGTCTATATCAAAGACATTAGCAAAAAAGGTACCATCAGGGAGAGAAACATCCACTTCAAAGGCACATCTCGGCGGGGCGTGCATGTCGGCAGCCAGAAGATCCCAGTCACCTGCATAGAGTGGAACGAGAATGTGGGAGGAGGCAAGGGCAGCCCACCATTCATCTAGCATAGCATCATATTTCCTTCAAGATCCTGTGACTACATGGGTACATTTTCGGAGGGTATTGGGCCATAACTTCAGCGTCCGTGAGGCGACGGGCTCCGGTGGCATCGCGGCGAACAATATGGCGCACCTCCTCGACTAGCAGAAAAGCTTCGTCACGAATCCGTCTGAATGGCCGTTGATCCGCCTTGAGAACGAAGCGGTTATAAAGGCACAGGCTCTGCCAATATGCACCAGAACTTCTGTCGTGGGGAGGAGATTTTCAGAGAAATTTCCATCATGCACTTGACTTCCTCACGAAGGCGTAGGGGGATGGAAGGGGGGAGGGCTGGAACAAAATCAGAATGTAGGAGGTACCCATGCAGACCGAAAGGAAGTGGAACGCACGTCCTGGCGACAGAGGCTCTGAGGAGGGGGGAGAAACGACGGAGAGCTCGTTGAATATTTAGTGCCGTAATTTGGCTAAACCCGGGTCGAATAGCTCCTAGCCCACCATGTTCGGTCTTGTTGGAAAATGACCATGTGGGTGAGGAGCCGTGTGGTACGCCCAGCCGATTTATACTTGGATGCAGACAGGAATTTCCCTACCATATCGTCCAGAGCTTTGGTGGTGGGGGAAGGGGGGGGGGGGGGGGGGGGGGGGGGGGTGCAAGCGTCATGGGAAGGAGAGGGCCGAGTTCAGGTTTTCCGAGGCCAACATTTTTCGGCAGGAGGAGGTGGCATGGAGGTGGGAAAGAAGATTAGCAGAGCACTTGATTTTTGTGAGCGCATGGTATCATGTTATGTCCGTCCGTCCTGAGCTTCCTACAAAAATGCAGAGAATCCGCTCGAACTCCGAAGCTTGGCGGATAGGGATATATCCTGCTCGGAAACTGTTGGGTCGACGTTAAAAGGGATAAGGGAACATTTAGCCCAATTGGGGTGTTCTCCTTGTTGAGATAGTAAGAGTAGGGCCTAGGCTTAGTAGCCTAGGCCAAAGGGAGTCGAGAGAGTTTAGGCAAAGAGTGGGGAGTTCACTATTGAGCGAGGTACAAATAGCAAACAAAGCATGCAAAGAAGGTGCACCACCAACAAGTTTATAATAACTACACTAACTACAGCTATAGGCAGTTACAGATATATTCTAACACTCCCCCATAACTGCCTGCAGCAGAAGCTAATGCAGAGACACCCCCTGAAGGGGTACACCAAGCGCAGCAGAAGGAGAGGGCAAGTGAGGAGGAGGGACTATATGAGGAGAAGCTGCTGGCAGGTGAAGCTGCTGGCTCTAAGGCGGCTGCTTCTTGGAACCTTCCTCAGTCCTCCAACTCCCCCTTCCACACTCCTCGACAACCCTAGCACCTCTCCCCCAGCTCCCCCACACCCTCACACCCACCCCCCCTCCCCCAGCGGTAGCTGCAGCAGTGGGAGAGAAAGGAGGAGGGGAAGGGGATCACACACACCCATCACCCCCATACCCGCCACCCCCATAGCCTCCGTTCCACGGCTGCACGCGCAGCAGGGAGACGAAGAAGGGGGAGGGGGAAGAGCAGGGGCAGCATAGGCATGGGCAGAGCAGCCGCGCGTGCAGGGCAACAGCGCGGAGCAGGGCAGGGCAGCCGCGCATGCAGGGCAACAGCGCGGAGCAGAGCAGGGGCAGCAACAGGCGGCAACGGGCAGCACAGGCACGGGCAGCAACGGGCGGCAACGGGCAGCACAGACACGGGCAGCAACGGGCGGCAACGGGCAGCACAGGCACGGGCAGCACAGGCACGGGCAGCAACAGGCGGCAACGGGCAGCACAGGCACGGGCAGCAACGGGCGGCAACGGGCAGCACAGGCACGGGCAGCAGCGGGCGGCAACAGGCACAGGCAGCAACGGGCGGCAACAGGCAGCACAAGCACGGGCAGCAACAGGCAGCACAGGCACGGGCAGCAACGGGCGGCAACGGGCAGCACAGGCACGGGCAGCAACAGGCGGCAACGGGCAGCACAGGCACGGGCAGCAACGGGCGGCAACGGGCAGCACAGGCACGGGCAGCAACGGGCGGCAACGGGCAGCACAGGCACGGGCAGCAACGGGCAGCAACAGGCAGCACAGGCACAGGCAGCAACGGGCGGCAACAGGCAGCACAGGCACGGGCAGCAACAGGCAGCACAGGCACGGGCAGCAACGGGCGGCAACGGGCAGCACAGGCACGGGCAGCAACAGGCGGCAACTGGCAGCACAGGCGCGGGCAGCAACAGGCAGCAACGGGCAGCACAGGCACAGGCAGCAACGGGCGGCAACAGGCAGCACAGGCACGGGCAGCAACGGGCGGCAACGGGCAGTACAGGCACGGGCAGCAACGGGCGGCAACAGGCAGCACAGGCACGGGCAGCAACAGGCAGCACAGGGAGGAAGCCGTACCGAGTCCAGGAACGGCGGCGCATGCAGCTGCAGGGTCGGCGCCGTGGGCTGCTGCTGAGGTCCAGGGGCGGCTTCACCAGGGGCAGCTGCTCCAGGGGCCAGGGGCGGGTGCTCTGGGTCCAGGGGCGGCTGCAACAGGGGCGGCTGCACCAGGGGCCAAGGGCGGCTGCGGAGGTCCAGGGGCGGCTGCACCGGGGGCGGCTGCTCCAGGGGCCAGGGGCGGCTGCTCTGGGTCCAAGGGCGGCTGCTCCAGGCACGGGCGAGAAAAATACGCCGCGCGCCCGAGGCGCGCGGCAAGACGATAGGCAGCGGAAGCAAATTGGTGGGCCCGTTAAGGAAGGCACCAGGAAGGTACCTACTCTGAATACCATGCTGAGATTGTAAGAGTAGGGCCTAGGCTTAGTAGCCTAGGCCAAAGGGAGTCGAGAGAGTTTAGGCAAAGAGTGGGGAGTTCACTATTGAGCGAGGTACAAATAGCAAACAAAGCATGCAAAGAAGGTGCACCACCAACAAGTTTATAATAACTACACTAACTACAGCTACAGGCAGTTACATATATATTCTAACACTCCTGAAACCGAGGCAAAGGAGAGGAGGGCGTGGGAGGCAATGCGGAGTTCGTAGTCTGAATTGAGGAAGATTGTGACATCATCGGCATAGCATGCCATTAGGCGATTCTGGGTGCGGGAGATAGGGAAACCGGGAAAGAAACAAGAGGTGTAACGATGGAAAACTTCCACCACGCATAAGAAGAGGAGAGGAGCCAGTGAGCAGCCCTGTCGGACTCCGGTCAGAACGGGAATGGGGGGGCCGTAGAGGCTATTTACAGAGATTCGAGTTGAAGTGCCAGAATGCATGAGTCGAAGACACTGAATAAATGGGGCAGGGAGGCCTAGTTGCGATAGGCAAGAAAACAAGAACTCTCAGTCAACCATGTCATAGGCCTTGCGAATGTCAACAGTAAGGGCAAGAAGAGGCAAGGGTTGAGCAGTAGCCCAGTCGAAGATGTCCAGACTGTCATTTAGCGTATCTTTGATTTTCCGAGATTTGATCAAAGCGGTTTGCGAGTGATGGATGAGAGAGGGCAGGAGGGGTTGGAGTCTGTTAGCCAAGCATATTGCCAGAATCTTATCATCAGATTCCATCAAAATCTTTTTTATTTTGCACCCCTCGCTGAGCGACTACTCGATGCTGATTACATTTCGGTTTCAAGTGATGTGTCAGATCACGATCTCTCGCCATACTGCGCTCTTCAATGCCAAATATCGCTCCGCGACCCTGGCGCCTCCCTTCTTGGGTTGGGTTGGGTTATCGAGGTGGTTTCACATGTTTGAGCTTGTGAAATTCTGGTGACTCAGCTGATGCACTACTGTATATTTCATGTGCAATTTGCGTCAGCTCCAGAAAACGAGACGAAAGCGATAAACAAAACGCGCGTTCTCCATAATAGCTAAGTCGTAAAACACGGACCTACACAATACGTAACCACATAATACATGCTGATATTCTTTAGTCGCAGTTCCACATAATTGAGCATTATGTGTGAGATAGAAGAAGCACATGAGGAAATTAGAACGAGAATGAGAGTGACTATGGAATGAAAGTGATACAAATATGCAACCCTAGAAATGTGTACCCCATATGGGCTACCCCACTAAAGCCTAGACAACATTATAATTTGACACACCCCCATAGGCAAAGTGGGGGAGAACAAGGGGTCACAAGACCAGTCAAGCAAAGCAAAGCAAAGCTCAGGGTGGATCACAAAGTCACCACACATTCCGAGCACAAGTTCAAGGCCAGAAGGCCAGCTCACATGCAGGAGTACACATATATATATATATAAGAGGCTAAGCAAACAAGAGCAGGTGTATATATATGTGACAGTACAAGCAAGGTCAAGAAGTGAGCAAGTGAGGCAAGACAGGCACAAGACCAAGCTGAGTACAGAAGCGCTGATGATCACAAGGCGCAAGTGCCTTGGTGAAAACATCAGCAGTGTTGGCCTCAGAGGCCACGTACGCAAGCCGCAACTGACCACGCTGCTGTAGCTCACGAGCAAGGAAGTAGCGAAGAGCAATGTGCTTTGTTCTGTGCTCCAGTCTCTGCTCTCGACAGAAGACCAGCATGGCCTTGTTGTCTACGTACAGGACTGGAGGAGAACGAGGCGGCTCTCCAAGGTCGGTCAACAGGTAGGTGAGCCAGCGAAGCTCCTGTGCAGCCATGGCCCCGGCGTAGATCTCGGCCTCACAACTGGAGCCGAGAACAGAAGACGAGCGAGTAGCCCGCCACGAAACAGAGCCGGAACCAAGGCTGAAGGTGTAACCCTGTGACGACCGCTGCGTAGCCTGGTCGTCAGCCCAAGAAGCGTCCGCGTGCCCAGTGAGGACCACTGGACTCTGCCCTCCAAGCACTAGCCCCATGCCCGACGTACTGCACAAGTAGCGCAACACCCTCTTCGCTGCAGCCATGTGCTCTATTCTGTGTCTCCCAGGAGCAACATAGCGTGCAAGAATGCTAAGAGGGTATGCAAGGTCAGGTCGAGTGCAGGTCATCAGGTACATGAGGCAGCCAACAAGCTCTGGGTACGGGCCACTCGACTCTACGGACTCATCCGAAGGCAGAGCTGAGAGCGAGTGGCGAGTAGGCAGAGGAGTGGCCTGAGGCGAGGAGTACGTGAAGCCGAAGCGCTGAAGGACCTGCTGCACCATGTGTGACTAAGTCAGGGTAATGGTGCGGCGTGCTCTGTCCCGGGTGATCTGCAAGCCAAGGTAGCTGCGCAGTTCACCCAGGATTGTGCACGTGTGCCTCTTCTGCAGCTCGGACTTCACGTGGGCGAGTCCAGCAGTGTCAGCAGTGGCAAAGACCAAGTCGTCGACGTACACGAGGATGTAGAACGGCGGTAGAGAGGTGTCGGTGCGTAGAAACAGCGACGGGTCAGCAGTAGAGGGAGCAAACCCAAGAGCCGCAAGCGTAGTCCTCAGTGTGTCGTGCCACTCGCGCGGTGCCTGGCGGAGACCGTAGACTGGCCGTCGGAGGCTCCACTGGGTGCCAAGAGGGAAAGTCCCAGTGAAGCCAGGTGGACGGCGCAGCCAGATCTCCTCGTGCAGGCTACCCTGCAGGAAAGCAGTGCTGAAGTCAAGGGAGTAAAGCTCGTAGTCACGCTGAGCGGCTATGTGTAGCAGCACCCGAAGAGTGGTCATCTTTGGGGTGGGAGAGAAGGTCTGAAAGTAGTCAACTCCCTGCCGCTGACTGAAGCCACGAGCCACGTACCGCGCCTTGAAGACAGGCGGAGAGCCCGGCGGCCGCTTCACCCTGAAGATCCACATGCCACTGACGATGTTCGCCCCAGGTGGGGGAACCGCGTCAACGTAGGTACCTGTGGACTTCCAGGAAGCCATCTCTGCATCCATAGCTGCCTGCCACTGAGAGGAGTAGGGACCCTCTACGGCCTCCGCGTAAGAGCGCGGAGTCGGGATGTCAAGTGCATCCGGGTCTCCCTCAGGGGTAAGCAGTATGGACACGAGATGAGGTGAAGCAGCAGCCAGACACTGTAACTCCTCCTGCCTGTCCTCAAGGACGTCCGTGCCAAGAGCACACTCACCCTCGACGGACGGAGGACAGACAGACGCAGACTCAGCAACGAGACTAGCAGCGTAGTCTAGACGACAGCGAGCAGCAAAGTCGACGAGCTCAGCAACAAGAGCAGACGCAGCAGTGGACTCAAAAGAGGGGTCAGTGACGACAGTAGCAAGGAGACGCGTGACAGTAGGACTGGCAGCACGAAGAGAGTCCGACTCCGGGTCGGCAAGGGCAGGAAGAGAGGACTCAGGAGGAGAAGGCAAAGGGGCACGCAGAGGAGCAGTGGACGGACGCAGAGACATCCGGTGCGTGCCAGGGACAGGAGGAGGACGCTGACGCGAACCGGGACAACTAGCGCGAGCAGCACGAACCGGCGACGCAGGACGAGACGCAGGCTCACGACGCTCAGCAAGACCTCCAGTAGGACCAGTGTAGGGAGAAGGAGCAGGCAGTGGGGAGGCCGGCGGTAACTGTGACTGTGACTGGACAGGCGGTGGACACTCTAAGGGAGGAGGAAGACCAAGAACCTGCTGAAGGAGCGGAACAAAGTATGGCCGAGGCCGCGAGGCGACTCCAGACACAGCACGGACAGCACTAGCACCCCCAGTGGCAGCACCAACGCCAACAGCACCTCCAGCTCTAGTACCTCCAGCAGCACCAGCAGCACCCGCAGCAGGACCGCCGCTAGGACTGACAGCAGTAGCCTCAGCGCCAACATCCTCAGCAGCTCCGACTCCAGTCGCACTCGCAGGCCCAGCAGCTCCAGTACTCCCAGGGCTAGCACCTCCGAGATCGGCGGCACCAGCACCCTCAGCAGCCGAAGAAGCACCAGCTCCTGCATTACGCCTCCAGCGCCGGGCAAACCACTCGCGCAGCTCCTATGGAGAGAGTGGCTCCCGCCGAGACGAAGCACCCGGAGAACAAGAAGGCTTAGCACCGCCAGACGCCACACGAGCAGGTCCAGCGGCCGCGGGCTCCGCACCCCCAGGCTCAGCAGCTCCAGACTCAGTACTCCCACGCTCAGCAGCTCCAGACGCAGGACCCCCAGGCTGAGCAGCTCCAGACGCAGCACCCCCAGGCGAAGGACCCCCAGGCTCAGCACCCTCAGTCGTAGCACCCCCAGGCTCAGTACCCCTAGGCTCAGCACCCACTGGCGCAGAACCCCCAGAGTCAGCACCCCCAGGCTCAGCACCCGCAGCAGTACCAGAGTCACCAGCAACCTCGACCGGCTCGACTGCATCTACCTGGGACACACCTGAAGGGGCAGGACCCTGAGGGGGGAGGGGGTCTACCGGGGGGGGACCTGGCACAAGGAAGTGCGGTGGCGGGGGGAGGGAAGGAGTGCGGTACGGGAAGAGGCGGTAGTAGGGGACTGACTCGTTGAACGTGATGTCCTCGGAGGACAGAAGACGACGAGAGGTGGGGTGGTAGAACTGCCACCCAGGGGCGTCAGGGGGGAAGCCAAGGAAGACACAGGGAGCAGCACGAGGGGACAGCTTGTCCGCAGACAAGTCGCGGACAAACGCCCGAGATCCCCAGACACGGAACGCAGACGCATCGCCGACCTTCCCCGTCCACAGCAAGGCTGGGGAGGTCTCCGGCCTGGAGACCCTGGGGTGAAGGTTGATCTGATGCGCCGCGTACCGAACCGCAAACGGCCACAGAAAATGGGGGGCAGCCGCATGCATCATGGACGTACGAGCGACGTCCATGACCATGCCAATGCGGCGCTCAGCAATCCCATTTTGCTGTGGAGAGTCCGGAAGTGTAAAGGTATGGCGGATGCCTCGCGCACGGCAGTAGGCTCGCAGAAGGCCAGAGGAGAACTCTCCGCCTCGGTCAGAGTGCAGACGCAGAACAGGAAAGTCCGAGCCGAAGCTCCTCCTGAGCTGGAGACGAGCTGCGCGGATCCAGTCGATCAACACCTCAGTGACATCACCCTTGCTGCGCAAGGGGAAGACGGAGGTGTAACGCGAGTAGTCGTCAACCACCAGCAGGAAGTAGCGCTCGTGACCCTGTCCACGGACGCGGGCCGGGCCCCACACGTCCATGTGAAGCGTCTGCAGCGGGGCCTTTGTCGGGGGAAACTAAGAGGAGTGAGGGGCAGCCCGGAGCCGCCCCTCGACACAGGGAACACAGGAAGGACCACGCCCTAGAGGAAGGGGAGGGAGGGACCGGGGGAGACCAGAGACAAGGACACGGGAAGCCATGCCTCGGAGACGAGGCAGGGAGGGGTGACCAAGACGCTGGTGCCACAGGAGAGTCTCGTGAGACAGGAGGCGACACGAGCAGGGGGCAGACTCAGGACCAGACCTGGACGCTGCAGCAAACACCTGACCCGACGCAGCTACCTGGCTAAACGCAGGGACAGGAGGAGACCCAGTGGTCAGGGTGTAGAGGCTCGACCCCGGCCGACGCGTAAACGTGGCCAGGTGCCGGCCTGTGCGAGCGTCCGAGCAGTGGGTCACCCGCTGACTCGCAGGAGTAAACTGGTGAACCCCCATATCCTGCAGGTCAGCACCACTCACCAAGTTCGTAGAGAACGAGGGGAGGTAAAGACCAGACAAGGTGCCAGAGGGGGCAGCCGGACACGGGAGGACAGTGGAGAAGTGAGAGAGGACAGGATCCCCTGAGGGGTCTGCCAGGGAGACTGCAACCGGCCGACCAAGCGGCGTGAGTGTGGTGCGGTCTCGAAAGAAGGAGCGAGAAGCCCCTGAGTCAAGTGTGAAGGTGAGGGAGGCCAAAGCCGACGTGGTACCTGAGAGCGCAGACTCACCAGCACCTGATGGCGCAGACGCTCTGGCACCTAGAGCAGCAGCCTCACCAGCACCTAGAGCAGCAGTACCAATACCCGGATCGGGCGGGAAACACAGGTAACAGTCACCCTCATCACTAATAGTCACAGCATACATGGCAGCAAGGATAGCATCAAAGTCAAGATCATAGATAGCTACGCCTGCCCTAGAAAGCTCTCCCCAGCGGGAGAACTCACTGGCCTCCGGGAACTGCTGACGCCAAGCGTCCGTCAGGCGGCCAAAGCAGCGCTGGGTGGGGTGGGCACCCCCACACTGCTCACCCGCGCGGTCGCCGGAGCGAAGGATGTAGGTGCACGGACCAAAACCCCCACCACGCTGACGCTGCGCGTACCACTCACGGAGCTGCTGAGGGGGGGGGAATGTCCCGAGAACGCTGCTGCTGCTGCTGCTGCTGCTGGCGTTGACCACCACCAGGGCTGCTCCGCTGCGAAGCGCCACCCGGACCACCGCCACCTCCTCCACCACCGCCTCCTCCACCTCCGCCACCACCGCCGCCTCCGCTAGCACCGCCGCCGCCTCCGCCGCCTCCGCCTCCACTGCTGCCACCGACACCTCCACCCCCGCCACCACTCCCACCGCCACCCCCACTCCCTCCGCCGCCTCCACCGCCACCTCCACCGCCCTCGCTAGCTCCACCCACGCCCTTGCCCCCCTTGCCCTTGCCAGAGCGGCGTCTCCCGCTAGGGGCAGACGCCGCACCGACCGACTCAAGACCAACGAGGTCGCCCGCAGCGGCAGAGGCGAAAGAGGGCAAAAGGGGGGAAGGAGAACACCCCTCAAAGATGGGGGTGCGAGGGTCACCACGAGAGGCTCCTACAGCGACTAACTCTTCTCCGCTGCTAGGAGGGCCTTCTCTAAGAGGTCAACAGTGAGAGTGGTGGGACAGACTGAGAGGAAGTGGTCCCTGACTACACGAAGGGAGTCAGGGAGGCGGGTGACTATATAATAGAGAGTGATGTACATGGGGGGGGGGGGGTTCTTGGCGCAGAACTCAGCAGGAAGCGCGGCGCGGTAGCGAGTGTCACTAGTGCGGAGGTGCGTAATGAGGTCAGCGACTGTGGGAAAGGCAGCAAGGTCAGGGAAGAGGTACGGTAGCATGAGGCGGCTCAGTGCAGTAGTGGCAGGGGAAGAGTAGCGCGCAACTACAGCGTCGTACAAGGTCTGAGCACTCTTGTACTGACTAAAGTGCGCGCGCTCAGTGGTAGGAAGGTGGCAACGCACAGCAAGACGTGCAGCAGCATCGCGCGTGGCCCACTGGGAGCAAACAGTGGGGTCAGCATCAGCAGCAGAGGCAGGAGAGGCACCAGAGGTGAGGTCAAAGAGAGAGAGACCGTCTGCCCTATCGCACTGTAAGAGCAGCTGCAGGTCGTCGACCCCGACCTCAAAGTCAATGGCTCGACCCTCAGCGTCAAACGCAAGGACACTAGGGGTAGCCATGACAACAGTAGACTAGCAGTACCAACTGTAGGACAGGGGCAGTGCAGTGACAGAAGCGCTGCTCTCACCAGACAGGGCGGTTCGGGCAGCTCAGTAGCACAGCAACACGGCAACACGGCTGCTCGGACGGCTCAGCAGCAACTGCGGCTCTGCGGCACCAGCGGCTCGGCTCCTCAGGTGGCTCGGGCGGCTCGGGCGGGTCGGGCGGCTCGGCTCCTCAGCGGCTCAGGCGGCTCGGGCGGCTCGGGCAGGTCGGGCGGCTCGGGCTGCTCGGGCGGCTCGGCTCCTCAGCGGCTCAGGCGGCTCGGGCGGCTCGGGCGGCTCGGGCGGCTCGGGCGGCGCGGGCGGTGTAGGGCGGTAGGGCCGCTGGTAGGGCGGCGGTGCCGCAAGGTAGGTGGCGGGGCCGCAGTGGGAGGGGCGGCGGGGCCGGAGTGAAGGGTGGCGGGGCCGCCGTGAAGGGCGGCGGGGCCGCTGAGAAGGGCGGCGGGCCCGCAGTGAGAGAGGCGGCGGGGCCGCAGAGAAGGGCGGCGGGGCCGCTGAGAAGGGCGGCGGGGCCGCAGCGAGAGAGGCGGCGGGGCCGTAGCGAAGGGCGGCGGGGCCACTGAGACGGGCGGCGGGGCTGCAGCGAAGGGCGGCGGGGCCTCAGTGTGAGGCGGCGGGGCCGCAGGGAAGGGCGGCGGGGCTGCAATGTGAGGCGGCGGGGCCGCAGCGAAGGGCGGCGGGGCTGCTGAGATGGGCGGTGGGGCCGTAGCGAAGGGCGGCGGGGCCGCTGAGAAGGGCGGCGGGGCCGCAGCGAGAGAGGCGTCGGGGCCGCAGTAAAGGGCGGCGGGGCCGCTGAGACGGGCGGCGGGGCCGCAATGAAGGGCGGAGGGGCCGCAGTGAAGGGCTGCGGGGCCGCAGCGAAGGGCGGCGGAGCCGCAACGAAGGGCGGCGGGGCCGCAGCGACGGGCTGCGGGGCCGCTAGGGCGTTGGGGCCGTTAGGGCGGCTCGACGAAGTGAGAGCCCGGAGCGCGACTCGGGCTGAGCGCGCTTCGGGCAGGAAATAAAAACTTGATGTGGTGGGCCCTAGGCACAGTTCCCACGGGGGAACCTGCTCGATACCATGAGGAAATTAGAACGAGAATGAGAGTGACTATGGAATGAAAGTGATACAAATATGCAACCCTAGAAATGTGTACCCCATATGGGCTACCCCACTAAAGCCTAGACAACATTATAATTTGACAGCACATGCAATAAGTATAATACAAAACGACTATAGAGGGTGGGAGAAGGATACTGATATAACTAAGAAGATGGAAAAAGAAACTAGCAAAATATTTTTTTATAAAGGTGTTGCGTTTATCTTTAGTACGATATTCAACTTCTACGCAACCCTTACGACGTTCATCGTCGAGCCCTCGTTAATGATAATTATATACTGAAGGGCAAGCATATACTGACAAGAACGGTCGTAACCGTGCGTGAGGAGGTAGAGGAGGCCTCTGACTCAATATCAGATTCCTAGGCCCTGATGTTCCTGGCCCTCCGCTCCGACCAAATTGCCGCAAAGCTATTTGCCCACTTCAGACTATTTCCATCCATCTTGATCTTCCTTAGCATGTTCCATTCCTCTGATGAACCCCGCTGCCTTTGTTTACGCCATGGCGGCCCGAACTTGTGGATGTACAGTTTCACGCGTTGTCGAAAAGCCACCTCAATTTTATGTAAGATTCGTGTTCGGAATATGCACCCTTTGAAGACAGCTTCGCACCACTCAAGTCACAGCTGGTGCAGTGTAATTGACATCAACGTCAGCTCCGGAAAAGCTGAGCTGGCGCCTGTGTATCCCGGAACAGGAGGTCACCCCAATGATTCCGTCGTGCAGTCAGGATTGAGCACGCTCTGAGCACGCCGAAGAGCCATGCTCACCACTTGGATCCTGGGACAGAGAACAAAACAGTGTTCTAGTGTCTCTGGGTCCCCGCAGTATGGGCAGACCGGCTTGCTGCTGAAGAAGGCCAGGCGCTCCCCTACCTACAGGCTCAAACGTGGATCCGAATGAGCACGTCGCGTGAACGGTCGGGGACCGCCAAGAAGTCACGAGTGTTCACAGCTCTTTTCCAGTTGATGTTGCCTCCCCATCTTGCCGCCTACCTTGCTCGCTTGTATGATTCTTTCTGGGCCTCCTTCCAACCTTCCCTCATCCGCCTCATGGAGACAATCCTGTCAGAATATTATCTTATTGTTCTAGCCTGTAGTGGGGTGCTCTATAGCGAGTACAACCCTTCTAGGGTTTGCTATTTGTATCCTCATTCTTGCTAGTTCAATGCTCTTTCTTTCTTCAAACTTTGACATGCTATCAGAGCAGGTCGATCCCCCTGGATCGATCCTGTGGGTGTGTCCCCACCTTGCTTCCGCTGCTACTTTTTCCTCCCGCCGTGCGCCCCGAGGCGCGCGGCGGTTTTCTGCCCGCCGTGCGCCCCGAGGCGCGCGGCGGTTCATTGCCCGCTGTGCGCCCCGTGGCGCGCGGCGGGCTTCTCCTCTACGTCGCGGCCCCGCCCCGGCCCGTCGCCGCCCGTGCGCCCGCTCGACGCGGCCCGCCCTTCGTCGCGGACCCGCCCCGGCCCGTCGCCGCCCGTGCGCGTGCCCGGCTCGGCCCCGCCCTTCGTCGCGGACCCGCCCCGGCCCGTCGCCGCCCGTGCGCCTGCCCGTCGCGGCCCCGCCCTACGTCGCGGCCCCGCCCTATGTCGCGGCCCCGCCCCTCGAAGCGGCCCCGCCTTACGTCGCGGCCCCGCCCCGCTCGTCGCGGCCCCGCCCCTTGTCGCGGCCCCGCCCTCCAACCAGGCTCGTGGTGGGCCCCTTTCACCACACCGCCTCCCCCCCCCCCCCCCCCCCCCCCCCCCCCTGCCATTTCCCGTCGCCCGTCGCGGCTCCTTCGGGGGCCGCAAGCGGCCCCCTCAGGTCGCCACGACGGACGACGGGAGGGGTGAGCTGTGGGGTGGCGGGTATGGGGGTGGCTGGTGTGCCTTCCTCCCTTTCTCCTCCTCCTCCTTCGTCTCCCACTGCTGCAGCTGTCGCTGAGGGGGGTGGTTGTGTGGGAGACTGGGGTTTAGGGTTTTAGGGGGGTGCGTGGGAGTAGAGCTAGTGGTGTAGCAGTGGGTGTGTATCAGGGGGGTGGGACTGTGTGCGGGAGGTTGCCAGTTTGTCGTCAGCAGCACCTGTAGTCCGGGGCGCTGTCCCGGTAGCCCAGTCGTAGCCAGCTGTGCCAGCCGCCCGTGGGTCCGTTGCCCGTCCGCCGCTATTTGAGCCGCGGGGCCTGTTACCCCTGTAGTCCGGGCGCTGTCCGGTAGCCGCTGTGTCAGTCTGCCTCCTGTTGCCCGTGTGTCTGCAGCTTCAGCCGTCGCCTCCTGTCTCCTCTCCCCTCACTCTCCCTCCTCCTCCTCACTTGCCCGTTGTGACTACCACTAGCTTTGCTTATAATTGTAAACTCTAAACTATTTCTTCTTGAACTTGTGCTCAGAATGTGTGGTGACATTGTGATCCACCCTGAGCTTGTTTTGCTTTGCCTGCTCTGCTGATTACACCCCACTTTGGCTATGGGGGTGTGTCAGAATATTATCTTATTGTTCTAGCCTGTAGTGGGGTGCTCTATAGCGAGTACAACCCTTCTAGGGTTTGCTATTTGTATCCTCATTCTTGCTAGTTCAATGCTCTTTCTTTCTTCAAACTTTGACAAATCCGCCCGTCTTTCAGGATTGGCAGCTGCAAGGGAGAGTCAGCCGAGCGAGGGAGCACTGTCAGAAACCCCATATGTCTGTGCCAGGGTGCAAGAAGAGCACACACGATCTTGAGCGCTAGCTTCGAAGGGCCGCTGCTTCCAAGGTTTTCAGTTAATTCCGCCATGGGTTTTTGCGAAAGCTCCCCAGCTTTCCCCCATATGAACAGATCACCCAGCCGCCGGTCTCACCGCTTCCTGGCATCCTTATGACCCCCAATCGGTGTGGTGCCACGTAGCAAAATCCGCTTGTTAAAAACCACTCTCTCCTGCAAAATCTCCTCCCTCGAAGTGGCCAGTACCTGTGTGCATAACGTCGAGCCTGCGAGGCTCTCACACGTCTACTTCCACCGGACGCTACCTCCTTCCCAGTATCTAAACAGCTTATCGTGGGCTCCAAATGACTCTTCTCCCAAAGGGAGCTTCGCCGCCCACTCCATCGGGTCCTTTTTAAGAACATTTTTTTCCGTAAGAAACAGCACAGCCCTTCTCGCCGCGAGGCAGGTATTGACTATCTCCGGGTCCCTTGCTCCAATACCGCCCACTGCCCTCGTGGTGTAGAGCAGCACCCTGCTCCATAGAATAAAACCTTTTGCCGCTGATACCCTATTCCCATATGTAAAACCGTGTAGCATCCGTACCAGATCCTCCCATACTTCAGCGGATGGCGGGTAGACTTGAGCCTAGAAGGCAATTAACGGGGTGATTTAGAAATTGACCACTGTTGCTCGAGCTGAGATCGTCAAAGATTTCTGCTTCCATTTGACCAGCTTCACTGCTATGTGCTCCAGTGCCTTTTCCCATGTTTTCAGGCGGCTCCCGGACGGTGTCACCCATACACCCAGTAGGCGCTCAGCATCATCGGCGCTGGCCCACTTGAAATTGGACGAGCTATCCGCCACAGCACCAAGGTTCACCCCCAAAGGTAAGACAACAGACTTCCCCTTGTTTGTCGCCAGTCGCGCTACCTTCTCAAATTTGTCCAAGATCTCCTCGGCCTTGACAATTTGCTCTTTCCCTTGCAGGATAAGCATCGTGTCGTTTGCGTAACCAATATATCCGAGTTGCTGCCCCTCTTTACTGGACCCACCTCTCCACTTCTTGAGCCAGTAGCTACACCGCGCATAAGAAGAGGTATGGTGCAAGCGGGCAGCCCTGCCTGACCCCCGAGACCACGCTCATTCCTTCCCCAAGCCATCCGTTAACCAAGAGCTTTGTTGTTGTGTTTTCATGCAGACCCGCAATCCATCCAACATAGCGCTCTGGAAAGCCCATCTTCCAAAGCACTTGGAAAAGGAAATCCCTCGACCCAAGTCGAAGGCTTTCTAGAAGTCCACTAACAGCATGTACCAGTCCTCCTTGTCATTCCTTGCCACGTCGATGACATCCGCTACCTTTGCGACCGCATCAGATAAGAGTCTTCCGGGGATGAACCCATATAGCTGGTAGTTGTTAAGCCGATCCCGATCTCCCTTCTTGTGCAGCAGGATCGTGAGAGCTTCTTTGAGCTCCGCGGGGAGAGACGCTGTCTTCTAAAAATCCTTCGCCATCGCCATAAAACTTCCCCCAGCAGGTCCCAGTGGACTTCAAACAGTTATTTCAGGAGCCCGTTGTTGGAAACTTCCCCGCTAGCCCGTGTGCCGCTCTTGACTTTGTCACTCTTGTTCCACCCTTGTCCCTTCTTTCAGACCCCCTTACTCTCCTTTGCTCCTCACCCCCTTCCCCCGCAGCTCTACCTTACCCCAACCCTTGATGCTTTGCTCTCATAGCTGGTTCTTAGTAGACCCCCCCTCCTTTCCCGTGCGTCTCCCGACTGCCTCCCCTCGCATCCCTCTACCCCACTTTTTTCTTGCCTTTGCCCTTGCTCTACTTATGCTCAGCCCCTTCTTGCCCCCTCCCATGGCGCATCGCTGCCATCCTCGCGCACGTCATGGGACCCTGTGGCTCTCCTTTGTCCCGCTCGGTGCGAATCCTGGCCACGTTGGTGACGTGATCGGCCACCCGCTTCCCTTTCCCATCCTCCAGCACTATAACCCCCAAGGGCCACACCTCCTTCACGGTCCATCACTGCTGAGAAAGTCCCACGTCCAGCGCATGCTTACGCTGCCTCCTGATGTACACCTCTTCTTCCTCCCTTACTCCCGTCACTGCCCCCTTGCCCTTTGCCTCCTGCCTCTGCTTATACTGCTCTATGTCTCGCAGCTGCGCGACGTGGAGGTTCTCCAGCGCCGCCGGCAGTAGGTGCCTCAGATATGCCGCCCGTGCATCCGCCACGGCCACCCACTTCTCCGCCGTCCCCAAGGTTACCACATCCAGCAGAAGCCTCGATGCCCCCACTGGCATAACGGGTTCCTTGCCGAACAAGAGATAGTAGGGCGAAACGACTCTCAGCGCTGCCTGCTTGCTAAAGCGGTATCCTGCCATCACCGAGCAGAGCTTCCTATCCCAATCACTCTTATGCTCCTCGCCGTACGCCCTCAGCCCCTTCTTTACTGTCTGTACTAGTCGCTCCGTCAGCCCGTCGCTCTGAGGATGGTAACGGGATGTGGCTCGATGCCTGATGCCGCTGTGCCTTGGCCCGTCAGCACTTCTCCACATGCCCCCAGCCGTGTGATCACCATTTCCTCAAACGCTTCCGCCACTGCCTCTGCCGCCTTGTGAATCAAGGGCTTCGCCTCTTCCTACTTGCTGACGTGCTCCACCATCAGGAGGATGTACTTCCGCCCCTTCGTGGTGACTGGCAGTTCCCCTGCTATGTCCAGGGACCAGCGGTAGCCCAGGCTCACTATGGGCAGCGGCTGCAGCTCTGCCTTCTCCCTCTCCAGCATGGCTCTGTTTCTGCAGCAGGCCTCACACCTCCATACCCACTCCTTGACTTGCTGTCGCATGCCTGCCTACCACCATCCCGTGTGCACCAACTGTTGTGTCCGCAGTGGCCTGTAGTGACCCAACTTTGTGTGCACTTCACTTATGATGCCCTCCCTCTCTCCTGGAGGTGGGACATGCTTCCACCCGTCCCCCGTTCGCAGCTGCACCTGTCCCTTGAACCAGCGGTAGTATTCTCCCCTCGCCCGCACTCTCGCCGTCGCTGCTCCCTCCTCTGTGGTTGCCCCCTGAATCCATGCCAACGCTTCCTGATCCTCCCAGATATCCGCTAGGCCCCCTTTCTTCTGCCCCCACGCCTGCCCCTTGTCTGCCTCCTTCGCCATCGCCATGAGGCATGCTGATGGCTGCACTTCTGGTGGGTTTCTTCACAGGCCATCTACGCGTTGCATGGTTTTCCCTGGCCGGTGCCGAATCTCAAAATCGTACTCTTGCATCTTCATCGCCCACCGAGCATTCCTCCCTGGTGATCCGTCACCAGGGTGAATTTCCGCCCCTGCAAGTACACGCGAAAGTTCTTCACCGCCCAGACCACCGCCAGTCCCTCCCCTTCGTATAATGAGTAGTTGGCTTCGGCCGCTTTGCAGCTGCGGCTCGCAAAGGTCACCACCTTCTCCACCTCCCCTTTCATCTGCGCCAGAACCGCCCCCATGCCCGCACTGATCCAGTCAGTGTACAGTATAAATGGCAGATCCGCCCTTGGCACTTCCAGCACTGCCCCATTTTTCACTGCTCCCATTAAGTCCTGCACCACCCTTTCCTACTCTGGCCCCCATCCCACTGCCGGTCCTCCCTTAGCAGCTGGTTCAGTGCAGTGGCCCTGCTGCTGAAGTTTGGCACAAACTTGCGGTAGTAGTTAAGGAACCCCAGCAGCGCCCGCAAAGTGGTCCTGTCCTTTGGTGTGGCCACCCAATCCAGGACCTCAACCTTCGCCTTCTGGATCCCGATCCTTCCCCCTTCCACCTCGAAGCCCAGGTATTCCACTGTTGTCTGCCCAAATTTGCACTTCCCCGGGTGGCAGGTCAACCCCGCTCCCTGTATTGCGTTCAAAGTCGCCTCCATGCCTCTCACGTGCGAGCTGCTGTCCATGCTGAATACAATCACATCGTCAATGTCGCACGCGGCGTTCTGTACCTCCCGCAGCACCTGGTCTATGACGCGCTAGAACTCTAGGGAGGCCGACTTCAGCCCGAAGGGTAGGAAATTCCACTCGTACTGCCCGTCCGGCCCGTGGAAGTCCGTCTTCTTCTTGTCTGCTTCTGCTATGGGAATCTGATTAAACCCCTGTCGCAGATCCAGCGTGGAGAACACCAGCGCTTCTGCCAGCATGTCGAAGATCTCGTCTGGCATCGGCGTCTGGTACCGCTTCATAACAGTGACTTTATTCAAGCCTCGGTAGTCCCCGCACATCCTCTTTGAGAGCACCTTCCCCGTCAAATCCGTCCGCACCGCTACCACTGTCGCTGCCGCATATTCCAAGTTGGATTTCCGAATGAAGCCTGCCTTCGAGAGCTCTTGGCATTTGTCCTTGCAGATTTGCGTCTCTTCCGCCGTCATGCGCCGCCGGTGCTGATACACCGGGATCTCCGTGGTCAGTTCCAGAGTGACTTCGGCTATGTTGCACCTCCCCACCTCCTTCAGCGAGTATGCGAAGGACGCTCGGTGCCTGGCTAGCACCCTTTTCAATTCCGCCGCGTCTGCTTCCGTCACGCCTTCTCCTATCACCCACTATTTATACGCCTCCTCCGGTGGCGGTGACCACTGCTCCTGCTTCGGCTGACTTGCGCCTTCCAGCCTTGTTGCTGTTCGCGGTGCCGCTTCGGTGCCCCCCGACCCTTCTGCATATGACGTCACGTTTCGTGTCTGGTCCTCTTCCTTTGTTGCCACATTGAGCGCGAAATCGAGCGCTCCAAATTCTCGCTCGTAGTCCTTACGGTTCCTCTGCCTCTCGACCGCTTCCTCCAACTCGCTGAAATCCTCGCGCCTTCGGTCTACTGCTCCCTCCTCCCGATTTGTTGGGAGCCAGATGTCTGCCTGCTCTGCGTACAGTGCCGGCCTCTCATCCTCCTCTTCACAAGGGTAGACCCATCTCCTCTCCAGCGGTTGCCCTCGCTCGTGCTGCATCTCGTCGTGGACTTGGATTTCCCCTAACATGGCCCGTGCCAGTGCCTCCTTTGCTGCCGACCTCTCTGTTGGTGGTTGCACCGCCGCAGCCTTGTCCCGCTTACGTTCCCAGCGCCGCTGCGAGTGGTACATCTTGATCGACGCCACCAGCCAGTACATCAGGTTGAGATGCATGGCTCTCCCTAGCGCCTTCTTTCTCTCTGCCTTAGTCACTTCTGGATGTGCCGTAGCATCCTCCATGAATCCCATGGAAAGTTCCCTTTCTAGCACCGTCGGCTCCTACCACTCCCACGCAGTGCCCGGCCCTGGCACACCTTCGTGCATCCTGAACGGAGCTGCATCCCCGTGTGAGACGAACGTCGGCCAGGCCTGCCTGGGCTTCCCCACTTCGTTGCATGGAAACTGCGTCGGATGATTTGGCATGTTCACCGGTGCTAGCAACCTCCCGCGTTCTAGGATGTCCTCTACCAGGAGGGGCACTGGCCGCTCATCAACGAGAGGCGATACTGCAGCGCCGCCACGCTCACTCCGTTTGTCCCGTAGCGGCGGACTCGGTGCGTCCTGCTTCCCGCTTGCGCCCCGTCTGCTACCACGCCCGGCCCCATAGTAGCCGTTACCTCATCGTGCGCCAGCTGCACCTACTCCCTGACATCCCCCTCCATATCCACGTTCTTGACGATGTAGAGCACGTCCCCTTCCATTTGCTTTATGAGCCCCAGCACTCGTTTGAGCTCCCTGAACAGCCAGCTCCGCTCGTCCCGCATGCCTCTGCCGGATCCTGCTCGCGAGTAGCCTTGACACTCCCAACATGCATTCATCAGATTGATCCTCCCTTATTGCCGTATCTGATGCTCGTCTGTTTGGCGTATGTCGCATGCCCCACACAGCAGGCTCTGCTCCAACGTCAGTGCGCAGAACTCGTGTGGGTACCTCTCGTGCAGCTTGCCCGCATGTGCCACCGCCATTTTGGCCACCTGCATGTCGCTCTCCACTAGTATCCACTTTTCAACGCTTATACCCGACTTCAGCACCGCCGCCAGCCCCGTCCCTATGCCCCCAAAGAGGTCCAGCACCACGGTGGGCCCCAACAGTCTTTTAGTATTGGTGCACAAATCCAGCAGATCCGTCTCTCCTTCACTCCGTTCTCGCGGCGCTGATGGCATCCGTGCGATCTGCTGCTAGGTAGGGATCCCCAGTTCTTCCCGCAACTCCGCTTCCGAGCACTGGTAGGCCTCTCTTGGTTCCCTCCGCACGAAACGTACCGGTAGCGTGCCGATGGGCCCATCATCCTCCCAATAGCAGACCCGATACTGCACCTTCTCCTTGTCAACGGGAGTTGGGTATTGGCCCCGTCCTCGCTTGGGCGGAGCCGACTTCGTGGTCGGGTGTGAGGGGAGCAGCCGACCTGTAGCAGTGGGTGAGCTGGTCGACGAGGAGGTCGACCTGCACGGGGGACCACTGCACGGGCGCCAACTTCAGGGTGGCGCCGACTTCAGGGAGGTCGTCTTGGGAGTCGACCTGCGGAGGACGTCAACTTGGCGAAGCCGACTTCGGCGGTCGGCTAACGGACTGCTAGTCGACCTGTTAGTGGTCGACTGGACCTGGTGGTCGACGAAGGAGGGGCCGACGTCGACCTTGACTCAGGGCGCCAAGCAGGAAGACGCCGAGCAGGAGGACGCCGCCCTGGAGGCCTGGTTGGCGTCCCGTGCGTCTGCACGGCGTCCGCGGTCCGGACGCCGATCTGGGCGTCGGGTCCCGACACCGACCTGGGTGTCTAGTCGGCGTCCTGGGAGGAGGGACGCCGCTCTGGAGGTGTGGTCGGCGTCCCGGGCGTCTGGACGCCGACCAGGGGGTTCGGAAGGCGTCCTGGGCGCCTGGACGCCAGACTGGGGACGCCGGGCATGCGTGACCGCCTACGGACTGCGTGAGCCGACCAGGCGTGGTTGCCCGGTCGATCGGGATACCCGGGCGACGTGCGCGAGTGTCGCCAGGGTGGAGACTGCGAGGCCGACCTCGGGGGTGGTATCCCGAGGTCGACGTGGCTGGTGGGCACAGTCGCTGGCGTGGAGTCTGCCAGGCGTCTGCGTTGCGCACATGACAGGGAAGTGCGCACCAACCAGCTGCGCGCACCTGCGAAGCAGGTGCACCGTTGTCCTGCGGGTGCAACGCTGGGCAGCCGACTTGGTGCAGCGCTGGCACACCGTGGACTTGCAACGTTGGCGAACCGCTACCCTGCTACGCTGGAGGTCGACCAGCAGCCTAGCTAGCTCTGACGTAGTCAATGTTGCCAATGTTGTTGCTACCATTGTTCTGAACTTTTCCTAGTGAAACTCTTGCCAATTTTCCCCGTGAACTAGCAAGTAGTGTGTGCACAAGAAAAACGACTAAGGACTAACGAACGCAGAGATCAGACGAGCACACGTGCCTAGCCCGTAGCCTAGCTCCCGTTGCTGCAGTTATCTCCGCACTCCTCCCACATGCATATGGTGGCGCCTATCCCGAATAGATATTCCACTCCTATCAGCAGATCGAAATCTTCAGATTTGGAGACTCAGCAATAGACCCGCAGCGAGCACTCCTCCTTGGTCCCAGGATTTAGCATCATCGCCATCGACTGCCTGGTCTTGGGCATCCATTTTGCCTCTCCGTCGTCCGCTGTCATCAGCAAGTACCCTTCCGCGACTAGGCGCCCTGGCTTGTGTAACTGCAGCTTCTCCGCGAGGCACCTGCCGATGAGCACATGCGCCGCCCCTGTGTCCACTATTGCCCGTTGGGCTGTGAACCCCCCAATCATGATCGCTCCTACTACAATGGTTAGCACCGTTGCTTGGCATGTCATCCTCTCTTGCGGATGCCGATAGGCTGCCCCTTGCATTTCATCACTCTCGCTGGCCCGTCTCCTTGGCCCTAATTCCTGCCGCTCGTCCTAAGGAAATATCTGCCTCCGTGCTGTTCTTCGCAATCCCAGCTCCTCTCGATCGCGTGCCGGCTGCGCCATCAGCATGAATTCTGGCTCATCCGACTACTCCTTCTTTCCTGGGCCACCATGGTTGGCTGCTTCTGTTCTACCGCCTCTAACTCTGCCAGCTGCACTCGCAAGCGAGCCATGGTAGCCTGCCGGTCCTTGCCCCCGTCCGTCCCTCGACGCTCTCTGTGTCCGCTTTTGCGGTGACCTCTCCTCCCGCACCGAGCATAGACTGGCGCTCCAGGGCATTCTCTGCGCATTTGATCTCGACTCCCGCACAGCGAGCACACCGCCGGGTTCCGACAGTCTCGTCGCAGGTGCCTCGGCATGTTGTGGCAGTGCCTCGGCTCCTTTCTGCCCCGCTCCTCTGGCTCCTGCTGCGCGGACGTCGCTGCCCACGCTGGCCGTCTCCTTTTTGGTCCTCTATCAGCCGTCTGCTCCACCTCGTACAGCCGCCTCCCCGTTTCCACGCGTTTGACAATTTCGTATGCCTCCCTCAACGTCGCTTCTGGTCCCAGCTCGAACACGCGCACTTGTACATCCTAGTGCAGGGGCTGACTCAACCCGTTCACAAACTTCTTGATCAGGCGACCTTGGTCCTTGCAGTTCATGTCTTCACCCAGTTCCACGAGCCTACCATAGTAGGCTAGCAAGGATTCTCCTTCTCTGCGCCGGAAACCCCGGAATTCCACCACCCTCTCGGGCGTCTGCAGTGACGTAGCATCGCCAGGAACCGCGACGTCGGGTCCCGCTTGCCCGGTGCCCGGCCTGCCGACCATTCAAGTAGTTCCTTCCGCGAGATCCGGTAATACTTCTCCGCCTCTCCTGCCAACGTATTCGCCAGGCCACGGAAGAACTCTTCCGGATTCAAGCGATCCTTCGCCCATCGGGTTTGCAGGTTCTCTAGCTGCATGATATGATTATTCAGATCGGGCCACCCTGGCGTCCCCCGAAAACCTCTCCGGCACCTCAATCTTGGGCAGCTGGGTGTACTTCCAACGCTGCACCTCCGACTCATCCTCCATGCCCTGGCAAGACGCGCTGCGCTGGTACCCGCTTGGTCCCCCTTGCTCACTTCGCTGGCGTTCCTCAAATCCTCCGAATGCATTATCCCCGCCGTCCTCTGCCTCCGCGCAAGCGCCGCCCTGCGGTCCACTCGCTACCTTGCTGGGCCCGTTTCGCCCCTCGACCCTTCCCGTCTCTTGCGACTAATTCATCACGTGATTGGCATTTCCCTCATTTGCCATCTGCGGATTGTGCGCGCTCCTCTCCCTTACTGCCTCTAGCACCCGCCTTGACCGCAAGTGTATAGACTGTGTGTTTGTATGCTAAGCCCCTTCTTAACTCATTCTGACTGTGGTTATGGCTTCGTTGCAAACTACTAGCCTTGAAGAAAGTTGCAGTAATTCATGAAAACAAACACACAGTAGCAGTCCCATGGCTCAGGTTTCCCCCATACGCTTCCCGCATAACCCTAGCTAGACAAGCCTAATACATAGTACATTGGTAACACGACTCTCTAGCTAGCCACGCTTCTTGTGTTCTCCCTTGCCTCCAGCTGGCACTCCTGCCTTCCAGCTTCCTCTTGGACTCGGTGTCAGTAAAACAAACGAGACAAACATATGCACACCACACATCATACCATTCCATACCCACATCCACGTCATCCGCTGCCAATCCTCCCAGCACACTCCCCTCCAGCTCAGCCCGCTGCCCTGACAGTCATTGTAACTCTCGGTGCCCTCCATTCTGCCATGTGCCCGCCCTGCCTCCCGCTACCTTTACTGTTCCCCGGTATTGCTTATCCCGTTTATTTACAAATGTACAAGCGCCCCACCCGATCTCTCGCTACACTCTCTGTCAGGATTATTTAGGTGTTAGCCTTAGGTGACTTAGTTCTTGCCATAGTTGCAAAGGCCGCTTTCAATTCCTGCTCCGTCCAGTCCGCCATCAACATTCATTCTGCTTCCTTTCCCAGGCGCTAACACGGGTTGGAATACCAGTTAGTGAAGTCCGTATGGCGGTCCTTCCCAAAAATACTTGGTGACCGTCCTGCCGCATTCTTTCAGCTCTGTGATTTGTGTGCGGGCTTTCCTCGCGCGTACCCTGGCCAAGAGATGCTTTGATGCAATTTCCCCAGTCAGCTCCTCCAACATCCCAGCTTGTAGGTGTAATCGTTCCTTACGCGCTTCCTTGTATGCCTTCAACTGCAACTCCTTTGCCTCCAGCGCCACATATAACATTGCAGCTTGGATTTCCCATCATCTCCTACTTCAGCAGCGCAACTGCACTAACCAGATGAGCTAGGGTTTTCTTGACCCATTTGCTCTCCTCCCTTTGCATAAGCCAGTAAACCCTCTCCCAGGCGTACAATCAGGAGCTCGAAGCTGCAACCATCGTGGACTGCGGTTCTCGTTGTCAGAGTATTATAGCTGATGCATGTTTGTAGGCTATAGTGGGGTAGCACATATGGGGTACAGCTTTTCTAGGGTTGTATTTGTACCCAACCCTGACTTAGTCATTCCATTCCTGCTTACTCATTTCACATGGTATAGAGCGGGTTCCCTGTGGAACTCTGCCTAGGGCCCACCGAAGCGCGCCCCGAGGCGCGCTCAACTTTTTTTTCCGCTCTCGAGCGACCCTCCGTGTCGCCTCCCTCCCACACGCGGCCCAGCCGCCCGCTAAGTCGCGGCCCCAGCCGCCTGCTACGATCGCGGCCCCAGCCGCCTGCTCGACGCGGCCCCCAGCCGCCTGCTCGACGCGGCCCCCAGCCGCCTGCTCGACGCGGCCCTGCCGCCCGCTACGCCGCGGCCGCCGCCCACTACGATCGCGGCCCCGGCCGCCTGCTACGACCGCGGCCCCAGCCGCCTGTTCGACCGCGGCCCCGCCGCCCGCTCCTGTCGCGGCCCCGGCTGCCTGCTCGCACGGCCTCGCCGCCCGCTACTACCGCGGCCCCGGCCGCCTGCTCGACCGCGGCCCCCCCCAGCCGCCTGTTCGACCGCGGCCCCGCTGCCCGCTACTGTCGCGGCCCCGGCCGCCTACTAGCGCGGCCTCGCCGCCCTCTACTACCGCGGCCCCGGCCGCCTGCTTGCACGGCCCCGCCGCCTGCTACGACCGCGGCGCCAGCCGCCTGTTCGACCGCGGCCCCGCCGCCTACTACCGTAGCGGCCCCGGCCGTCTTCTCGCGCGGCCCCGCCGCCCACCTACTACCGCGGCCCCAGCCGCCTGCTCGCACGGCCCCGCCGCCTGCTACGACCGCGGCCTCCCAGCCCACTAGGCTGCGGCCGCCGCCTGCTCAACCGCGGCTTCGCCGCCCACTACGCATCGGCCCCGCCGTCCACCTGTAGCGACTGTGCGGGCGGACCTCTGAGCAGCTGTGCCGCCGAGCCGCCCGGGAGCCGAGCCGCCCTGCAGCCGAGCCGCCCGGGAGCCGAGCCGCCCTGCACCCGAGCCGCCCTGTCGCCGAGCCGCCCGGGAGCCGAGCCGCCCTGCCCCCGAGCTGCCCTGCCGCCGAGCCGCCCGGGAGCCGAGCCGCTGTGCACCCGAGCCGCCCGGTCGCCGAGCTGCCTTTCTGTCGAGCTACGCGACCTGCCCTGCCTGGTGAGCACAGTCCCACTGTCACTGCGTGCTCTTCCCCCTACTGCTTGCACTGCTTCATAGTCGTCGCCATGGCTACCCCTAGTGTCCTAGCTTTTGACGCTGAGGGTCGCGCCATTGATTTTGAGGTCTGGCTAGACGACCTGCAGCTGTTCTTACAGTGCGACAGAGCTGACGACCTTTCTCTCTTTGACCTCACCTCTGGCGCCTCTCCTGCTCCTGCTACTGATGCTGATCCCGCTGTCCGCTCTAAGTGGGCCACCCGCGATGCTGCTGCACGTCTTGCTGTGCGTCGCCACCTCCCTACCTCTGAGCGTGCGCACTTCAGTCAGTACAAGAGTGCTCAGACCTTGTACGACGCTGTAGTTGCACGCTACTCCTCCCCTGCCACTGCTGCACTGAGCCGTCTCATGCTTCCCTACCTCTTTCCTGACCTCTCTGCCTTTCCCACTGTCGCTGACCTCATTACGCATCTCCGCACTAGTGACACTCGCTACCGCGCCGCCCTTCCTGCTGAGTTCTGCGCTAAGAACCCCCCCCCCATGTACATCGCTCTCTACTACGTAGTCGCGCGCCTCCCTGACTCCCTTCGCGTCGTCAGGGACCACTTTCTCGCAGTCTGTCCCACCACCCTCACCGTCGACCTCCTCGAGAAGGCCCTCCTTGCAGCGGAGAAGAGCATAGTCGCTGTAGGTGCTTCTCGTGGTGACCCTCGCACCCCCATCTTTGAGGGGTGCTCTCCTTCCCCCTTGCTGCCCTCTGTTGCCTCTGCTGCTGCTGCCGACCTGCTTGGTCTTGAGTCGGTCGGCGCGGCGTCTGCCCCTAGTGGGAGACGTCGCTCCAGCAAGGGCAAGGGGGGCAAGGGCGCGGGTGGAGCTGGAGGGGGCGGTGGCGGTGGCGGCGGTGGCGGCGGAGGGAGTGGGGGTGGCGGCGGGACTAGTGGCGGGGGTGGTGGTGGTGGTGGTAGCAGCAGCGGCGGAGACGGTAGTGGTGGTGCCAGCGGTGGTGGTGGAGGCAGCGGCGGAGGTGGAGGCGGCGGAGGTGGAGGCGGTGGAGGCGGCAGCGGAGGAGGCAGTAGTGGTGGAGGAGGTGGAGCTGGTCGGGGTGGTACCCAGCAGCGTAGCGGCGGTGGTGGTGGCCAGCGCTCGCACCGGCAGCAGCAGCAGCGCTCGCGGGACATCCCTTCGCCTCAGCAGCTTCGTGAGTGGTACGCTGGGCGTCAGAGGGGTGGGGGTACTGGTCCCTGCACCTACGTTCTTCGTTCCGGCGACCGCGCGGGTGAGCAGTGTGGGGATGCCCACGCCACCCAGCGCTGCTTTGGCCGCCTGACGGACGCCTGGCGTCAGCAGTTCCCTGGGGCTAGTGAGATCCCTCGCTGGGATGAGCTTCTCAGGGCTGGTGTAGCGATCTTTGATCTTGATTTTGATGCTATCCTTACTGCTATGTATGTTGTGGATTATAGTGAGGAGAATGAGGGTTACCGGTGTTTCCAGCCCGACCCGGGCATTGGTACTGCTGCGCTAGGTGCTTGTGAGGCTGCTGCTCTAGGTGCCAGTGCGTCTGCGCTCTCAGGTACTGGTGAGACTGCGCTCTCAGGTACTGCGTCGTCCTCGTCCTCCCTCACTTTCACACTTGACTCCGGAGCTTCTCGCTCCTTCTTTCAAGACCGCACTACCCTTACGCCGCTCGGCCGGCCGGTTGCAGTCTCCCTTGCTGACCCCTCTGGAGGTCCTGTCCTGTCTCACTTCTCCACTGTCCTCCCGTGTCCGGCTGCCCCTTCGGGCACCCTGTCGGGTCTGTACCTTCCCTCGTTCTCCACGAACTTGGTGAGTGGAGCGGACCTGCAGGATGGGGGTGTTCACCAGTTCACTCCTGCGAGTCAGCGGGTGACCCACTGCACGGAGGCACGCACAGGCCGACACCTGGCCACGTTCTCGCGTCGGCCGGGGTCGAGTCTCTACACCCTGACCGTTGAGTCTCCTCCTGTCCCTGAGTCTGGTCAGGTGGCTGCGTCGGGTCAGGTACTTGCTGCTGCGTCCCGGTCAGGTCCTGAGTCTGCCCCCTGTTCTTGTCGCCTCCTGTCTCACGAGACTCTCCTGTGGCACCACCGTCTTGGCCACCCCTCCTTGCCCCGTCTTCGGAGCATGGCTTCCCGTGTCCTTGTCTCTGGTCTTCCCCAGTCTCTCCCTCCTCTCCCCTCCGGGCCAGGACCTTCCTGTGTCCCCTGTGTCGAGGGTCGCCTCCGGGCTACTCCTCACTCCTCCCACTTCCCCCCGATAGAGGCTCCCCTGCAGACGCTTCACATGGATGTGTGGGGCCCAGCCCCCGTCCGTGGGCAGGGTTACGAGCGCTACTTCCTGTTGGTGGCTGACGACTACTCGCGTTACACCACAGTCCTCCCCTTGCGCAGCAAGGGTGCGGTCACTGAGGTGCTGATCGACTGGATCCGCGAGGCTCGTCTCCAGCTCAGGAGGAGCTTCGGCTCAGACTTTCCTGTTCTGCGTCTGCACTCGGACAGAGGCGGAGAGTTCTCTTCTCGCCTTCTGCGAGACTACTGTCGTGCACGGGGGATCCGCCAGACCTTCACGCTTCCGGACTCACCACAGCAAAAATGGGATTGCTGAGCGCCGCATTGGCATGGTCATGGATGTCGCTCGTACGTCCATGATGCATGCGGCTGCCCCCCATTTTCTGTGGCCGTTTGCGGTGAGGTACGCGGCGCATCAGCTCAACCTTCACCCCCGGGTCTCTCGGCCTGCGATGTCCCCAGCCTTGCTGTGGACGGGGAAGGTTGGCGATGCGTCTGTGTTCCGTGTCTGGGGATCTCGGGCGTTTGTCCGCGACTTGTCTGCGGACAAGCTGTCCCCTCGTGCTGCTCCCTGTGTCTTCCTTGGCTTCCCCACTGACGCCCCAGGGTGGCAGTTTTACCACCCCTCCTCTCGTCGTGTTCTGTCCTCCCAGGACGTCACGTTCGACGAGTCAGTCCCCTTCTACCGTCTCTTCCCCTACCACACTCCTTCCCTTCCCCCTCCCCCGGACTTCCTTGTGCCGGTTCCCCCCCCGGTAGACCCCCTCCCCCCTCAGGTTCCTGCCCCCTCCGGTGTATCCCAGGTAGACGCCGCTGACCCGGTCGAGGTTACTGGTGACTCTGGTGCTGCTGCGGGTGCTGAGCCTGGGGGTGCTGACTCTGGGGGTGCTGTGCGCGAGGGTGCTGAGCCTGGGGGTGCTACTGCTGGGGGTGCTGGGCCTGAGGGTGCTACTGCGGAGGGTGCGGAGCCTGGGGGTGCTGAGCCGGGGGGTGCTGTACCTGGAGTTGCTGGGTCTGGGGGTGCTGGGTCGGGAGCTGCTGAGCCTGGGGGTGCTGAGCTGGGAGCTGCTGAGCCTGGGGGTGCTGCGTCTGGAGCTGCTGAGCCTGGGGTTTCTCCTGCTGCTGCGTCTCGCCGGGAGCCCCTCTCTCCACAGGAGCTGCGCGAGTGGTTCGCTCGCCGCTGGAGGCGTGCTGCTGAGTCTGGAGGTGCTGCTGGAGCTGGAGCTGGAGCTTCTTCGACCGTCGAGGGTGCGGGTGCTGCCGGTCCCGGAGCTGCTGGACCTGCGGGTCCTCCTGGCGCTGGAGCTGCTGCTGGCGCTGGTGCTGAGCCTACTTCTGTTGGTCCTGCCGCTGGAGGTGTGGGTGGCGCTGGTGCTGTCGCTGAGGGTGCTGGTGCTGTCCCTGCTGCGTCTGGAGCTGCCGCGCGGCCTCGGCCGTACTTCGTTCCGCTCCTGCAGCAGGTTCTTGGTCTTTCTCCTCCGGTAGAGGGTCCACCGCCTGTCCAGTCGCAGTCCCTGCTGGAGCCTTCCTCTCCACTGCCTGCTCCCTCTCCTTACACTGGTCCTACTGGAGGTCTTGCTGAGCGTCGTGAGCCTGCGTCTCGTCCCGCGTCGCCTGTTCGTGCTGCTCGCGCTAGTGGTCGCAGTTCGCGTCAGCGTCCTCCTCCTGTCCCTGGCACGCACCGGATGTCTTTGCGTCCGTCCACTGCTCCTCTGCGTGCCCCTTTGCCTTCTCCTCCTGAGTCCTCTCTTCCTGCGCTTGCCGACCCTGAGTCGGACTCTCTTCGTGCTGCCAGTCCTACTGTCACGCGTCTGCTTGCTACTGTCGTCACTGACCCCTCTTTTGAGTCCACTGCTGGGTCTGCTCTAGTCGCTGAGCTCGTCGACTTTGCTGCTCGCTGTCGTCTCGACTACGCTGCTAGTCTTGTTGCTGAGTCTGCGTCTGTCTGTCCTCCGTCCGTCGGGGGTGAGTGTGCTCTTAGCACGGACGTCCTAGAGGACAGGCAGGAGGAGTTACAGTGTCTAGCGGCTGCTTCACCTCATCTCGCGTCTGTACTGCTTGCCCCTGAGGGAGACCCGGATGCACTAGACATCCCGACTCCGCGTTCTTACGCGGAGGCCGTAGAGGGTCCCTACTCCTCTCAGTGGCAGGCAGCTATGGATGCAGAGATGGCTTCCTGGAAGTCCACAGGCACCTACGTTGACGCGGTTCCCCCTCCTGGGGCGAACATCGTCAGTGGCATGTGGATCTTCAGGGTGAAGCGGCCGCCGGGCTCTCCACCTGTCTTCAAGGCACGGTACGTTGCTCGTGGCTTCAGTCAGCGGCAGGGAGTTGACTACTTTCAGACCTTCTCTCCCACCCCGAAGATGACTACTCTTCGGGTGCTGCTGCACATAGCCGCTCAGCGCGACTACGAGCTTCACTCTCTCGACTTCAGCACTGCGTTCTTGCAGGGTAGCCTGCACGAGGAGATCTGGCTTCGCCGTCCACCCTGGCTTCACTGGGACTTTCCCTCCTGGCACCCAGTGGAGCCTCCGACGGCCAGTCTACGGTCTCCGCCAGGCACCGCGTGAGTGGCACGACACACTGAGGACTACGCTTGCGGCTCTTGGGTTTGCTCCTTCTACTGCTGACCCGTCGCTGTTTCTTCGCACCGACACTTCCCTGCCGCCGTTCTACATCCTCGTGTACGTCGACGACTTGGTCTTTGCCACAGCAGACACTGCTGGACTCGCCTACGTGAAGTCCGAGCTGCTGAAGAGACACACGTGCACAGACCTGGGTGAACTGCGCAGCTACCTTGGCTTGCAGATCACTCGGGACAGAGCACGCCGCACCATTACCTTGACTCAGTCACACATGGTGCAGCAGGTCCTTCAGCGCTTCGGCTTCACGTACTCCTCGCCTCAGGCCACTCCTCTGCCTACTCGCCACTCACTCTCAGCTCTGCCTTCGGATGAGTCCGTAGAGTCGAGTGGTCCGTATGCAGAGCTTGTTGGCTGCCTCATGTACCTGATGACCTGCACACGACCTGACCTTGCATACCCTCTGAGCATTCTTGCTCGCTATGTTGCTCCTGGGAGACACAGACCGGAGCACATGGCTGCAGCGAAGAGGGTATTGCGCTACCTGTGCAGCACGTCGGGCATGGGGCTAGTGCTTGGAGGGCGGAGTCCAGTGGTCCTTACCGGCCACGCGGACGCTTCTTGGGCTGACGACCAGGCTACGCAGCGGTCGTCACAGGGTTACACCTTCAGCCTCGGTTCCGGCTCTGTCTCGTGGCGGTCTACTCGCTCGTCTTCGGTTCTCGGCTCCAGTTGTGAGGCTGAGATCTACGCCGGGCCATGGCTGCACAGGAGCTTCGCTGGCTCACCTACCTGCTGACTGACCTTGGAGAGCCGCCTCGTTCTCCTCCAGTGCTGTACGTAGACAACAAGGCCATGCTGGCCTTGTGTCGAGAGCAGCGCTTGGAGCACAGAACGAAGCACATTGCTCTCCGCTACTTCCTTGCTCGTGAGCTGCAGCAGCGTGGTCAGTTGCGACTTGCGTACGTGGCCTCTGAGGCCAACACTGCTGATGTGTTCACCAAGGCACTCGCGCCTTGTGACCATCAGCGCTTTTGCACCCAGCTGGGTCTTGTGCCTGTCTTGCCTCACTTGCTCTCCTCTTGACTTCACTTGTACTGTGACATATATATATACCTGCTCTTGCTTGTCTAGTTTTATATATATGTCTATACTCATGCATGTGAACTGGCCTCTGGCCCTACTCTTGTGCTCGGACTGTGTGGTGACGTTGTGATCCACCCTGAGCTTGCTTTGCTTTGCTTTGCTTGACTGGTCTTGTGACCCCTTGTTCTCCCCCACTTTGCCTATGGGGGTGTGTCAGAGTATTATAGCTGATGCATGTTTGTAGGCTATAGTGGGTAGCACATATGGGGTACAGCTTTTCTAGGGTTGTATTTGTACCCAACCCTGACTTAGTCATTCCATTCCTGCTTACTCATTTCACACTCGTAACTGTCGCGTCAATGATTTTCCGCACGCCTGGCCTCTGTACCATTAAGGCATGAAGCCTCCAGATCCCAAGTCCCATGCGGATCTTCTCGTCCAGGCAGAAGGCGACTTGAATCGCGAAGTCATGATTCGAGATAGGTTCCTCTGGCATGTCATGAGAGGTGATTGTTAGGTGAGCCAGCAAAGATTGAGATACAAGTGCGCGGTGAATGCGGATGCTGCAGCGGCGTAAGCGTGTACTCTCTGCTGCATGGATGCAGGGTGCAGAAAGCATCAGAGAGCTAGAATTTGGTGCAACGCAGAAGAAGTTTCTCATTTTCCGCCGAAGAGCTTGAGCCCGAGGATCTATCCAGTTTGGGATCATCCGTCAGGTTCAGATCGCCGATGATGAGAAGGTGAGTGGAGGGTGGTATCTGAATCAATGATTGGACCATGGGTGTCTCTAATGAACACTGGTTCTGGTAGATACGCGGCTACCAATGTGAGGTCGAGTCCGACTCCCTTAAGTACTGTTTTGAATATTCTGCCGATGTGTGAATTTCTATATTGTGGAAGGTGATATCCTGGTTAATACAGAGGACGGCTACTCCACCAGCGGTGGCCTGTGGTGGGTTGTTATAACTGTGTAAGTGCTAAGTCCGGTCCAGTAAGTGTGACTGCTGGCTATTCTAGTATCTACTAACACTGCAATGTCAGGTCCTTTTCTCATCCACTTAGTACTCGCTCCAGATGGTTCTGTTGCCTAAGCCGTTGACGTTTAAGCTTGCGATGGTGAGGTGGTTTTTATTAATCATTGGATCAATGCCTTGCAGCCCCTTGTCATCCAGAGGCTGTAAAACGATACTATACATGTGAATCTAACTCTAAGACTCCAGCAGGTAACGATCGAGATCTGTCACATCCTGTACTCCTGAATGCACACCTCGTTAGCTATGAAGTAAAGTCGAAAGTGTACACTGAATGCACATTCCGAATCCTTCCCGTAAAACACCCGAGGCAATAAGTCAACCAACATTTCCACAATTTCAAAACCACTTCTGTTAAAAATACTGACCGTTGACTCCATGAACCAGGGCTCTCGTTATCAGACAAAATTGGTATGATTTTCTGATTTTCAAACCTTGATTTTGGGTTTCATCTGATTTTCAAGACGAGGATTTTTACTTCGTCTGATCCGTAAGATTACGAATTTTAGTTCATCCGATTTTTCAGAGCAAGCCTTATACTTAGTCTGAAATTTCAGATAGCGGGTTGCAATTCGTCTGATACCGAACTCCCTCCCCCCCCCCCGATCCCTCGCTTCTCTAAAGCTCAGCCCCCCTTTAGATGCCCTCGCTCCTCTTCCAGGCCTAGTCCAGACCTTCTCCCCCTCCCCCCCTGGTCCACTCCCCATGCCCCTCGTGAAGTCTCGCAACAGCCCAGCCCCCCCCTTCCTTCTCGCGTCCCTCCACCCAACCTGATCCCTCGCAGCACCTCAATGCCACGTGCACTCAACAGCCACACGCCTGTCAGCTAGCGAGCTGTCAGCGCCGCGCCAGGGGCGCGTTCATTAACAAGAACAAGTGTGATTATGCTAGACAAGGGTGTTAGCTGAATCAGACTATGCAAATTTAATAGTCTGGAAAATCAGACTAACCTCCAGCATTCGTCTGGAAAATCAGACCAGAAAAAATATGCCGGTCTGATCGTCAGACGGAATGATTTTTTACTTCGGTGTTTTCAGACAGGCCCAAATCCTAGCAAGAGCCTTGCCATGAACTGGCTTAGTGGTTAGCGAAGTAGATACTGAATGGTAAGGTTTCCAGTTTGAATCCCTCTACTACCATGTTCGTTAAGGCTACTCTAGCACAATTGCATGATGTGATTGAAAATTCAGGCTTTTGTTTTCCGGAAACCCTGAAAATTCAGGCTTTTTTTAGGAACCAGGCCCTCAGATTGGTTTGAGGGTATGCTGATGGATCAGTGTGCCCCGGCCAACGAGGTGTCCAAATCAGCGTTCACACGGTTTTTTTTATACTGATTTTGCCAGTGTAAGAATCATAAGTAAACTGAACCAACAGTGTAATAACAAAAAACTATAGCTGAAACCCCAGTACAAGGTGTGTGGTGTTGTTGCTGTGATACCGTAGGTTCCAGCGAGGCTAAACACTTCGGCGCGCACCTGATACGGTATCTGTGCAGTGCATGCGAAAAAATGCCAAGTGTGTGGGTGGGGTCTCAGGAATCACGGGAAGGTACAGACTGTACATGCGCACCCTATCAACCCCCCCCCCCCCCCCCCCCCCACACACACGCGGTCAACTCCGTTTCAGTGTGACTCACGTCACTATACTGATTCGTCAATGTTTCTTGTAAAGAAACACGCAAAATGGTCAGTGTGACAAGGTAGGATATACTGAAATTTCAGTGCAAAATTGAAGCATATGCTGAATTTTCAGGGGAAAACGAAAAATCACAGCTACAAAATCAGCGTAATCAGCGTGTTTTACGCTGATATCCGAGGGCCTGTTAGGAACCCTGAAAATTCAGGTTTTTTTCACAGGGACCCTGATGCATCAACGTTCCTAAAAGTGAATCTGAGGGCCTGCCAATCACCCCAACAAACATCATATGATTAAACAAAAAAAAAAAGCTGGACCAAGCTGTGAAGCACTCTTCAGCTTTCCAACAAGCAAGCAAGCAAGAACGCATATTATGCTTAGAATTGGTTGAAAAATGTTGAAAGTAGAAACACACAGAGCTTGTCTGATGCACTAGGCAGGTTAAAAACCTAGGGAGAGCCCTGGTATCCTGTTTATGAGCCAGCGGATCATTAGCAGGACGAGAGCGTTGACCCTTAGAGCGAAACCGAGACATCAGCAGGGTTCGACATTGTACGATGATGAGAAGCAGGCGAAGAAACAATGTGTAGAGCATGCTTGATGACTGAGACAAGGTGGAGAGCCTGATGACTGAGCATTGCTTTAAGTAGTAATAGGAGCTTGTCAGACTCCAATACTTCCTGCTGTTGATGTTGTATTCCCGAGGTTGCAACATCGAAACCATCGTCCTTAATAACCGTTGAAATAGGAGTGTAGCGCTTGAAAGTAGTAAAAATAGCCGCTGGACTGTGGATCATGACTGAAAAAGCGATCCTGGGAATCCCTTACAAACGCTGAGCCTTGTCGCCTTATAACCGAGTAACCTAGGCCAGCATAAATGGCCGGTAATCCAATGTTAGTGTTAAAAGCGATACGTGAAACGGAAACAGACTTTGCATTGAGCATTGTAGCGAGGTTGTTGACTGAGTCGAGCTCGGAGAAATCCATGGCTGCCAGATGGCGGAGAGCTCGGAGAACTTCATTATCGAAGGAGGAGTGGAATCCCGTTTACACAAGCAGTAGTACAAGAAAAAAATGTAGAAAATAATAACAGAACTAGCAAAACACACCAGAACAACCATGATGACCAATCACCAGGCCCTACGATATCAGGAATTTTCCCCTAAAATTCCTGATTTTTCAGCTTAGTTTTGTGTACCTACACTGAATTTTCAGTGTTGAGATTTTTGTGACACTGATTTTTTCAAGCCTTTACTTCATAGCTACACTGATGTTTCAGACTTTATCGAAGTGTACACTGAGTGCACATTCTGAATCCTTCCCGTAAAACACCCGAGGCAATAAGTCAACCAACATTTCCACAATTTCAAAACCACTTCTGTTAAAAATACTGACCGTTGACTCCATGAACCAGGGCTCTCGTTATCAGACAAAATTGGTATGATTTTCTGATTTTCAAACCTTGATTTTGGGTTTCATCTGATTTTCAAGACGAGGATTTTTACTTCGTCTGATCCGTAAGATTACGAATTTTAGTTCATCCGATTTTCAGAGCAAGCCTTATACTTAGTCCTGAAATTTCAGATAGCGGGTTGCAATTCGTCTCATACCGAACTCCCTCCCCCCCCCCCCCCCCGATCCCTCGCTTCTCTAAAGCTCAGCCCCCCTTTAGATGCCCTCTCTCCTCTTCCAGGCCTAGTCCAGACTTCTCCCCCTCCCCCCCTGGTCCACTCCCCATGCCCCTCGTGAAGTCTCGGCAACAGCCCAGCCCCCCCCTTCCTTCTCGCGTCCCTCCACCCAACCTGATCCCATCGCAGCACCTCAATGCCACGTGCATGCCCCTCAACAGCCACACGCCTGTCAGCTAGCGAGCTGTCAGCGCCGCGCCAGGGGCGCGTTCATTAACAAGAACAAGTGTGATTATGCTAGACAAGGGTGTTAGCTGAATCAGACTATGCAAATTTAATAGTCTGGAAAATCAAACTAACCTCCAGCATTCGTCTGGAAAATCAGACCAGAAAAATATGCCGGTCTGATCGTCAAGCGGAAATGATTTTTTACTTCGGTGTTTTCAGACAGCCCAAATCCTAGCAAGAGCCCTGCCATGAACTGGCTAAGTGGTTAGCGAAGTAGATACTGAATGGTAAGGTTTCCAGTTTGAATCCCTCTACTACCATGTTCGTTAAGGCTACTCTAGCACAATTGCATGATGTGATTGAAAATTCAGCTTTGTTTTTCGGAACCCTGAAAATTCAGGCTTTTTTTTTAGGAACCAGGCCCTCAGATTGGTTTGAGGGTAATGCTGATGGATCAGTGTGCCCTCGGCCAACGAGGTTGTCCAATCAGCGTTCACGGGTTTTTTTATACTGATTTTGCCAGTGTAAGAATCAGAAGTAAACTGAACCAACAGTGTAATAACAAAAAACTATAGCTGAAACCCCAGTACAAGGTGTGTGGTGTTGTTGCTGTGATACCGTAGGTTCCAGCGAGGCTAAACACTTCGGCGCGCGCACCTGATACGGTATCTGTGCAGTGCATGCGAAAAAAATGCCAAGTGTGTGGGTGGGGTCTCAGGAATCACGGGAAGGTACAGACTGTACATGCGCACCCTATCAACCCCCCCCCCCCCCCCCCCCCCCCCCACACACGCGGTCAACTCCGTTTCAGATGTGACCTCACGTCACTATACTGATTCGTCAATGTTTCTTGTAAAGAAACACGCAAAATGGTCAGTGTGACAAGGTAGGATATACTGAAATTTCAGTGCAAAAATTGAAGCATATGCTGAATTTTCAGGGAAAACGAAAATCACAGCTACAAAATCAGCGTAATCAGCGTGTTTTACGCTGATATCCGAGGGCCTGTTAGGAACCCTGAAAATTCAGGTTTTTTTCACAGGGACCCTGATGCAATCAACGTTCCTAAAAGTGAATCTGAGGGCCTGCCAATCACCCCAACAAACATCATACGGTATGATTAAACAAAAAAAAAAAGCTGGACCAAGCTGTGAAGCACTCTTCAAGCTTTCCAACAAGCAAGCAAGCAAGAACGCATATTATGCTTAGAATTGGTTGAAAAAATGTTGAAAAGTAGAAACACAGAGCTTGTCTGATGCACTAGGCAGGTTAAAAACCTAGGGAGAGCCCTGGTATCCTGTTTTATGAGCCCCCTGAAACTTCACAAACGCACCTACACCCCATTATTCCTACAGTAATGCAAACGTGAGTGAGTGTATGGAATAGTCTCAAGTGATGTGCATGACGGGGCAGATACTGTTGTGATAAGCCAGCATGAGAGCAGCAGGCAGGGTCAGAAGATGCTGGCGAAGTCGCTGCCCTCCCAGCCCAGGCGTAGCATGTGATCCACCATCTTCACACTCAGCTGCACGGGGACGAGGGGGGAGAGTGGGGCAAGGCAAAAAGGTGGCAATTGGGGGGAAAGAGAATGGGAGTGAGGTGGGGGAGATGGGGGGGGGGGGGGGTTAGTGGAAACGGGAGTAAGGGGTGAACAACCACAACTGTTGAGCTTGTACTGGTACCAAGGAAGCTGTTGTCAGTGTTGATGTGTAAGAGGCCACTGCAGAGTAGCTGCTACAGGCGTACCAGGGGGTTGCTGCAGCTGCTAGAGGCGTACCAGGGGGTTGCTGCAGCTGCTAGAGGCGTACCACGGGGTTGCTGCAGCTGCTAGAGGCGTACCAGGGGTTGCTGCAGCTGCTAGAGGCGTACCACGGGGTTGCTGCAGCTGCTAGAGGCGTACCAGGGGTTTGCTGCAGCTGCTAGAGGCGTACCAGGGGGTTGCTGCAGCTGCTAGAGGCGTACCAGGGGTTGCTGCAGCTGCTAGAGGCGTACCAGGGAGTTGCTGCAGCTGCTAGAGGCGTACCAGGGGGTTTGCTGCAGCTGCTAGAGGCGTACCAGGGGGTTGCTGCAGCTGCTAGAGGCGTACCAGGGGGTTGCTGCAGCTGCTAGAGGCGTACCAGGGGGTTGCTGCAGCTGCTAGAGGCGTACCAGGGGGTTGCTGCAGCTGCTAGAGGCGTACCAGGGGGTTGCTGCAGCTGCTAGAGGCGTACCAGGGAGTTGCTGCAGCTGCTAGAGGCGTACCAGGGGGTTGCTGCAGCTGCTAGAGGCGTACCAGGGGGTTGCTGCAGCTGCTAGAGGCGTACCAGGGGGTTGCTGCAGCTGCTACAGGCGTACCAGGGGTTGCTGCAGCTGCTACAGGCGTACCAGGGGGTTGCTGCAGCTGCTACAGGCGTACCAGGGGTTGCTGCAGCTGCTACAGGCGTACCAGGGGGTTGCTGCAGCTGCTACAGGCGTACCAGGGGTTGCTGTAGAGGATGAGCTGGCCGGGGGCGAGGTGAGCGGAGGTGGAGCAGAGCAGGTTGGTGTTGTCCGCTGACAGTGCCAGCGCTGTCACGTCTGTGCCCTCCGGCAGCTTGAAGCGACACAGCGCCTGCCAGCATGGCGCATGGCACACGCACGAGAGGGATTGGGGATGGGGGCAATGTTAAGCAAAGATGCTTGTAAGAGGATGGGCATACAGTATAGAGTAGATGTTTAAGAGGGCTTGTTAGGGGGATGGGAGAGAGTAGAGGCGGGCATGGGCGAGAGGAATTGAAATGCAGCTGGAGAAGGATGGGATGAAGCGGCATGGCTGCACCCGCAGCTTAAGGAGGAGCTCAGATGCACCTTGAGGGAGAAGAGGTCAAGAAGTGACACCGCTGATCCGCGCTCCTTCCGTGACCCCCTTCGTCCGTGTTCCTCCAGTCCGGCAGTGCACCACCCCCCCCTGCTGCCGCCCCTCCACCCTCTCCCTCAACCTCCCTGCCCTCCCTCCTCTCGCCCTCTCCCTCCCTCCTCTCCTTGCCTGAATTCCCCCCCTCGCCTTCCTCCCCTCCTCTTTCCCCCTCATCCCGCTGCCCACGGCCCGTCCCCCCGTTCTCCCCTTCCAACGCCCCTCCTCCCTCGCCCTTCTCACCGCCACCATCCGTCCCCGCCCCTCAGCCTCTGTGAAGCTCCCAGCCTTCCCCAGCCCCACCTTCTCCCCGCAATCACAGCAGCGCGCTCCCTCTCCTTCTGCCGTTCCTTCTCCCGCACATGCCGCCAGCGGCTGCAGTCCGTGCCCACAGCCACAAACAGCCCGTTGCTCGACACCTGCACGCTGCTCACATCGCCATCCTCCTCCGAGATGCTCACCCGCCCCAACCGCTCGCCGTTGATCGTGAACGCCCGCAGCGCGCGCTGCCGCCGCTCCCACACCACCACCACCCCTTCAGGGAGATGGCCAGCAGGTCCGCCGGCCCCACCCCCGGCAGGTGGCGCAGGAAGCGGCCCTTCATGAGGGAATGGAGGAGCACACCGCGGGAGCGCGAGGAGGAGGCAACGAGGTCGAGGTCCGAGGACACGGCGCAGCACAGGATGGTGTCCAAGTGGCCGCGCAGCACCTGCACGGGGCCTTCCATGCGCCGCCACTTCCTCGGCGCCTGCAGCCCCCCCGCCCCGCCCATGCCCCCGCCTGCGCTCAGCAGCAGTGGGCCCCTCCGACATGCCACCCCCGCCTCCCCGCTCGGGTAATCCGCTCCTCCCACTGCCATGCTGCCTGCTCGTTCCCTCGCTAGCCGACACCGCTGCAGCGGCAGCAGCCAGAGCAGGGTCGTGCGGGCCCGTGGGTGCTGCAGTGCTGCGCCTTGCCACACGCCCCCCCGCCCCCCGCCCCAGCAGCCACGAGGCCAGCCGTGACCCCGGCGGCAGGGGAGGAAGGGAAGGGCGCGGTGGCGTGGTTGACTTGCCACAGCAGCACCACCCCGTCCGTGGCGCCGGTGGCGAGAGTGGCGCCATCAGGGAGAGAGCCACGCACGTCACGGGGCCGCCATGCACAGCAGCCGTCTCCAGCACGCGAGTCGAGTCCACTGACACCAGCTTCACAGAGAACCGCGTGCCCGCCTGTGAACAGAAACTTGCCGTCCGGGAGATGGCTATCATTTCCTTTCCCCCACCGCACCCTCCTTCCCCTCCCCCCCCCACCGCGCCTGCTGCTGTTGACGTGTGCTTTATCCCCGGAGCAGGGGGGCCACGAGGCGCGATAGAGGGATGTCTCGCTGTTGCTGCCCTTGCCGCCCAGCGCTGCCCCCGTCAGCATCCGCAGAATGGCACTACCTGTCAGCGAAGACCGCCCGGCCTGGAACAAAAACGGCCAGCCGTGGCCGTCCGGGGTGTTGGGCTGCCACTGGTGCACCGCCACGTGGCAAGCAGGAGCATTGAGATCAACGGTGACGATGGCATCTGAGGTGGCGACGATGCGGCTGGCGGGGACATTGAGGGTGTCGGGGTGTGGCAGCACGTAGGGCAGGATCTCATCGGGCTTGCGAACACCGTGTGCAGGTGCAGCGCGTAGTCCAGTGCGATGCGCGGTGGTGCGCTGTCGTCAGCAGCTGTGACGGCGTCTGGCCGAAGTAGGAAATCTGATCCTGCATGCCCCTCCTCACGATCTGGAGGGAGGGTGGTGGGAGCAAGGAGATGACGGGAGGTGAGGGAGCTGGAAAAGAATCGTGCATGGTTTGAGCAAGCGTGCTTGCCAAGGGCAGAGGAGAAGGAAAAGCTGCCAGGTGGTAGCATGCTTGCATGGCAAGGTGCTGAGTGGGCGAGTGCAAGACAGTTGGGTCAATGGCTCGTGGGGACGTGATGGCTTGGACGTAAGATGATGGTGGTGGGCAGAGGGGAGAGAGCGCTAGCGAGGAGAGGAGGCTGACAGGGTTGGTGATGGAGTCGATGTCAACAGCGCCCTCGTACGTGACGTAGAAGAACACGTTGTGCGCCGCCAGGGCCTCCCTTGCCCTTCTGCTTGTACCTGCCATGTGGGTGAGCACATGCAGGAGGGGCAACCCACAGGGCAACAGGATGTGAGCACATGCAGGAGGGGCACCCACAGGGCACAGGAGCACATGCAGAGGGCAACAGGGCAGGATTTGAGCACATGCAGGAGGGGCAACCCACAGGGCAACAGGATGTGAGCACATGCAGGAGGGGCAACCCACAGGGCAACAGGATGTGAGCACATGCAGGAGGGGCAACCCACAGGGCAACAGGATGTGAGCACATGCAGGGGGCAACCCACGGCACAGATGTGACACATGCGAGGGGCAACAGGGCATATGTGAGCACATGCAGGAGGGGCAACCCACAGGGCAACAGGATGTGAGCACATGCAGGAGGGGCAACCACAGGGCAACAGGATGTGAGCACATGCAGGAGGGGCAACCCACAGGGCAACAGGATGTGAGCAGGGAAGAAAGGAGTAACCCGCATGAGAGGCATGACCCGCTTGTGGGGGGCGAGCAACATGTGCTGAACATAAAGGCAGGGGAGACTTGAAGAGGTGGATCGAACGGTGCACTTACCCGAAGATGAGTCGATCCAATTGTGCAGGTTGCTGCTGACATACTCGCTCTCCAGTGCCGCCCGCTGCTTGCGCACAAAATCCGCCGCACTGCTCGCCCATGGCGGCAGCTTCACGTCCCCTGGTGGGGTGCAGTGCGGCAAAATGGTGGCAGGGGGGGGAGGAGGTGGGTGGGGGAGGGGGACACGGGAGGTGACGGAAGGTTTGGGTGCGAGGGGAGGGTTAGGAGGTGGTGTGGAAACAACAGAAGAAACCAACCCCACCGAAAAAAAAGAGAAAAAGAAGAAGAGGGAGGTGTGAAGGAGATGAGAGGTGAGCAGGTGGGGAATGGGATGGGAGCTCACCGATGACCTCGCCCTTCTGCGTGGAGCCGAGGTGCAGCCCGTTGATGTTGTGAACATCTCCGGTAGACAGAACCCTCCGGGATCTGCCCTCACCGCGCCACGGCGCACAGAGGGGAGGGAGTCAGTGGGAGTTGGATGAGGTGATGCTTGCTGGCATCCCACATCGCAACGATACAACAGATAGTGGGTCGCGAGCACCACACACACACACACGCAAGATGACTAGGATGCCCTGCTACAGGCAGCCGTGCTACAGGCAGCCGTGGTACAGGCAGCCGTGGTACAGGCAGCCGTGGTACATGCCCCTATGTTACCCACCCCTGCTCTCACCAGCTTCCTTGACATGCCTCACCAGCTCCTTGACATGCCTCACCAGCTCCTTGACATCGCTCATGTCGGAGGTGACTCCCCGCCACGTGGCAGCCACGTCCAGGAACAGGCGGTCGGGGTGGTCAAACTGCCCGCCCTGCAGGCCAGGGCGAGAGACGTATAGGGCTCCACTCGCAGCAGATAGTGCGCCACCTGAATGCCGCCTCCGGACAGACCAACGGGGGTTTGTGGGGCGGGAAGGGGAAAGAGGAACGGGGGGTTGTGGGGCGGGAAGGGGAAAGAGGAACGGGGGGTTGTGGGGCGGGAAAGAGGAACGGGGGGTTGTGGGGCGGTAAAGACGAACGGGGGTTGTGGGGCGGGAAAGAGGAACGGGGGGTTGTGGGGCGGGAAGGGGGTGGGGAAGAGGCGAGGCGGTCGGGGTGGTGGAAGTGCCCCCCCTTGGGCTGGACTGGCAGCAGATAGTGCGCCCCTGGAGGGACAAGGGGGTGGGCAAGAGCGATGGTGAGCGCACGGGTCATTCTAGTTGGAAGTGCCGCATGGCGGTGTGAGCGCGCATGAGCAGAGGTTATTGTGTGAGCGCGCATGAGCAGAGGTTACTGTGTGTGAAGGGAAGAGGTCGACTGACAATGCCGGCGCTGGAGTAGTGCGAGCCGTAGTGGACTTGGGGATGATGGGGTCCGCAAAGCTGTGGTACCGCTCCACAAACTTCTCCAACCGCCCCGCATCCAGTGCCCCCACCGGCTGCACTCGCGAGGGAGGGGGGCGGGGAGAGGTGTGTGTGGGGATGTGTGGGACTTGGGTGAAAAGGCAAGGTGAAAGAACACGAGGTGGGATTTGAAAGAGAGTGGAGCTAGAAGAGTATGAATACTGAAGGCATTTAGATGTGTGTATGAAGTAAGAAGAAGGTATTTGGGAGAAAGGACGAGGCACCTTGGAGAGGTCTCTGAAGGTGGCTGGGTTGGTGAGGTCGAGCTCCTTTGAGGTATAGTCCTGAATTACCCAGGGGAAGACGGGTACTGGCAGGACGAGAGACGATGGGTGTGGTGAGAAGGGAGGAAGGGGAGGAAGGGGAGAAAGGAAGGGAGGAGAGGGCGGGAGAGAGCATGACATGAGGAGATGTAGTTAACGGGAAGGAAAGCAAGCAAGCACTGGAATGTGCTGTCACCACAGCAGGTTGGAAATGTGAAGCAATCCATGGAAATGGCACATTGAGGTGAATGACGGGGTTGATTGGAGTTACCTGGGTGACATCGTTACCTGGGTGACATCGTTACCTGGGTGACATCGTTACCTGGGTGACGTCGTTACCCGGGTGGCATCGTTACCTGGGTGACGTCGTTACCTGGGTGACATCGTTACCTGGGTGACATCGTTACCTGGGTGACATCGTTACCTGGGTGACATCGTTACCTGGGTGACATCGTTACCTGGGTGACATCGTTACCTGGGTGACATCGTTACCTGGGTGACATCGTTACCTGGGTGACATCGTTACTGGGTGACATCGTTACCTGGGTGGCATCGTTACCTGGGTGACGTCGTTACCTGGGTGACATTGTTACCTGGGTGACATCGTTACCTGGGTGACATCGTTACCTGGGTGATGTCGTTACCTGGGTGACATCGTTACCTGGGTGACGTCGTTACCTGGGTGACATCGTTACCTGGGTGACATCGTTACCTGGGTGACATCGTTACCTGGGTGACATCGTTACCTGGGTGACATCGTTACCTGGGTGACATCGTTGAAGGTGCGGCCCGCCAGGGTGTTTGAGCTGCATGAGGTAGTCGAAGTTGGTGATCTGATAAACGGCGCGACCCGAGCACACGCGGGGAGGGGAACGACATGGCAACAGAAAACAATGGGATCAGCTGGTAAGAGCGTTGAGTGAATGAAATGGTCAACGCTGGTGATATGACGAGCAGCGATGAGCGGATGAAGCAAGGTTGTGAGACAAGGGGGCAAACAGCGACACATGGCAATCCCCTGGCTCTGCTGTCCGTACAACCACCATCCCTCCTCCCCTGGCTCTGCTGTCCGTACAACCACCATCCCTCTCCCCTGGCTCTGCTGTCCGTACAACCACCATCCCTCTCCCCTGGCTCTGCTGTCCGTACAACCACCATCCCTCTCCCCTGGCTCTGCTGTCCGTACAACCACCATCCTCTCTCCCCTGGCTCTGCTGTCCGTACAACCACCATCCCTCTCCCCTGGCTCTGCTGTCCGTACAACCACCATC
>CANXME010000406.1:0-5000 GCA_948144175.1 Closterium sp. NIES-65
TCGGGACCGGGTGGGGAGGGTCTGGGTCAACTGGGTACCGTGGAACCGGATCGGAACCGGACCGGGTCCGGATCGATCCGGGCTGGAACCGGGCGGGGAACCTGGATCGACCGGGTCGATGGATCCGGATCCCACCACCCTAGGCGTGATGGATCCGGGTCACACCCACCCGGTTGGGATGGATCCGGATCACCCCACTCGGGATGGGCTGGATCCGGATCACCCCCACCCGGGATGGGATGGATCCGGATCTCACCACCCTGGACTGGATGGATCCAAATAACCCCACCCGGGATGGGATGGATCCGGATCACACCACCCTAGATGGGATGGATCCGGACCGCACCCCCCGTGGGCTCCGGGGCCTCCTTTTCCCGGTGCCAAGGCCCGGATGACCGGGGGGGAGTGTAAACCAGGGTGGGAGCTTCCTTTCCACGGGTTCATATTCTTCCCAAGGGTCCATTTGACCGGCTGGAATGAGACAAACGCTCCAATGGACCGGCCAAGGTTGAATTCCACCCTTGCATGGGCTCGGGTGGGCTCCGGGACCTCTTTCTCCCGGTGCAAAGGCCCGGATGATCTGGGGAAGTGTAAACCAGGGTGGGAGCTTCCTTTCTACGGGTTCATATCCATCCCAAGGGTCTCTTCTTGACCGGCTGGAATCAAACAATTGCTCCAATGGACCATCCAAGGTTGAAATCCACCCTTGCACGGGCTCGGATGGGCTCCGGGACCTCCTTTTCCCGGTTCAAAGACCTGGGTGACCGAGGGGACGTGTAAACAAGGGTGGGAGCTTCCTCTCTACGGGCTCATATCCATCCCAAGGGTCCTTTTGACCGGCTGGAATGAGGCAAACGATCCAAAGGACCGGCCAAGGTTGAATTCCACCCTTGCACGGGCTCGGGTGGGCTCTGGGACCTCTTTTTCCCGGTGCAAAGGCCCGGATGATTTGGGGCAAGTGTAATCCAGGGTGGGAGCTTCCTTTCTACGGGTTCATATCCATCCCAAGGGTCTTCTTGACCGGCTGGACCGAAACAGTCGCTCCAATGGACCGCCCAAGGTTGAAATCCACCCTTGCACGGGCTCGGATGGGCTCCGGGACCTCTTTTTCCCGGTGCAAAGACCTGGGTGACCGGAGGGAAGTGTAAACCAGGGCGGGAGCTTCCTCTCTACGGGCTCATACACATCCCAAGCGTCCTTTTGACCGGCTGGAATGAGGCAAACGATCCAAAGGACCGGCCAAGGTTGAATTCCACCCTTGCACGGGCTCGGATGGGCTCCGGGGCCTCCTCTTCCCGGTGAAATGGCCCGGATGACCGGGGGGAAGTGTAAAACAGGGCGGGAGCTACCTTTCCACGGGTTCATATCCGTCCCAAGGGTCCATTTGACCGGCTGGAATGAGACAAACGATCCAAAGGACCGGCCAAGGTTGAATTCCACCCTTGCACGGGCTCGGACGGGCTCCGGGGCCTCCTCTTCCCGGCGAAAAGGCCCGGATGACCGGGGGGAAGTGTAAACCAGGGCGGGAGCTACCTTTCTACGGGCTCATATCCGTCCCAAGGGTCCATTTGACCGGCTGGAATGAGGCAAACGATCCAAAGGACCGGCCAAGGTTGAATTCCACCCTTGCACGGGCTCGGACGGGCTCCAGGACCTCTTTTTACCGGTGCAAAGGCCTGGATGACCGAGGGGGAGTGTAAAACAGGGTGGGAGCTACCTTCCTACGGGTTCATATCCATCCCAAGGGTCCTTTTGACCGGCTGGAATGAGACAAACGCTCCATTGTACCGGGGGATTTAGGGGCCAAGGCTCAAAATCACCCTTGCACAGGCTCATATCCATCCCAAGATGGCCCCAAATGATGGTAACCCAACGTGATCCGAGTGATTGGCCCTGGAATAGGGTAGGGAACCGGGTATGTTGCCCCTCCCCAGTGCCATGGTGGTGGATTTCGGTTTGCCCCAAATGATGGTAACCCAACGTTATCCGAGTGATTGGCCCTGGAATAGGGTAGGGAGTTGCTGTCTTCTCCCCCTTGGGCCCTGGTGGGGCATTTTCAAACGCCCCAAGTGATGGTAACCCAACGTTATCCAAGTGATTGGCCCTGGAAAAGGGTAGGGAGTTGTTATCTTCTCTCACTTGGGCCCTGGTGGGGCATTTCCGAACGCCCCAAATGATGGTAACCCAACGTTATCCAAGTGATTGGCCCTGGAATAGGGTGGGGAGTTGTTATCTTCTCTCCCTTGAACCCTGGTGGGGCATTTTTAAGCGCCCAAAATGATGGTAACACAACGTTATCCAAGTGATTGGCCCTGGAATAGGGTAGGGAGTTGTTATCTTCTCTCACTTGGGCCCTGGTGGGGCATTTCCAAACGCCCCAAATGATGGTAACCCAACGTTATCCAAGTGATTGGCCCTGGAATAGGGTGGGGAGTTGTTATCTTCTCTCCCTTGGGCCCTGGTGGGGCATTTTTAAGCGCCCAAAATGATGGTAACCCAACGTTATCCAAGTGATTGGCCCTGGAATAGGGTAGGGAGTTGTTATCTTCTCTCACTTGGGCCCTGGTGGGGCATTTCCAAACGCCCCAAATGATGGTAACCCAACGTTATCCAAGTGATTGGCCCTGGAATAGGGTGGGGAGTTGTTATCTTCTCTCCCTTGGGCCCTGGTGGGGCATTTTTAAGCGCCCAAAATGATGGTAACCCAACGTTATCCAAGTGATTGGCCCTGGAATAGGGTGGGGAGTTGTTATCTTCTCTCCCTTGGGCCCTGGTGGGGCATTTTTAAGCGCCCAAAATGATGGTAACCCAACGTTATCCAAGTGATTGGCCCTGGAATGGGGTAGGGAGTTGTTATCTTCTCTCACTTGGGCCCTGGTGGGGCATTTCCAAACGCCCCAAATGATGGTAACCCAACGTTATCCAAGTGATTGGCCCTGGAATAGGGTGGGGAGTTGTTATCTTCTCTCCCTTGGGCCCTGGTGGGGCATTTTTAAGCGCCCAAAATGATGGTAACCCAACGTTATCCAAGTGATTGGCCCTGGAATAGGGTGGGGAGTTGTTATCTTCTCTCCCTTGGGCCCTGGTGGGGCATTTTTAAGCGCCCAAAATGATGGTAACCCAACGTTATCCAAGTGATTGGCCCTGGAATAGGGTAGGGAGTTGTTATCTTCTCTCACTTGGGCCCTGGTGGGGCATTTCCAAACGCCCCAAATGATGGTAACCCAACGTTATCCAAGTGATTGGCCCTGGAATAGGGTGGGGAGTTGTTATCTTCTCTCCCTTGGGCCCTGGTGGGGCATTTTCAAACGCCCCAAATGATGGTAACCCAACGTTATCCAAGTGATTGGCCCTGGAATAGGGTGGGGAGTTGTTATCTTCTCTCCCTTGGGCCCTGGTGGGGCATTTTCAAACGCCCCAAATGATGGTAACCCAACGTTATCCGAGTGATTGGCCCTGGAATAGGTTAGGGAGTTGTATCTTCTCTCCCTTGGGCCCTGGTGGGGCATTTCCGAACGCCCCGAATGATGGTAACCCAACGTTATCCGAGTGATTGGCCCTGGAATAAAGTAGGAAGTTTGTATTTTCTCTCCCTTGGGCCCTGGTGATGCACTTTTGAACGCCCCAAATGATGGTAACCCAACGTTATCCGAGTGATTGGCCCTGGAATGAGGAAGGGGTACCTTGTCCCTCCCTAGGACCCGGGCTCTGGTGGGTCCATCCGGTCCGCAACTGGGATGGTCCGGACCCCCACCCGGCCTGGGTGGATCTGGCTCCCACTCAGGATGGTCCGGACCCCCGCCCGGCCTGGGTGGATCCGGTTCCCACCCTGGATGGTCCGGACCCCAACCCGGTCCGGGTGGATCCAGTTCCCACCCGGGATGGTCCGGACCCCCACCTGGCCTGGGTGGATCCGGTTCCCACCCGGGTTTAGGGTCCGGACCCCCATCCGGATCCCACCCGGGATGGTCCGGACCCCCACCCGGCCTGGGTGGATTCCCCTCGGTGGGGAATTCCCAAACGCCTAGAATGATGGTAACCCAACGTGATCCGAGTGATTGGCCTAGGAATAAAGTAGTGTCAGCTCTTCTTTGTCCCTCTTTAGGACCTAGGCTCTGGTGGGCTCGGTTCCCACCCGGGATGGGTCCATCCGGTCCCCACCCGGGCTGGTCCGGACCCCCGCCCGGCCTGGGTCCATCCGGTTCCCACCCGCTCAGGATGGATTCGGTTCCCAACCGGGGTGGTCCGGACCCCCACCCGGCCTGGGTGGATCCGGTTCCCGCCCGGGATGATCCGGACCCCCACCACCCGGCCTGGGTGGATCCGGTTCCCACGCGGGATGGTCCGGACCCCCACCCGACCCGGGTGGATCCGGTTCCACCAAGGTTGGGGTCCGGACCACCATCCGGGCCGGGTGGATTCCCCTCGGTGGGGGTTTTTCAATTCCCCCAAATGATGGTAACCCAACGTTATCCGAGTGATTGGCCTAGGAATAATCCATGAGTACTTTTCCCAGCAGTTTTTGTGTCCCTAATGCCCCAGGTAAGATTAGATTTGAGCCCCGTATCAAGGTAACCCAACGTGATCCTAGTGATTGGTCCACGAGCACTGTATGGCAGCGTCGTGATGTCCCTCTTTCGGGCTCACTTTATGTCTTGGCCGCAAATGTTGGTAAGCCAACGTAATCCATGTGACTGGACTAGGAGGAAGGCGTTGTTTTTTTTTTTTTTTGGCCATTACACCCGCCCTTCTGTGTGTTTAAAGCCTTTAATTGCAGGTAAGCCACGGTGATCGAGCTACTTTTTGTAGTAATAATACGTGGAAGAGGAGGTAAAGGACCCTCTCCACAAAGGTCCGGCGGGTTGCCCAGGCAATCCGTCGAGCCTTCGAGGCCTCTATGATTCACCACATGGGGACACGTGAGACGTGGACCGGGACGCCCGAATGTTTTGTGTGCGTCGACACTCTTCGGAGGGTTGGCATGCACTTTGACCCCCAGA
>CANXME010000406.1:15000-27500 GCA_948144175.1 Closterium sp. NIES-65
GGGGAACCGGACCATCCGGGTCATCCGGGTGGGGATCCGGATCGACCGGGTCATCCGGGTGGGGAACCGGACCAACCGGACCATCCGGGTGGGGAACCGGGTCGGGAACCGGATCAACCCGACCATCCGGTTGGGGAGCCGGACCAATCGGACCGTCCGGGTGGGGAGCCGAATCGACCGGGTGGGAAATCGGACCAACCGGGTGGGGAACCGGACCAACCGGACCATCCGGGTGGGGAACCGGGTCGGGAACCGGATCAACCCGACCATCCGGTTGGGGAACCGGACCAATCGGACCGTCCGGGTGGGGAGCCGAATCGACCGGGTGGGAAATCGGACCAACCGGGTGGGGAACCGGACCAACCGGACCATCCGGGTGGGGAACCGGGTCGGGAACCGGATCAACCCGACCATCCGGTTGGGGAACCGGACCAATCGGACCGTCCGGGTGGGGAGCCGAATCGACCGGGTGGGAAATCGGACCAACCGGGTGGGGAACCGGACCAACCGGACCATCCGGGTGGGGAACCGGGTCGGGAACCGGATCAACCCGACCATCCGGTTGGGGAACCGGACCAATCGGACCGTCCGGGTGGGGAGCCGAATCGACCGGGTGGGAAATCGGACCAACCGGGTGGGGAACCGGACCAACCGGACCATCCGGGTGGGGAACCGGGTCGGGAACCGGATCAACCCGACCATCCGGTTGGGGAACCGGACCAATCGGACCGTCCGGGTGGGGAGCCGAATCGACCGGGTGGGAAATCGAACCAACCGGGTGGGGAACCCGGTGCGGTTCCGGGTCGGGAGCCGGGTCAACCGGACCATCCGGACGGGGAACCGGATGATCCGGGTGGTCCGGGTGGGGAAGCGGACCAACCGGACCAACCGGGTGCGGTACCGGGTGGGAAACCGGACCAAACGGGTAGTGATCCGGACGGGGAACCGGATCACCCGGGTCGGGAACCGGATCGACCGGGATCTGGGGTGGGGAACCGGACCATCCGGGTGGGGAACCGGGTGGGGTACCGGGTCGGGGAACCGGATCAACCGGACCATCCGGACGGGGAACCGGATCATCCGGGTGGTCCGGGTGGGGTGCCAAATCGACCGTGCGGGGAGTCGGACCAGCCGGACCATCCGGGTGGGGTACCGGGTCGGGAACCGGATCAACCGGACCATCCGGATGGGGAACCGGATCATCCGGGAAGGGAACCGGATCGACCGGGTCTAGGGTGGGGAACCGGACCATCCGGGTCGGTCGGGTCGGAACCCGGATCCGGAACCGGGTGTTGAACCGTATCAACCGGATGGGAGCCGGATGGACCCAATCGGACGGACAAGCCGGACCGAAAACGGGTGGGGAACCGGATCGGAACCGGGTGGAGAGCCGAATGGGCCGGTTCGGTCGGATCAACCGGGCCGGAAACGGGTGGGTAACCGGATCAACCGCCCCAGCCGGGTGAGGGATCGGGTCGACCCGGTAGGGAGCCGGATCGACCGGATCGGAACCGGTTGGGAAACCGGATTCACCGGACCGACCGGATCGACCGGATCAACCGGGTGGGGAGCCGGGTCAACCGGACGGGGAACCGGATGGACCGGACCAGCCGGATCATCCGGGTTGGAGCCGGGCGGGGAACAGGATCAACCGGTTGAGCCGGGTCGATGGATCCGGATCCCACCACCCTAGGCGGGATGGATCCGGGTCGCACCCCCCCGGTTGGGATGGATCCCGATCACCCCTCTCGGGATGGGATGGATCCGGATCTCACCACCCTGGACGGGATGGATCCGGATAACCCCGCCGGGGGGTTGGGATGGATCCGGATCACACCACCCTGGATGGGATGGATACGGATCGCACCTCCCCGGTGGGGATTGATCCGGTTCGAAACACCGCGGGTGGGATGGGTCCGGTCCGAACCACCCTGGAAGGGATGGATCCGGACCGGGCCACCGTGGATGGGACGGGTCCGGTTCTTTGACGGCTCCCGGGTGGGTGTGGGTCCTTGGACGGGCCCACACCCTCCCTAGAGCCCTTTATTCTTTGGGTCACACCTTCGTTCTCGACCGGGGTTCTTTGCGGGCTCTAGGGTGGGTGTGGGTCCTTGCACGGACCCCTACCTTCCCTACCGGGTCGGGAACCGGATCGACCGGACCATCCGGACGGGGAACCGGATCATCCGGGTCATCCCGGAAGGGAACCGGATCGACCGGGTCTAGGTTAGGGAACCGGACCATCCGGGTGGGGAACCGGGTCCGGTACCGGGTCGGGAACCGGATCGACCGGGTCTAGGGTAGGAAGCCGGACCATCCGGGTGGGGAACCGGATCGACCGGGTCTAGGGCAGGAAGCCGGACCATCCGGGTGGGGAACCGGGTCCGGTGCCGGATCGACCGGGTCTAGGGTAGGAAGCCGGACCATCCGGGTGGGGAACCGGGTCGGCCAACCGGGTCGGGTACCGGATCGACCGGATCTAGGGTAGGAAGCCGGACCGTCCGGGTGGGGAAGCGGGTCGGGTACCAGGTCTAGGGTAGGAAGCGGGACCATCCGGGTGGGGAACCGGGTCGGGTACCGGGTCGGAAACCGGATCGACCGGACCAACCGGATGGGGAACCGGATCATCCGGATCATCCGCATGGGGTGCCGAACCGACCGTGTCGGGAGTCGGACCAACCGGGTGGGGTACCGGGTCGGGAACCGGATCGACCGGACCATCCGACCGGGGAACCGGATCATCCGGGTCATCCGGGAAGGGAACCAGATCTAGGTTAGGGAACCGGACCATCCGGGTGGGGAACCGGGTCGGGTACCGGGTCGGGAACCGGATCGATCGGGTCTAGGGTAGGAAGCGGGACCATCCGGGTGGGGAGCCGGGTCGGGTACCGGGTCGGGAACCGGATCGACGGGATCTAGGGTAGGAAGCCGAACCATCCGGGTGGGGAACCGGGTCGGGTACCGGACCGGGAACCGGATCCACCGGACCAACCGGATGGGGAACCGGATCATCCGGATCATCCGCATGGGGTGCCGAACCGACCGTGTCGGGAGTCGGACCAACCGGGTGGGGTACCGGGTCGGGAACCGGATCGACCGGACCATCCGACCGGGGAACCGGATCATCCGGGTCATCCGGGAAGGGAACCGGATCTAGGTTAGGGAACCGGACCATCCGGGTGGGGAACCGGGTCCGGTACCGGGTCGGGAACCGGATCGACCGGGTCTAGGGTAGGAAGCCGGACCATCCGGGTGGGGAGCCGGGTCCGGTACCGGGTCGGGTACCGGACCGACCGGGTCTAGGGTAGGAAGCCGGACCATCCGGGTGGGGAACCGGGTCCGGTACCGGGTCGGGTACCGGATCGACCGGATCTCGGGTAGGAAGCCGTACCATCCGGGTGGGGAACCGGGTCGGGTACCGGGTCGGGAACCGGATCGACCGGGTCTAGGGTAGGAAGCGGGACCATCCGGGTGGGGAGCCGGGTCGGGTACCGGGTCGGGAACCGGATCGACGGGATCTAGGGTAGGAAGCCGAACCATCCGGGTGGGGAACCGGGTCGGGTACCGGGTCGGGAACCGGATCGACCGGGTCTAGTGTAGGAAGCGGGACCATCCGGGTGGGGAACCGGGTCGGGTACCGGACCGGGAACCGGATCCACCGGACCAACCGGATGGGGAACCGGATCATCCGGATCATCCGCATGGGGTGCCGAACCGACCGTGTCGGGAGTCGGACCAACCGGGTGGGGTACCGGGTCGGGAACCGGATCGACCGGACCATCCGACCGGGGAACCGGATCATCCGGGTCATCCGGGAAGGGAACCGGATCCAGGTTAGGGAACCGGACCATCCGGGTGGGGAACCGGGTCCGGTACTGGGTCGGGAACCGGATCGACCGGGTATAGGGTAGGAAGCCGGACCATCCGGGCGGGGAGCCGGGTCCGGTACCGGGTCGGGTACCGGACCGACCGGGTCTAGGGTAGGAAGCCGGACCATCCGGGTGGGGAACCGGGTCGGGTACCGGACCGACCGGATCTAGGGTAGGAAGCCGGACCATCCGGGTGGGGAACCGGGTCGGGTACCGGACCGGGAACCGGATCCACCGGACCAACCGGATGGGGAACCGGATCATCCGGATCATCCGCATGGGGTGCCGAACCGACCGTGTCGGGAGTCGGACCAACCGGGTGGGGTACCGGGTCGGGAACCGGATCGACCGGACCATCCGACCGGGGAACCGGATCATCCGGGTCATCCGGGAAGGGAACCGGATCTAGGTTAGGGAACAGGACCATCCGGGTGGGGAACCGGGTCCGGTACCGGGTCGGGAACCGGATCGACCGGGTCTAGGGTAGGAAGCCGGACCATCCGGGTGGGGAGCCGGGTCCGGTACCGGGTCGGGTACCGGACCGACCGGGTCTAGGGTAGGAAGCCGGACCATCCGGGTGGGGAACCGGGTCGGGTACCGGACCGACCGGATCTAGGGTAGGAAGCCGGACCATCCGGGTGGGGAACCGGGTCGGCCAACCGGGTCGGGTACCGGATCGACCGGATCTAGGGTGGGAAGCCGGACCATCCGGGTGGGGAACCGGGCCGGCCAACCGGGTCGGGTACCGGATCGACCGGGTCTATGGTAGGAAGCCGGACCATCCGGGTGGGGAACCGGGTCGGGTACCGGGTCGGGTACCGGATCGACCGGATCTAGGGTAGGAAGCCGTACCATCCGGGTGGGGAACCGGGTCGGGTACCGGGTCGGGAACCGGATCGACCGGGTCTAGGGTAGGGAGCGGGACCATCCGGGTGGGGAACCGGGTCGGGTACCGGCGGATCGACCGGACCATCCGGATGGGGAACCGGGGTGCCGAACCGACCGTGTGGGGAGTCGGACCAACCGGGCCAGCCGGGTGGGGTACCGGATCCGGTACCGGATCAACCGGACCATCCGGCCGGGGAACCGGATCATTCGGGTCATCCGGGAAGGGAACCGGACCGACCGGGTCTAGGGTAGGAAGCCGGACCATACGGGTGGGGAACCGGGTCGGGTACCGGGTCGGGAACCGGATCGACCGGGTCTAGGGTAGGAAGCGGGACCATCCGGGTGGGGAGCCGGGTCGGGAACCGGATCGACCGGATCTAGGGTAGGAAGCCGAACCATCCGGGTGGGGAACCGGGTCGGGTACCGGGTCGGGAACCGGATCGACCGGGTCTAGTGTAGGAAGCGGGACCATCCGGGTGGGGAACCGGGTCGGGTACCGGGTCGGGTACCGGATCGACCGGATCTATGGTAGGAAGCCGGACCATCCGGGTGGGGAACCGGGTCGGGTACCGGATCGACCGGATCTAGGGTAGGAAGCCGAACCATCCGGGTGGGGAACCGGGTCGGGTACCGGGTCGGGAACCGGATCGACCGGGTCTAGTGTAGGAAGCGGGACCATCCGGGTGGGGAACCGGGTCGGGTACCGGGTCGGGTACCGGATCGACCGGATCTATTGTAGGAAGCCGGACCATCCGGGTGGGGAACCGGGTCGGGTACCGGGTCGGGTACCGGATCGACCGGGTCTAGGGTAGGAAGCTGGACCATCCGGGTGGGGAACCGGGTCGGGTACCGGGTCGGGAACCGGATCGACCGGGTCTAGGGTAGGAAGCGGGACCATCCGGGTGGGGAACCGGGTCGGGTACCGGCGGATCGACCGGACCATCCGGATGGGGAACCGGGGTGCCGAACCGACCGTGTGGGGAGTCGGACCAACCGGGCCAACCGGGTGGGGTACCGGGTCGGGAATCGGATCAACCGGACCATCCGGCCGGGGAACCGGATCATCCGGGTCATCCGGGAAGGGAACCGGACCGACCGGGTCTAGGGTAGGAAGCCGGACCATACGGGTGGGGAACCGGGTCGGGAACCGGATCGACCGGGTCCAAGGTAGGAAGCCGGAACATCCGGGTGTGGAACCGGGTCGGGTGAGGGACCGGTTCGACCCGGTAGGGAGCCGGATCAACCGGGTCGGAACCGGGTAGGGAACCGGATGGGGAACCGGATCTACTGGACCGGCCGGCTCGACCGGGTGGGGATCCGGGTCAACCGGACTTGGAACCGGTTGGACCGGACCGGACGGGGAACCAGATCTACCGGACCGGCCGGATCGACCGGGTGGGGAGCTGGGTCAACTGGACGTGGAACCGGATGGACCGGACCGGCCGGATCATCCGGGCTGGAACCGGGCGGGGAACCGGATCGACCGGGTCGATGGATCCGGATCCCACCACCCTAGGCGTGATGGATCCGGGTCACACCACCCCGGTTGGGATGGATCCGGATCACCCCACTCGGGATGGGCTGGATCCGGATCACCCCACCCGGGATGGGATGGATCCGGATCTCACCACCCTGGACTGGATGGATCCAAATAACCCCACCCGGGATGGGATGGATCCGGATCACACCACCCTAGATGGGATGGATCCGGACCGCACCCCCCGTGGGCTCCGGGGCCTCCTTTTCCCGGTGCCAAGGCCCGGATGACCGGGGGGGAGTGTAAACCAGGGTGGGAGCTTCCTTTCCACGGGTTCATATTCTTCCCAAGGGTCCATTTGACCGGCTGGAATGAGACAAACGCTCCAATGGACCGGCCAAGGTTGAATTCCACCCTTGCATGGGCTCGGGTGGGCTCCGGGACCTCTTTCTCCCGGTGCAAAGGCCCGGATGATCTGGGGGAAGTGTAAACCAGGGTGGGAGCTTCCTTTCTACGGGTTCATATCCATCCCAAGGGTCTCTTCTTGACCGGCTGGAATCAAACAATTGCTCCAATGGACCATCCAAGGTTGAAATCCACCCTTGCACGGGCTCGGATGGGCTCCGGGACCTCCTTTTCCCGGTGCAAAGACCTGGGTGACCGAGGGGACGTGTAAACAAGGGTGGGAGCTTCCTCTCTACGGGCTCATATCCATCCCAAGGGTCCTTTTGACCGGCTGGAATGAGGCAAACGATCCAAAGGACCGGCCAAGGTTGAATTCCACCCTTGCACGGGCTCGGGTGGGCTCTGGGACCTCTTTTTCCCGGTGCAAAGGCCCGGATGATTTGGGGCAAGTGTAATCCAGGGTGGGAGCTTCCTTTCTACGGGTTCATATCCATCCCAAGGGTCTTCTTGACCGGCTGGACCGAAACAGTCGCTCCAATGGACCGCCCAAGGTTGAAATCCACCCTTGCACGGGCTCGGATGGGCTCCGGGACCTCTTTTTCCCGGTGCAAAGACCTGGGTGACCGGAGGGAAGTGTAAACCAGGGCGGGAGCTTCCTCTCTACGGGCTCATACACATCCCAAGCGTCCTTTTGACCGGCTGGAATGAGGCAAACGATCCAAAGGACCGGCCAAGGTTGAATTCCACCCTTGCACGGGCTCGGATGGGCTCCGGGGCCTCCTCTTCCCGGTGAAATGGCCCGGATGACCGGGGGGAAGTGTAAAACAGGGCGGGAGCTACCTTTCCACGGGTTCATATCCGTCCCAAGGGTCCATTTGACCGGCTGGAATGAGACAAACGATCCAAAGGACCGGCCAAGGTTGAATTCCACCCTTGCACGGGCTCGGACGGGCTCCGGGGCCTCCTCTTCCCGGCGAAAAGGCCCGGATGACCGGGGGGAAGTGTAAACCAGGGCGGGAGCTACCTTTCTACGGGCTCATATCCGTCCCAAGGGTCCATTTGACCGGCTGGAATGAGGCAAACGATCCAAAGGACCGGCCAAGGTTGAATTCCACCCTTGCACGGGCTCGGACGGGCTCCAGGACCTCTTTTTACCGGTGCAAAGGCCTGGATGACCGAGGGGGAGTGTAAAACAGGGTGGGAGCTACCTTCCTACGGGTTCATATCCATCCCAAGGGTCCTTTTGACCGGCTGGAATGAGACAAACGCTCCATTGTACCGGGGGATTTAGGGGCCAAGGCTCAAAATCACCCTTGCACAGGCTCATATCCATCCCAAGATGGCCCCAAATGATGGTAACCCAACGTGATCCGAGTGATTGGCCCTGGAATAGGGTAGGGAACCGGGTATGTTGCCCCTCCCCAGTGCCATGGTGGTGGATTTCGGTTTGCCCCAAATGATGGTAACCCAACGTTATCCGAGTGATTGGCCCTGGAATAGGGTAGGGAGTTGCTGTCTTCTCCCCCTTGGGCCCTGGTGGGGCATTTTCAAACGCCCCAAGTGATGGTAACCCAACGTTATCCAAGTGATTGGCCCTGGAAAAGGGTAGGGAGTTGTTATCTTCTCTCACTTGGGCCCTGGTGGGGCATTTCCGAACGCCCCAAATGATGGTAACCCAACGTTATCCAAGTGATTGGCCCTGGAATAGGGTGGGGAGTTGTTATCTTCTCTCCCTTGAACCCTGGTGGGGCATTTTTAAGCGCCCAAAATGATGGTAACACAACGTTATCCAAGTGATTGGCCCTGGAATAGGGTAGGGAGTTGTTATCTTCTCTCACTTGGGCCCTGGTGGGGCATTTCCAAACGCCCCAAATGATGGTAACCCAACGTTATCCAAGTGATTGGCCCTGGAATAGGGTGGGGAGTTGTTATCTTCTCTCCCTTGGGCCCTGGTGGGGCATTTTTAAGCGCCCAAAATGATGGTAACCCAACGTTATCCAAGTGATTGGCCCTGGAATAGGGTAGGGAGTTGTTATCTTCTCTCACTTGGGCCCTGGTGGGGCATTTCCAAACGCCCCAAATGATGGTAACCCAACGTTATCCAAGTGATTGGCCCTGGAATAGGGTGGGGAGTTGTTATCTTCTCTCCCTTGGGCCCTGGTGGGGCATTTTTAAGCGCCCAAAATGATGGTAACCCAACGTTATCCAAGTGATTGGCCCTGGAATAGGGTGGGGAGTTGTTATCTTCTCTCCCTTGGGCCCTGGTGGGGCATTTTTAAGCGCCCAAAATGATGGTAACCCAACGTTATCCAAGTGATTGGCCCTGGAATGGGGTAGGGAGTTGTTATCTTCTCTCACTTGGGCCCTGGTGGGGCATTTCCAAACGCCCCAAATGATGGTAACCCAACGTTATCCAAGTGATTGGCCCTGGAATAGGGTGGGGAGTTGTTATCTTCTCTCCCTTGGGCCCTGGTGGGGCATTTTTAAGCGCCCAAAATGATGGTAACCCAACGTTATCCAAGTGATTGGCCCTGGAATAGGGTGGGGAGTTGTTATCTTCTCTCCCTTGGGCCCTGGTGGGGCATTTTTAAGCGCCCAAAATGATGGTAACCCAACGTTATCCAAGTGATTGGCCCTGGAATAGGGTAGGGAGTTGTTATCTTCTCTCACTTGGGCCCTGGTGGGGCATTTCCAAACGCCCCAAATGATGGTAACCCAACGTTATCCAAGTGATTGGCCCTGGAATAGGGTGGGGAGTTGTTATCTTCTCTCCCTTGGGCCCTGGTGGGGCATTTTCAAACGCCCCAAATGATGGTAACCCAACGTTATCCAAGTGATTGGCCCTGGAATAGGGTGGGGAGTTGTTATCTTCTCTCCCTTGGGCCCTGGTGGGGCATTTTCAAACGCCCCAAATGATGGTAACCCAACGTTATCCGAGTGATTGGCCCTGGAATAGGTTAGGGAGTTGTATCTTCTCTCCCTTGGGCCCTGGTGGGGCATTTCCGAACGCCCCGAATGATGGTAACCCAACGTTATCCGAGTGATTGGCCCTGGAATAAAGTAGGAAGTTTGTATTTTCTCTCCCTTGGGCCCTGGTGATGCACTTTTGAACGCCCCAAATGATGGTAACCCAACGTTATCCGAGTGATTGGCCCTGGAATGAGGAAGGGGTACCTTGTCCCTCCCTAGGACCCGGGCTCTGGTGGGTCCATCCGGTCCGCAACTGGGATGGTCCGGACCCCCACCCGGCCTGGGTGGATCTGGCTCCCACTCAGGATGGTCCGGACCCCCGCCCGGCCTGGGTGGATCCGGTTCCCACCCTGGATGGTCCGGACCCCAACCCGGTCCGGGTGGATCCAGTTCCCACCCGGGATGGTCCGGACCCCCACCTGGCCTGGGTGGATCCGGTTCCCACCCGGGTTTAGGGTCCGGACCCCCATCCGGATCCCACCCGGGATGGTCCGGACCCCCACCCGGCCTGGGTGGATTCCCCTCGGTGGGGAATTCCCAAACGCCTAGAATGATGGTAACCCAACGTGATCCGAGTGATTGGCCTAGGAATAAAGTAGTGTCAGCTCTTCTTTGTCCCTCTTTAGGACCTAGGCTCTGGTGGGCTCGGTTCCCACCCGGGATGGGTCCATCCGGTCCCCACCCGGGCTGGTCCGGACCCCCGCCCGGCCTGGGTCCATCCGGTTCCCACCCGCTCAGGATGGATTCGGTTCCCAACCGGGGTGGTCCGGACCCCCACCCGGCCTGGGTGGATCCGGTTCCCGCCCGGGATGATCCGGACCCCCACCACCCGGCCTGGGTGGATCCGGTTCCCACGCGGGATGGTCCGGACCCCCACCCGACCCGGGTGGATCCGGTTCCACCAAGGTTGGGGTCCGGACCACCATCCGGGCCGGGTGGATTCCCCTCGGTGGGGGTTTTTCAATTCCCCCAAATGATGGTAACCCAACGTTATCCGAGTGATTGGCCTAGGAATAATCCATGAGTACTTTTCCCAGCAGTTTTTGTGTCCCTAATGCCCCGGTAAGATTAGATTTGAGCCCCGTATCAAGGTAACCCAACGTGATCCTAGTGATTGGTCTTGGAGGATTATACGGTTGTTTATATAATCTTGCCTTATTGTTTGTCATAATCAAATATATTCGGTAAGCCACGGTGATCGAAGTAATTTTTGTTGTAATATTATGTGGAAGAGGAGGTAAAGGACCCTCTCCACAAAAGCTCGGCGGATTACCCAGGGAGGCACCTTTACTTCCAGGGCCCGCCATGTCCCTACAAATTTCTTGGCACCGGGAATGATGGACCGTTTTCTATCCCGATCCGCTCAAGGTTAGGTGGCCCCCCCTCTTTGCGCTATGCGAGGCGGCGTCGTTGACCCTTGGGTTGGGGAGGGTAGGACTCGGACTATTTGGAACCGGAGAAAAAGATGAGGGCCCGGTCAGATCACTTCCCATTTGGGGTTTGATCCGGTCGGGTGTTTGACCACTACCTGATATGGCAAGGACAAAAAGCTCAATTGTTGCAGGGTGTCCAGTTGGATAATGCCTGGGTAGCGGTCAAGATGGCCGATTCTTTTTAAAGGGGAACGCAAGCTCACTTGACACTAACAAAGGGAGGAGATCTATGTTGACTGCGGACGATTTCGGTCGGACGTGGGACGATGCTAGGTCTCCAAACGGCGGATGTGGACAGTGGGTGCTAAGCCGGACACGGGCAGAGAGGCTCACCAAACTGCGCGACTACGTACATGCAATCTCACTTGACACTAACAAAGGGAGGAGATCCATGTTGACTGCGGACGATTTCGGTCGGACGTGGGATGATGCTAGGTCTCCAAACGGCGGATGTGGATAGTGGGTGCTAGGCCGGACGCGGGCAGAGAGGTTAGCTAAACTGTGCGATTACGTGCACGCGTTTTTTTGGGAAAGGTGTTGGAGTTCACTTGAGGCCGAGATCGAACGAATAGGTGGTCATCCATCCCATTGCGGAATGCATGATCACCTAGTGAAGCCGGTCAGAGCCTAAGACGGTGCGCTCTCCCATCTTTCTAACGAGGAGGTCTGCTTGCTCAAGATCAGACGAATGGGGTGCTCATTTATTCCGCTTGCGGGATGCATGATCACCACGCTAGTCCGTTCGAGGGCCAGCAGCCTTTCTCAAAGGGTAACGCAATCTCGCTTGACACTGACAAAGGGAGGAGATCCATGTTGACTGCAGACGATTTCGGTCGGACGCGGAACGATGCTAGGTCTCCAAACGGCGGATGTGGATAGCGGGCGCTAGGCCGGACGCGGGCAGAGAGGCTTGCCAAACTGCCCGACTATGGACATGCAATCTCGCTTGACACTAACAAAGTGAGGGGATCCATGCTGACTGCGGACGATTTCGGTCGGACGTGGGACGATGCTAGGTCTCCAAACAGCGGATGTGGATAGTGGATGCTAGGCCGGACGCGGGCAGAGAGGCTTGCCAAACTGCGCGATTACGGACATGCAACGCGTTTCTCTTACAAGGTTGAGGATGCCCGTCTCCTTAGCCACTCGGATATGCGAAAGGCAATGCTTGCTCAAACTGGAAGCCAGTGTGTGGCATGTTCAAGTCCCGTGCCCATAGTCTAATACACGAGCTCCACAAACCTTCAAAGGGGAAGGCGCTAAGATTGAAAGGGGGACAGTTTCTGTCCTCTGGTCATGCCCCTGAGAAGTCAAAGATGGAGCACAGTAGGGTACCCCGGGCCTAGCTGGCTGATACTGGGACACTGGCAGAACGGAGTAAAGCAAGCGTTGACGAGTACCATATCTGAGCCCGATACGTTAGAAGGGCAGACCAAACTGAGCGAAACGGAAATTGGG
>CANXME010000406.1:32500-35000 GCA_948144175.1 Closterium sp. NIES-65
GGCACCGGGCGTCCATGCGGAACAAAAACCAAATCCCTTTTCCCCCGATGGTAACAGGTCGGACTCTTTCCCAAAAGCGGAAGCACCGGGAAGTTCGACGCCTGACCTAGGACGTATCCTCAGAAAGTTGGCTTGCCGGAATCCTCCTCCCTCCTAGCGTCCCCCGCCACCGGTGCTCCGTCTCTCTTGGCACCGGCCGGTGTGACTGCGGGGTCTTGCTCGCCCGGCCTTCCGAAATCCTCTTCGGTCGGCTGGGAAGGAGCGCCCGTGGTAATGGCAAGGGACCGTTTCTCAGCCGGGTCCGGTCGCAGTGCATCAAGGAGCTGCGAACGGGCACGGGATATAGACCTCTCCGCGATCGGGACTGGCCGTCCGGTCGCAAAACCCTCCCCTTGAGCGGGGCCCCCATGAGCCCCGGCACCTAATAAAAACTGGGACCCCACTCCTGACGATGGATATCTTGGAACCTGGCTCGATGAAGAACGCAGCGAAATGCGATACGTAATGCGAATTGCAAAACTCCGTGAATCATCGAAACTTTGAACGCATGTTGCGCCCGAGGCCTCGGCCGAGGGCACGTCTGCTTGAACGCCACACACATCCAGGTGGAGCCACGCATCCGCACCCACACCCTCCGCACGCGGCTACGTGCGGCCGGGTGAACGGGACGGAACTGCCAAAATGCGTCGGCATACGAGGGGCGCTCGGGTTTTGCTCGAGACAATCGCCCGTACCTGGGAAAACGAGATGGCCGTCGCAACCCGTGCACAACGGGGGGCAGTCGGCTGAAATCGCAGGGCCGCCGCAAGCCCGTCTCCTCTCCGTCTCGACCCCAGTGCAGATCCCCGGATGCCAACCGGGAGGACGCGAGCGGGACGAGCGAAACGAGGCGGGTGGCGACCCCGCTGGGCTCGGTGAACCCAGCCGGCCAACGGACCCCGTCCGGACCTCCCAGCAGGTGGGGGGGTATCGGATGCCAAACCGTTCCTCTTTTCCTCTCCCGAGAAGGCCGCGAAACGGAAAAATGGAGCCGAGGGCGTGGCAACCCTCGGTCTCCGCCCTCCAAAGTAGCGTGCACGGACCGGGCGAGGGGCGGACGGGGCCCGTACAAAAATGGTCGGACCGGGGAAGAACCGGGCAAACCCCCAAGCGATGGCTTCAAGTCAGGCGAGACCACCCGCTGAATTTAAGCATATTACTAAGCGGAGGAAAAGAAAACAACCGTGATTCCTTTGGTAGCGGCGAGCGACCAAGGAAAAGCCCAGGCTTGAAATCCGAGGGCCTCCGGCCCTCCGAATTGTAGTCTGAAAAGGAAGCGTTCTCTGTGACGGGCGCCGCCTTAAGTCCACTGGAAAGTGGCGGCAGAGAGGGTGACACCCCCGTCGGGCGACGACCCGTCACTTCACGAGGCGCATCCGAAGAGTCGGGTTGCTTGGGAGTGCAGCCCCAACATGGGTGGTAAGCTCCATCCAAGGCTAAATACGGCCAGGTTTCCGATAGCGAACAAGTACCGCGAGGGAAAGATGAAAAGAACTTTGGAAAGAGAGTAAAAAGTGCTTGAAATCGTCAGGAGGATAAGCGCATGAGCCCAAGCACACCTGCGGGACCCGTTCACGCGGGGCCCGGAGGTACGCAGCGCCGGTCGATGCCGCGGGAAAAGGAGCTCGCTCCCACCGCGGCGGAGACCGAGGATGGCCCTCACGGGTCGGCGCTGGCGAAACGGGCTGATGCGACCCGTCTTGAAACACGGACCAAGGAGGCCAACGCGGCTGCGAGCCAATGGGTTGAAAACCACAATGGCGACAGTGAAAGCGACCCGTGAGAAGGCGGCCTCGTGCTGCCCGCACCACGGACCGCCCCGGGGGCCTCGGCGCCCGGGGTGCGTTGAGTAGTCGCGTTGGGACCCGAAAGATGGTGAACTATGCCTGAGCAGGGCGAAGCCAGAGGAAACTCTGGTGGAGGCCCGCAGCGCTACTGACGTGCAAATCGTTCGTCAGACTTGGGTATAGGGGCGAAAGACTAATCGAACCATCTGGTAGCTGGTTCCCTCCGAAGTTTCCCTCAGGATAGCTGGTGCTCGATACGTGGTTACGTCTGGTAAAGCGAATGATTGGCGGGCTCGGGGGAGAAGCTCCCTCGACCGACTCTCAAACTTTAAACGGGCGAGGAGGGCCGCCATCTTAATTGTGGCTGGCTTTCAGGGGTGCTGGCTGACCCCACCAACATGAGTGCCAAGTGGGCCATTTTTGGTAAGCAGAACTGGCGAGGCGGGATGAACCGAAAGCCGGGTTACGGTGCCTAACTACGCGCTAACCTAGATCCCACAAAGGGTGTTGATTGATTAAGACAGCAGGACGGTGGTCATGGAAGTCGAAATCCGCTAAGGAGTGTGTAACAACTCACCTGCCGAATCAATTAGCCCCGAAAATGGATGGCGCTCAAGCGCGTGACCTATACCCGGCCGCACCCGGCTGCTGGTGAGCCGGTGCGAGTAGGAGGG
>CANXME010000406.1:37500-50000 GCA_948144175.1 Closterium sp. NIES-65
CAATTCTAGGGATTCTAGGGGTCTCGGAGCCGAAAAGCGAGGCCAAATCGGATCGTCCGGGTCATCCGGGTGGAGAACCGGATCGTCCGGGTCATCCGGGTGGGGAACCGGATCGACCGGACCATCCGGATGGGAAACCGGGTCATCCGGGTCGGGAACCGGACCAACCGGATCATCCGGGTGGGGAACCGGGTCGACCGGACCATCCGCACGCGGAACCGGATCATCCGGGTCATCCGGGTCGGGAACCGGATCGACCGGACCATCCGGATGGGGAACCGGATCATCCGGATCATCCGGGTCGGGAACCGGATCGACAGGACCATCCGGGTGGAGAACCGGACTCAACCGTACCATCCCCGTGGGGGACCGGACCCAACCGGACCATCCGGGTGGGGTGCCGGGTCGGGAACCGGACCGACCGGACCATCCGGGTGGGGAGCCGGATCAACCGGGTCATCCGGGTGGGGAACCGGATCAACCGGGTCATCCGGGTGGGGAACCGGATCGACCGGGTGGGAAACCGGACCAACCGGACCGACCGGACCATCCGGGTGGGGAACCGGACCCGGCCGGACCATCCGGGTGGGGTACCGGGTCAGGAACCGGACTGGGAACCGGATCATCCGGGTCATCCGGATGGGGAACCGGATCATCCGGGTCATCCGGGTGGAGAACCGGATCAACCGGACCATCCGGTTGGGGTACCGGGTGGGGAACCGGACCAACCGGACAGGGAACCGGACGAGAAGCCGGATCATCCGGGTCATCCGTATGGGGAATTGGATCGACCGGGTGATCCGGGTGGGGAACCGGATCAGCCGGGCAAGCCCGATGGGGAACCGGGTGGGGAAACGGACCAGCCGGGTAGGGTACCGGGCGGGGAACCGGACCATCCGGGTCATCCGGGTGGGGATCCGGATCGACCGGGTCATCCGGGTGGGGAACCGGACCAACCGGACCATCCGGGTGGGGAACCGGGTCGGGAACCGGATCAACCCGACCATCCGGTTGGGGAGCCGGACCAATCGGACCGTCCGGGTGGGGAGCCGAATCGACCGGGTGGGAAATCGGACCAACCGGGTGGGGAACCGGACCAACCGGACCATCCGGGTGGGGAACCGGGTCGGGAACCGGATCAACCCGACCATCCGGTTGGGGAACCGGACCAATCGGACCGTCCGGGTGGGGAGCCGAATCGACCGGGTGGGAAATCGGACCAACCGGGTGGGGAACCGGACCAACCGGACCATCCGGGTGGGGAACCGGGTCGGGAACCGGATCAACCCGACCATCCGGTTGGGGAACCGGACCAATCGGACCGTCCGGGTGGGGAGCCGAATCGACCGGGTGGGAAATCGGACCAACCGGGTGGGGAACCGGACCAACCGGACCATCCGGGTGGGGAACCGGGTCGGGAACCGGATCAACCCGACCATCCGGTTGGGGAACCGGACCAATCGGACCGTCCGGGTGGGGAGCCGAATCGACCGGGTGGGAAATCGGACCAACCGGGTGGGGAACCGGACCAACCGGACCATCCGGGTGGGGAACCGGGTCGGGAACCGGATCAACCCGACCATCCGGTTGGGGAACCGGACCAATCGGACCGTCCGGGTGGGGAGCCGAATCGACCGGGTGGGAAATCGGACCAACCGGGTGGGGAACCCGGTGCGGTTCCGGGTCGGGAGCCGGGTCAACCGGACCATCCGGACGGGGAACCGGATGATCCGGGTGGTCCGGGTGGGGAAGCGGACCAACCGGACCAACCGGGTGCGGTACCGGGTGGGAAACCGGACCAAACGGGTAGTGATCCGGACGGGGAACCGGATCACCCGGGTCGGGAACCGGATCGACCGGATCTGGGGTGGGGAACCGGACCATCCGGGTGGGGAACCGGGTGGGGTACCGGGTCGGGGAACCGGATCAACCGGACCATCCGGACGGGGAACCGGATCATCCGGGTGGTCCGGGTGGGGTGCCAAATCGACCGTGCGGGGAGTCGGACCAGCCGGACCATCCGGGTGGGGTACCGGGTCGGGAACCGGATCAACCGGACCATCCGGATGGGGAACCGGATCATCCGGGAAGGGAACCGGATCGACCGGGTCTAGGGTGGGGAACCGGACCATCCGGGTCGGTCGGGTCGGAACCCGGATCCGGAACCGGGTGTTGAACCGTATCAACCGGATGGGAGCCGGATGGACCCAATCGGACGGACAAGCCGGACCGAAAACGGGTGGGGAACCGGATCGGAACCGGGTGGAGAGCCGAATGGGCCGGTTCGGTCGGATCAACCGGGCCGGAAACGGGTGGGTAACCGGATCAACCGCCCCAGCCGGGTGAGGGATCGGGTCGACCCGGTAGGGAGCCGGATCGACCGGATCGGAACCGGTTGGGAAACCGGATTCACCGGACCGACCGGATCGACCGGATCAACCGGGTGGGGAGCCGGGTCAACCGGACGGGGAACCGGATGGACCGGACCAGCCGGATCATCCGGGTTGGAGCCGGGCGGGGAACAGGATCAACCGGTTGAGCCGGGTCGATGGATCCGGATCCCACCACCCTAGGCGGGATGGATCCGGGTCGCACCCCCCCGGTTGGGATGGATCCCGATCACCCCTCTCGGGATGGGATGGATCCGGATCTCACCACCCTGGACGGGATGGATCCGGATAACCCCGCCGGGGGGTTGGGATGGATCCGGATCACACCACCCTGGATGGGATGGATACGGATCGCACCTCCCCGGTGGGGATTGATCCGGTTCGAAACACCGCGGGTGGGATGGGTCCGGTCCGAACCACCCTGGAAGGGATGGATCCGGACCGGGCCACCGTGGATGGGACGGGTCCGGTTCTTTGACGGCTCCCGGGTGGGTGTGGGTCCTTGGACGGGCCCACACCCTCCCTAGAGCCCTTTATTCTTTGGGTCACACCTTCGTTCTCGACCGGGGTTCTTTGCGGGCTCTAGGGTGGGTGTGGGTCCTTGCACGGACCCCTACCTTCCCTACCGGGTCGGGAACCGGATCGACCGGACCATCCGGACGGGGAACCGGATCATCCGGGTCATCCCGGAAGGGAACCGGATCGACCGGGTCTAGGTTAGGGAACCGGACCATCCGGGTGGGGAACCGGGTCCGGTACCGGGTCGGGAACCGGATCGACCGGGTCTAGGGTAGGAAGCCGGACCATCCGGGTGGGGAACCGGATCGACCGGGTCTAGGGCAGGAAGCCGGACCATCCGGGTGGGGAACCGGGTCCGGTGCCGGATCGACCGGGTCTAGGGTAGGAAGCCGGACCATCCGGGTGGGGAACCGGGTCGGCCAACCGGGTCGGGTACCGGATCGACCGGATCTAGGGTAGGAAGCCGGACCGTCCGGGTGGGGAAGCGGGTCGGGTACCAGGTCTAGGGTAGGAAGCGGGACCATCCGGGTGGGGAACCGGGTCGGGTACCGGGTCGGAAACCGGATCGACCGGACCAACCGGATGGGGAACCGGATCATCCGGATCATCCGCATGGGGTGCCGAACCGACCGTGTCGGGAGTCGGACCAACCGGGTGGGGTACCGGGTCGGGAACCGGATCGACCGGACCATCCGACCGGGGAACCGGATCATCCGGGTCATCCGGGAAGGGAACCAGATCTAGGTTAGGGAACCGGACCATCCGGGTGGGGAACCGGGTCGGGTACCGGGTCGGGAACCGGATCGATCGGGTCTAGGGTAGGAAGCGGGACCATCCGGGTGGGGAGCCGGGTCGGGTACCGGGTCGGGAACCGGATCGACGGGATCTAGGGTAGGAAGCCGAACCATCCGGGTGGGGAACCGGGTCGGGTACCGGACCGGGAACCGGATCCACCGGACCAACCGGATGGGGAACCGGATCATCCGGATCATCCGCATGGGGTGCCGAACCGACCGTGTCGGGAGTCGGACCAACCGGGTGGGGTACCGGGTCGGGAACCGGATCGACCGGACCATCCGACCGGGGAACCGGATCATCCGGGTCATCCGGGAAGGGAACCGGATCTAGGTTAGGGAACCGGACCATCCGGGTGGGGAACCGGGTCCGGTACCGGGTCGGGAACCGGATCGACCGGGTCTAGGGTAGGAAGCCGGACCATCCGGGTGGGGAGCCGGGTCCGGTACCGGGTCGGGTACCGGACCGACCGGGTCTAGGGTAGGAAGCCGGACCATCCGGGTGGGGAACCGGGTCCGGTACCGGGTCGGGTACCGGATCGACCGGATCTCGGGTAGGAAGCCGTACCATCCGGGTGGGGAACCGGGTCGGGTACCGGGTCGGGAACCGGATCGACCGGGTCTAGGGTAGGAAGCGGGACCATCCGGGTGGGGAGCCGGGTCGGGTACCGGGTCGGGAACCGGATCGACGGGATCTAGGGTAGGAAGCCGAACCATCCGGGTGGGGAACCGGGTCGGGTACCGGGTCGGGAACCGGATCGACCGGGTCTAGTGTAGGAAGCGGGACCATCCGGGTGGGGAACCGGGTCGGGTACCGGACCGGGAACCGGATCCACCGGACCAACCGGATGGGGAACCGGATCATCCGGATCATCCGCATGGGGTGCCGAACCGACCGTGTCGGGAGTCGGACCAACCGGGTGGGGTACCGGGTCGGGAACCGGATCGACCGGACCATCCGACCGGGGAACCGGATCATCCGGGTCATCCGGGAAGGGAACCGGATCCAGGTTAGGGAACCGGACCATCCGGGTGGGGAACCGGGTCCGGTACTGGGTCGGGAACCGGATCGACCGGGTATAGGGTAGGAAGCCGGACCATCCGGGCGGGGAGCCGGGTCCGGTACCGGGTCGGGTACCGGACCGACCGGGTCTAGGGTAGGAAGCCGGACCATCCGGGTGGGGAACCGGGTCGGGTACCGGACCGACCGGATCTAGGGTAGGAAGCCGGACCATCCGGGTGGGGAACCGGGTCGGGTACCGGACCGGGAACCGGATCCACCGGACCAACCGGATGGGGAACCGGATCATCCGGATCATCCGCATGGGGTGCCGAACCGACCGTGTCGGGAGTCGGACCAACCGGGTGGGGTACCGGGTCGGGAACCGGATCGACCGGACCATCCGACCGGGGAACCGGATCATCCGGGTCATCCGGGAAGGGAACCGGATCTAGGTTAGGGAACAGGACCATCCGGGTGGGGAACCGGGTCCGGTACCGGGTCGGGAACCGGATCGACCGGGTCTAGGGTAGGAAGCCGGACCATCCGGGTGGGGAGCCGGGTCCGGTACCGGGTCGGGTACCGGACCGACCGGGTCTAGGGTAGGAAGCCGGACCATCCGGGTGGGGAACCGGGTCGGGTACCGGACCGACCGGATCTAGGGTAGGAAGCCGGACCATCCGGGTGGGGAACCGGGTCGGCCAACCGGGTCGGGTACCGGATCGACCGGATCTAGGGTGGGAAGCCGGACCATCCGGGTGGGGAACCGGGCCGGCCAACCGGGTCGGGTACCGGATCGACCGGGTCTATGGTAGGAAGCCGGACCATCCGGGTGGGGAACCGGGTCGGGTACCGGGTCGGGTACCGGATCGACCGGATCTAGGGTAGGAAGCCGTACCATCCGGGTGGGGAACCGGGTCGGGTACCGGGTCGGGAACCGGATCGACCGGGTCTAGGGTAGGGAGCGGGACCATCCGGGTGGGGAACCGGGTCGGGTACCGGCGGATCGACCGGACCATCCGGATGGGGAACCGGGGTGCCGAACCGACCGTGTGGGGAGTCGGACCAACCGGGCCAGCCGGGTGGGGTACCGGATCCGGTACCGGATCAACCGGACCATCCGGCCGGGGAACCGGATCATTCGGGTCATCCGGGAAGGGAACCGGACCGACCGGGTCTAGGGTAGGAAGCCGGACCATACGGGTGGGGAACCGGGTCGGGTACCGGGTCGGGAACCGGATCGACCGGGTCTAGGGTAGGAAGCGGGACCATCCGGGTGGGGAGCCGGGTCGGGAACCGGATCGACCGGATCTAGGGTAGGAAGCCGAACCATCCGGGTGGGGAACCGGGTCGGGTACCGGGTCGGGAACCGGATCGACCGGGTCTAGTGTAGGAAGCGGGACCATCCGGGTGGGGAACCGGGTCGGGTACCGGGTCGGGTACCGGATCGACCGGATCTATGGTAGGAAGCCGGACCATCCGGGTGGGGAACCGGGTCGGGTACCGGATCGACCGGATCTAGGGTAGGAAGCCGAACCATCCGGGTGGGGAACCGGGTCGGGTACCGGGTCGGGAACCGGATCGACCGGGTCTAGTGTAGGAAGCGGGACCATCCGGGTGGGGAACCGGGTCGGGTACCGGGTCGGGTACCGGATCGACCGGATCTATTGTAGGAAGCCGGACCATCCGGGTGGGGAACCGGGTCGGGTACCGGGTCGGGTACCGGATCGACCGGGTCTAGGGTAGGAAGCTGGACCATCCGGGTGGGGAACCGGGTCGGGTACCGGGTCGGGAACCGGATCGACCGGGTCTAGGGTAGGAAGCGGGACCATCCGGGTGGGGAACCGGGTCGGGTACCGGCGGATCGACCGGACCATCCGGATGGGGAACCGGGGTGCCGAACCGACCGTGTGGGGAGTCGGACCAACCGGGCCAACCGGGTGGGGTACCGGGTCGGGAATCGGATCAACCGGACCATCCGGCCGGGGAACCGGATCATCCGGGTCATCCGGGAAGGGAACCGGACCGACCGGGTCTAGGGTAGGAAGCCGGACCATACGGGTGGGGAACCGGGTCGGGAACCGGATCGACCGGGTCCAAGGTAGGAAGCCGGAACATCCGGGTGTGGAACCGGGTCGGGTGAGGGACCGGTTCGACCCGGTAGGGAGCCGGATCAACCGGGTCGGAACCGGGTAGGGAACCGGATGGGGAACCGGATCTACTGGACCGGCCGGCTCGACCGGGTGGGGATCCGGGTCAACCGGACTTGGAACCGGTTGGACCGGACCGGACGGGGAACCAGATCTACCGGACCGGCCGGATCGACCGGGTGGGGAGCTGGGTCAACTGGACGTGGAACCGGATGGACCGGACCGGCCGGATCATCCGGGCTGGAACCGGGCGGGGAACCGGATCGACCGGGTCGATGGATCCGGATCCCACCACCCTAGGCGTGATGGATCCGGGTCACACCACCCCGGTTGGGATGGATCCGGATCACCCCACTCGGGATGGGCTGGATCCGGATCACCCCACCCGGGATGGGATGGATCCGGATCTCACCACCCTGGACTGGATGGATCCAAATAACCCCACCCGGGATGGGATGGATCCGGATCACACCACCCTAGATGGGATGGATCCGGACCGCACCCCCCGTGGGCTCCGGGGCCTCCTTTTCCCGGTGCCAAGGCCCGGATGACCGGGGGGGAGTGTAAACCAGGGTGGGAGCTTCCTTTCCACGGGTTCATATTCTTCCCAAGGGTCCATTTGACCGGCTGGAATGAGACAAACGCTCCAATGGACCGGCCAAGGTTGAATTCCACCCTTGCATGGGCTCGGGTGGGCTCCGGGACCTCTTTCTCCCGGTGCAAAGGCCCGGATGATCTGGGGGAAGTGTAAACCAGGGTGGGAGCTTCCTTTCTACGGGTTCATATCCATCCCAAGGGTCTCTTCTTGACCGGCTGGAATCAAACAATTGCTCCAATGGACCATCCAAGGTTGAAATCCACCCTTGCACGGGCTCGGATGGGCTCCGGGACCTCCTTTTCCCGGTTCAAAGACCTGGGTGACCGAGGGGACGTGTAAACAAGGGTGGGAGCTTCCTCTCTACGGGCTCATATCCATCCCAAGGGTCCTTTTGACCGGCTGGAATGAGGCAAACGATCCAAAGGACCGGCCAAGGTTGAATTCCACCCTTGCACGGGCTCGGGTGGGCTCTGGGACCTCTTTTTCCCGGTGCAAAGGCCCGGATGATTTGGGGCAAGTGTAATCCAGGGTGGGAGCTTCCTTTCTACGGGTTCATATCCATCCCAAGGGTCTTCTTGACCGGCTGGACCGAAACAGTCGCTCCAATGGACCGCCCAAGGTTGAAATCCACCCTTGCACGGGCTCGGATGGGCTCCGGGACCTCTTTTTCCCGGTGCAAAGACCTGGGTGACCGGAGGGAAGTGTAAACCAGGGCGGGAGCTTCCTCTCTACGGGCTCATACACATCCCAAGCGTCCTTTTGACCGGCTGGAATGAGGCAAACGATCCAAAGGACCGGCCAAGGTTGAATTCCACCCTTGCACGGGCTCGGATGGGCTCCGGGGCCTCCTCTTCCCGGTGAAATGGCCCGGATGACCGGGGGGAAGTGTAAAACAGGGCGGGAGCTACCTTTCCACGGGTTCATATCCGTCCCAAGGGTCCATTTGACCGGCTGGAATGAGACAAACGATCCAAAGGACCGGCCAAGGTTGAATTCCACCCTTGCACGGGCTCGGACGGGCTCCGGGGCCTCCTCTTCCCGGCGAAAAGGCCCGGATGACCGGGGGGAAGTGTAAACCAGGGCGGGAGCTACCTTTCTACGGGCTCATATCCGTCCCAAGGGTCCATTTGACCGGCTGGAATGAGGCAAACGATCCAAAGGACCGGCCAAGGTTGAATTCCACCCTTGCACGGGCTCGGACGGGCTCCAGGACCTCTTTTTACCGGTGCAAAGGCCTGGATGACCGAGGGGGAGTGTAAAACAGGGTGGGAGCTACCTTCCTACGGGTTCATATCCATCCCAAGGGTCCTTTTGACCGGCTGGAATGAGACAAACGCTCCATTGTACCGGGGGATTTAGGGGCCAAGGCTCAAAATCACCCTTGCACAGGCTCATATCCATCCCAAGATGGCCCCAAATGATGGTAACCCAACGTGATCCGAGTGATTGGCCCTGGAATAGGGTAGGGAACCGGGTATGTTGCCCCTCCCCAGTGCCATGGTGGTGGATTTCGGTTTGCCCCAAATGATGGTAACCCAACGTTATCCGAGTGATTGGCCCTGGAATAGGGTAGGGAGTTGCTGTCTTCTCCCCCTTGGGCCCTGGTGGGGCATTTTCAAACGCCCCAAGTGATGGTAACCCAACGTTATCCAAGTGATTGGCCCTGGAAAAGGGTAGGGAGTTGTTATCTTCTCTCACTTGGGCCCTGGTGGGGCATTTCCGAACGCCCCAAATGATGGTAACCCAACGTTATCCAAGTGATTGGCCCTGGAATAGGGTGGGGAGTTGTTATCTTCTCTCCCTTGAACCCTGGTGGGGCATTTTTAAGCGCCCAAAATGATGGTAACACAACGTTATCCAAGTGATTGGCCCTGGAATAGGGTAGGGAGTTGTTATCTTCTCTCACTTGGGCCCTGGTGGGGCATTTCCAAACGCCCCAAATGATGGTAACCCAACGTTATCCAAGTGATTGGCCCTGGAATAGGGTGGGGAGTTGTTATCTTCTCTCCCTTGGGCCCTGGTGGGGCATTTTTAAGCGCCCAAAATGATGGTAACCCAACGTTATCCAAGTGATTGGCCCTGGAATAGGGTAGGGAGTTGTTATCTTCTCTCACTTGGGCCCTGGTGGGGCATTTCCAAACGCCCCAAATGATGGTAACCCAACGTTATCCAAGTGATTGGCCCTGGAATAGGGTGGGGAGTTGTTATCTTCTCTCCCTTGGGCCCTGGTGGGGCATTTTTAAGCGCCCAAAATGATGGTAACCCAACGTTATCCAAGTGATTGGCCCTGGAATAGGGTGGGGAGTTGTTATCTTCTCTCCCTTGGGCCCTGGTGGGGCATTTTTAAGCGCCCAAAATGATGGTAACCCAACGTTATCCAAGTGATTGGCCCTGGAATGGGGTAGGGAGTTGTTATCTTCTCTCACTTGGGCCCTGGTGGGGCATTTCCAAACGCCCCAAATGATGGTAACCCAACGTTATCCAAGTGATTGGCCCTGGAATAGGGTGGGGAGTTGTTATCTTCTCTCCCTTGGGCCCTGGTGGGGCATTTTTAAGCGCCCAAAATGATGGTAACCCAACGTTATCCAAGTGATTGGCCCTGGAATAGGGTGGGGAGTTGTTATCTTCTCTCCCTTGGGCCCTGGTGGGGCATTTTTAAGCGCCCAAAATGATGGTAACCCAACGTTATCCAAGTGATTGGCCCTGGAATAGGGTAGGGAGTTGTTATCTTCTCTCACTTGGGCCCTGGTGGGGCATTTCCAAACGCCCCAAATGATGGTAACCCAACGTTATCCAAGTGATTGGCCCTGGAATAGGGTGGGGAGTTGTTATCTTCTCTCCCTTGGGCCCTGGTGGGGCATTTTCAAACGCCCCAAATGATGGTAACCCAACGTTATCCAAGTGATTGGCCCTGGAATAGGGTGGGGAGTTGTTATCTTCTCTCCCTTGGGCCCTGGTGGGGCATTTTCAAACGCCCCAAATGATGGTAACCCAACGTTATCCGAGTGATTGGCCCTGGAATAGGTTAGGGAGTTGTATCTTCTCTCCCTTGGGCCCTGGTGGGGCATTTCCGAACGCCCCGAATGATGGTAACCCAACGTTATCCGAGTGATTGGCCCTGGAATAAAGTAGGAAGTTTGTATTTTCTCTCCCTTGGGCCCTGGTGATGCACTTTTGAACGCCCCAAATGATGGTAACCCAACGTTATCCGAGTGATTGGCCCTGGAATGAGGAAGGGGTACCTTGTCCCTCCCTAGGACCCGGGCTCTGGTGGGTCCATCCGGTCCGCAACTGGGATGGTCCGGACCCCCACCCGGCCTGGGTGGATCTGGCTCCCACTCAGGATGGTCCGGACCCCCGCCCGGCCTGGGTGGATCCGGTTCCCACCCTGGATGGTCCGGACCCCAACCCGGTCCGGGTGGATCCAGTTCCCACCCGGGATGGTCCGGACCCCCACCTGGCCTGGGTGGATCCGGTTCCCACCCGGGTTTAGGGTCCGGACCCCCATCCGGATCCCACCCGGGATGGTCCGGACCCCCACCCGGCCTGGGTGGATTCCCCTCGGTGGGGAATTCCCAAACGCCTAGAATGATGGTAACCCAACGTGATCCGAGTGATTGGCCTAGGAATAAAGTAGTGTCAGCTCTTCTTTGTCCCTCTTTAGGACCTAGGCTCTGGTGGGCTCGGTTCCCACCCGGGATGGGTCCATCCGGTCCCCACCCGGGCTGGTCCGGACCCCCGCCCGGCCTGGGTCCATCCGGTTCCCACCCGCTCAGGATGGATTCGGTTCCCAACCGGGGTGGTCCGGACCCCCACCCGGCCTGGGTGGATCCGGTTCCCGCCCGGGATGATCCGGACCCCCACCACCCGGCCTGGGTGGATCCGGTTCCCACGCGGGATGGTCCGGACCCCCACCCGACCCGGGTGGATCCGGTTCCACCAAGGTTGGGGTCCGGACCACCATCCGGGCCGGGTGGATTCCCCTCGGTGGGGGTTTTTCAATTCCCCCAAATGATGGTAACCCAACGTTATCCGAGTGATTGGCCTAGGAATAATCCATGAGTACTTTTCCCAGCAGTTTTTGTGTCCCTAATGCCCCGGTAAGATTAGATTTGAGCCCCGTATCAAGGTAACCCAACGTGATCCTAGTGATTGGTCCACGAGCACTGTATGGCAGCGTCGTGATGTCCCTCTTTCGGGCTCACTTTATGTCTTGGCCGCAAATGTTGGTAAGCCAACGTAATCCATGTGACTGGACTAGGAGGAAGGCGTTGTGTTTTTTTTTTTTGGCCATTACACCCGCCCTTGTGTGTGTTTAAAGCCTTTAATTGCAGGTAAGCCACGGTGATCGAGCTACTTTTTGTAGTAATAATACGTGGAAGAGGAGGTAAAGGACCCTCTCCACAAAGGTCCGGCGGGTTGCCCAGGCAATCCGTCGAGCCTTCGAGGCCTCTATGATTCACCACATGGGGACACGTGAGACGTGGACCGGGACGCCCGAATGTTTTGTGTGCGTCGACACTCTTCGGAGGGTTGGCATGCACTTTGACCCCCAGAGGTAGGGGGCGGGACGTACTTGTGGTGCGGAGGGCCATCTGGGAGGCGGGGGCTCTGGCTAAAATTAAATGCAGAGCCCCAGATGTGCAGGGGAGGAGGGGCCGGGAGGGCCCGTGGAAGAAAGGGCAACGGGAAACCGTTGCAGGTTGGCAAGCGCTGCTACCCCAGACCCTCCGTGGAGGTCGACGGGAACCCTCGTTCACGGGGGCAACCGGAGTCCACCTAGGAGAGTCCGGGGAAGATGGTGTGCCTCTCGGGCCGGAGGCAAACCAGGTCGATTGAGGGACAGCGAAGCCTCGTTTTTAACGGGGCCGAGCGGGGACCTCGGCCTGGAGGGAGGGACGGAACACAGCCGCCTCGTGCGGTTGGCGTTGCCGTCTCGCCGCGGGCGGGCCGCCGCGGCACATGGGAGAAACCGAGGGATGGCTGCCACCTTGGGGCCAATCCACCACACCCAGCTTTGGGTACCCGGGATCGAGGCCCGGAGCCTTC
>CANXME010000406.1:60000-80000 GCA_948144175.1 Closterium sp. NIES-65
GGGAACCGGACCAACCGGACCATCCGGGTGGGGAACCGGGTCGGGAACCGGATCAACCCGACCATCCGGTTGGGGAACCGGACCAATCGGACCGTCCGGGTGGGGAGCCGAATCGACCGGGTGGGAAATCGGACCAACCGGGTGGGGAACCGGACCAACCGGACCATCCGGGTGGGGAACCGGGTCGGGAACCGGATCAACCCGACCATCCGGTTGGGGAACCGGACCAATCGGACCGTCCGGGTGGGGAGCCGAATCGACCGGGTGGGAAATCGGACCAACCGGGTGGGGAACCCGGTGCGGTTCCGGGTCGGGAGCCGGGTCAACCGGACCATCCGGACGGGGAACCGGATGATCCGGGTGGTCCGGGTGGGGAAGCGGACCAACCGGACCAACCGGGTGCGGTACCGGGTGGGAAACCGGACCAAACGGGTAGTGATCCGGACGGGGAACCGGATCACCCGGGTCGGGAACCGGATCGACCGGATCTGGGGTGGGGAACCGGACCATCCGGGTGGGGAACCGGGTGGGGTACCGGGTCGGGGAACCGGATCAACCGGACCATCCGGACGGGGAACCGGATCATCCGGGTGGTCCGGGTGGGGTGCCAAATCGACCGTGCGGGGAGTCGGACCAGCCGGACCATCCGGGTGGGGTACCGGGTCGGGAACCGGATCAACCGGACCATCCGGATGGGGAACCGGATCATCCGGGAAGGGAACCGGATCGACCGGGTCTAGGGTGGGGAACCGGACCATCCGGGTCGGTCGGGTCGGAACCCGGATCCGGAACCGGGTGTTGAACCGTATCAACCGGATGGGAGCCGGATGGACCCAATCGGACGGACAAGCCGGACCGAAAACGGGTGGGGAACCGGATCGGAACCGGGTGGAGAGCCGAATGGGCCGGTTCGGTCGGATCAACCGGGCCGGAAACGGGTGGGTAACCGGATCAACCGCCCCAGCCGGGTGAGGGATCGGGTCGACCCGGTAGGGAGCCGGATCGACCGGATCGGAACCGGTTGGGAAACCGGATTCACCGGACCGACCGGATCGACCGGATCAACCGGGTGGGGAGCCGGGTCAACCGGACGGGGAACCGGATGGACCGGACCAGCCGGATCATCCGGGTTGGAGCCGGGCGGGGAACAGGATCAACCGGTTGAGCCGGGTCGATGGATCCGGATCCCACCACCCTAGGCGGGATGGATCCGGGTCGCACCCCCCCGGTTGGGATGGATCCCGATCACCCCTCTCGGGATGGGATGGATCCGGATCTCACCACCCTGGACGGGATGGATCCGGATAACCCCGCCGGGGGGTTGGGATGGATCCGGATCACACCACCCTGGATGGGATGGATACGGATCGCACCTCCCCGGTGGGGATTGATCCGGTTCGAAACACCGCGGGTGGGATGGGTCCGGTCCGAACCACCCTGGAAGGGATGGATCCGGACCGGGCCACCGTGGATGGGACGGGTCCGGTTCTTTGACGGCTCCCGGGTGGGTGTGGGTCCTTGGACGGGCCCACACCCTCCCTAGAGCCCTTTATTCTTTGGGTCACACCTTCGTTCTCGACCGGGGTTCTTTGCGGGCTCTAGGGTGGGTGTGGGTCCTTGCACGGACCCCTACCTTCCCTACCGGGTCGGGAACCGGATCGACCGGACCATCCGGACGGGGAACCGGATCATCCGGGTCATCCCGGAAGGGAACCGGATCGACCGGGTCTAGGTTAGGGAACCGGACCATCCGGGTGGGGAACCGGGTCCGGTACCGGGTCGGGAACCGGATCGACCGGGTCTAGGGTAGGAAGCCGGACCATCCGGGTGGGGAACCGGATCGACCGGGTCTAGGGCAGGAAGCCGGACCATCCGGGTGGGGAACCGGGTCCGGTGCCGGATCGACCGGGTCTAGGGTAGGAAGCCGGACCATCCGGGTGGGGAACCGGGTCGGCCAACCGGGTCGGGTACCGGATCGACCGGATCTAGGGTAGGAAGCCGGACCGTCCGGGTGGGGAAGCGGGTCGGGTACCAGGTCTAGGGTAGGAAGCGGGACCATCCGGGTGGGGAACCGGGTCGGGTACCGGGTCGGAAACCGGATCGACCGGACCAACCGGATGGGGAACCGGATCATCCGGATCATCCGCATGGGGTGCCGAACCGACCGTGTCGGGAGTCGGACCAACCGGGTGGGGTACCGGGTCGGGAACCGGATCGACCGGACCATCCGACCGGGGAACCGGATCATCCGGGTCATCCGGGAAGGGAACCAGATCTAGGTTAGGGAACCGGACCATCCGGGTGGGGAACCGGGTCGGGTACCGGGTCGGGAACCGGATCGATCGGGTCTAGGGTAGGAAGCGGGACCATCCGGGTGGGGAGCCGGGTCGGGTACCGGGTCGGGAACCGGATCGACGGGATCTAGGGTAGGAAGCCGAACCATCCGGGTGGGGAACCGGGTCGGGTACCGGACCGGGAACCGGATCCACCGGACCAACCGGATGGGGAACCGGATCATCCGGATCATCCGCATGGGGTGCCGAACCGACCGTGTCGGGAGTCGGACCAACCGGGTGGGGTACCGGGTCGGGAACCGGATCGACCGGACCATCCGACCGGGGAACCGGATCATCCGGGTCATCCGGGAAGGGAACCGGATCTAGGTTAGGGAACCGGACCATCCGGGTGGGGAACCGGGTCCGGTACCGGGTCGGGAACCGGATCGACCGGGTCTAGGGTAGGAAGCCGGACCATCCGGGTGGGGAGCCGGGTCCGGTACCGGGTCGGGTACCGGACCGACCGGGTCTAGGGTAGGAAGCCGGACCATCCGGGTGGGGAACCGGGTCCGGTACCGGGTCGGGTACCGGATCGACCGGATCTCGGGTAGGAAGCCGTACCATCCGGGTGGGGAACCGGGTCGGGTACCGGGTCGGGAACCGGATCGACCGGGTCTAGGGTAGGAAGCGGGACCATCCGGGTGGGGAGCCGGGTCGGGTACCGGGTCGGGAACCGGATCGACGGGATCTAGGGTAGGAAGCCGAACCATCCGGGTGGGGAACCGGGTCGGGTACCGGGTCGGGAACCGGATCGACCGGGTCTAGTGTAGGAAGCGGGACCATCCGGGTGGGGAACCGGGTCGGGTACCGGACCGGGAACCGGATCCACCGGACCAACCGGATGGGGAACCGGATCATCCGGATCATCCGCATGGGGTGCCGAACCGACCGTGTCGGGAGTCGGACCAACCGGGTGGGGTACCGGGTCGGGAACCGGATCGACCGGACCATCCGACCGGGGAACCGGATCATCCGGGTCATCCGGGAAGGGAACCGGATCCAGGTTAGGGAACCGGACCATCCGGGTGGGGAACCGGGTCCGGTACTGGGTCGGGAACCGGATCGACCGGGTATAGGGTAGGAAGCCGGACCATCCGGGCGGGGAGCCGGGTCCGGTACCGGGTCGGGTACCGGACCGACCGGGTCTAGGGTAGGAAGCCGGACCATCCGGGTGGGGAACCGGGTCGGGTACCGGACCGACCGGATCTAGGGTAGGAAGCCGGACCATCCGGGTGGGGAACCGGGTCGGGTACCGGACCGGGAACCGGATCCACCGGACCAACCGGATGGGGAACCGGATCATCCGGATCATCCGCATGGGGTGCCGAACCGACCGTGTCGGGAGTCGGACCAACCGGGTGGGGTACCGGGTCGGGAACCGGATCGACCGGACCATCCGACCGGGGAACCGGATCATCCGGGTCATCCGGGAAGGGAACCGGATCTAGGTTAGGGAACAGGACCATCCGGGTGGGGAACCGGGTCCGGTACCGGGTCGGGAACCGGATCGACCGGGTCTAGGGTAGGAAGCCGGACCATCCGGGTGGGGAGCCGGGTCCGGTACCGGGTCGGGTACCGGACCGACCGGGTCTAGGGTAGGAAGCCGGACCATCCGGGTGGGGAACCGGGTCGGGTACCGGACCGACCGGATCTAGGGTAGGAAGCCGGACCATCCGGGTGGGGAACCGGGTCGGCCAACCGGGTCGGGTACCGGATCGACCGGATCTAGGGTGGGAAGCCGGACCATCCGGGTGGGGAACCGGGCCGGCCAACCGGGTCGGGTACCGGATCGACCGGGTCTATGGTAGGAAGCCGGACCATCCGGGTGGGGAACCGGGTCGGGTACCGGGTCGGGTACCGGATCGACCGGATCTAGGGTAGGAAGCCGTACCATCCGGGTGGGGAACCGGGTCGGGTACCGGGTCGGGAACCGGATCGACCGGGTCTAGGGTAGGGAGCGGGACCATCCGGGTGGGGAACCGGGTCGGGTACCGGCGGATCGACCGGACCATCCGGATGGGGAACCGGGGTGCCGAACCGACCGTGTGGGGAGTCGGACCAACCGGGCCAGCCGGGTGGGGTACCGGATCCGGTACCGGATCAACCGGACCATCCGGCCGGGGAACCGGATCATTCGGGTCATCCGGGAAGGGAACCGGACCGACCGGGTCTAGGGTAGGAAGCCGGACCATACGGGTGGGGAACCGGGTCGGGTACCGGGTCGGGAACCGGATCGACCGGGTCTAGGGTAGGAAGCGGGACCATCCGGGTGGGGAGCCGGGTCGGGAACCGGATCGACCGGATCTAGGGTAGGAAGCCGAACCATCCGGGTGGGGAACCGGGTCGGGTACCGGGTCGGGAACCGGATCGACCGGGTCTAGTGTAGGAAGCGGGACCATCCGGGTGGGGAACCGGGTCGGGTACCGGGTCGGGTACCGGATCGACCGGATCTATGGTAGGAAGCCGGACCATCCGGGTGGGGAACCGGGTCGGGTACCGGATCGACCGGATCTAGGGTAGGAAGCCGAACCATCCGGGTGGGGAACCGGGTCGGGTACCGGGTCGGGAACCGGATCGACCGGGTCTAGTGTAGGAAGCGGGACCATCCGGGTGGGGAACCGGGTCGGGTACCGGGTCGGGTACCGGATCGACCGGATCTATTGTAGGAAGCCGGACCATCCGGGTGGGGAACCGGGTCGGGTACCGGGTCGGGTACCGGATCGACCGGGTCTAGGGTAGGAAGCTGGACCATCCGGGTGGGGAACCGGGTCGGGTACCGGGTCGGGAACCGGATCGACCGGGTCTAGGGTAGGAAGCGGGACCATCCGGGTGGGGAACCGGGTCGGGTACCGGCGGATCGACCGGACCATCCGGATGGGGAACCGGGGTGCCGAACCGACCGTGTGGGGAGTCGGACCAACCGGGCCAACCGGGTGGGGTACCGGGTCGGGAATCGGATCAACCGGACCATCCGGCCGGGGAACCGGATCATCCGGGTCATCCGGGAAGGGAACCGGACCGACCGGGTCTAGGGTAGGAAGCCGGACCATACGGGTGGGGAACCGGGTCGGGAACCGGATCGACCGGGTCCAAGGTAGGAAGCCGGAACATCCGGGTGTGGAACCGGGTCGGGTGAGGGACCGGTTCGACCCGGTAGGGAGCCGGATCAACCGGGTCGGAACCGGGTAGGGAACCGGATGGGGAACCGGATCTACTGGACCGGCCGGCTCGACCGGGTGGGGATCCGGGTCAACCGGACTTGGAACCGGTTGGACCGGACCGGACGGGGAACCAGATCTACCGGACCGGCCGGATCGACCGGGTGGGGAGCTGGGTCAACTGGACGTGGAACCGGATGGACCGGACCGGCCGGATCATCCGGGCTGGAACCGGGCGGGGAACCGGATCGACCGGGTCGATGGATCCGGATCCCACCACCCTAGGCGTGATGGATCCGGGTCACACCACCCCGGTTGGGATGGATCCGGATCACCCCACTCGGGATGGGCTGGATCCGGATCACCCCACCCGGGATGGGATGGATCCGGATCTCACCACCCTGGACTGGATGGATCCAAATAACCCCACCCGGGATGGGATGGATCCGGATCACACCACCCTAGATGGGATGGATCCGGACCGCACCCCCCGTGGGCTCCGGGGCCTCCTTTTCCCGGTGCCAAGGCCCGGATGACCGGGGGGGAGTGTAAACCAGGGTGGGAGCTTCCTTTCCACGGGTTCATATTCTTCCCAAGGGTCCATTTGACCGGCTGGAATGAGACAAACGCTCCAATGGACCGGCCAAGGTTGAATTCCACCCTTGCATGGGCTCGGGTGGGCTCCGGGACCTCTTTCTCCCGGTGCAAAGGCCCGGATGATCTGGGGGAAGTGTAAACCAGGGTGGGAGCTTCCTTTCTACGGGTTCATATCCATCCCAAGGGTCTCTTCTTGACCGGCTGGAATCAAACAATTGCTCCAATGGACCATCCAAGGTTGAAATCCACCCTTGCACGGGCTCGGATGGGCTCCGGGACCTCCTTTTCCCGGTGCAAAGACCTGGGTGACCGAGGGGACGTGTAAACAAGGGTGGGAGCTTCCTCTCTACGGGCTCATATCCATCCCAAGGGTCCTTTTGACCGGCTGGAATGAGGCAAACGATCCAAAGGACCGGCCAAGGTTGAATTCCACCCTTGCACGGGCTCGGGTGGGCTCTGGGACCTCTTTTTCCCGGTGCAAAGGCCCGGATGATTTGGGGCAAGTGTAATCCAGGGTGGGAGCTTCCTTTCTACGGGTTCATATCCATCCCAAGGGTCTTCTTGACCGGCTGGACCGAAACAGTCGCTCCAATGGACCGCCCAAGGTTGAAATCCACCCTTGCACGGGCTCGGATGGGCTCCGGGACCTCTTTTTCCCGGTGCAAAGACCTGGGTGACCGGAGGGAAGTGTAAACCAGGGCGGGAGCTTCCTCTCTACGGGCTCATACACATCCCAAGCGTCCTTTTGACCGGCTGGAATGAGGCAAACGATCCAAAGGACCGGCCAAGGTTGAATTCCACCCTTGCACGGGCTCGGATGGGCTCCGGGGCCTCCTCTTCCCGGTGAAATGGCCCGGATGACCGGGGGGAAGTGTAAAACAGGGCGGGAGCTACCTTTCCACGGGTTCATATCCGTCCCAAGGGTCCATTTGACCGGCTGGAATGAGACAAACGATCCAAAGGACCGGCCAAGGTTGAATTCCACCCTTGCACGGGCTCGGACGGGCTCCGGGGCCTCCTCTTCCCGGCGAAAAGGCCCGGATGACCGGGGGGAAGTGTAAACCAGGGCGGGAGCTACCTTTCTACGGGCTCATATCCGTCCCAAGGGTCCATTTGACCGGCTGGAATGAGGCAAACGATCCAAAGGACCGGCCAAGGTTGAATTCCACCCTTGCACGGGCTCGGACGGGCTCCAGGACCTCTTTTTACCGGTGCAAAGGCCTGGATGACCGAGGGGGAGTGTAAAACAGGGTGGGAGCTACCTTCCTACGGGTTCATATCCATCCCAAGGGTCCTTTTGACCGGCTGGAATGAGACAAACGCTCCATTGTACCGGGGGATTTAGGGGCCAAGGCTCAAAATCACCCTTGCACAGGCTCATATCCATCCCAAGATGGCCCCAAATGATGGTAACCCAACGTGATCCGAGTGATTGGCCCTGGAATAGGGTAGGGAACCGGGTATGTTGCCCCTCCCCAGTGCCATGGTGGTGGATTTCGGTTTGCCCCAAATGATGGTAACCCAACGTTATCCGAGTGATTGGCCCTGGAATAGGGTAGGGAGTTGCTGTCTTCTCCCCCTTGGGCCCTGGTGGGGCATTTTCAAACGCCCCAAGTGATGGTAACCCAACGTTATCCAAGTGATTGGCCCTGGAAAAGGGTAGGGAGTTGTTATCTTCTCTCACTTGGGCCCTGGTGGGGCATTTCCGAACGCCCCAAATGATGGTAACCCAACGTTATCCAAGTGATTGGCCCTGGAATAGGGTGGGGAGTTGTTATCTTCTCTCCCTTGAACCCTGGTGGGGCATTTTTAAGCGCCCAAAATGATGGTAACACAACGTTATCCAAGTGATTGGCCCTGGAATAGGGTAGGGAGTTGTTATCTTCTCTCACTTGGGCCCTGGTGGGGCATTTCCAAACGCCCCAAATGATGGTAACCCAACGTTATCCAAGTGATTGGCCCTGGAATAGGGTGGGGAGTTGTTATCTTCTCTCCCTTGGGCCCTGGTGGGGCATTTTTAAGCGCCCAAAATGATGGTAACCCAACGTTATCCAAGTGATTGGCCCTGGAATAGGGTAGGGAGTTGTTATCTTCTCTCACTTGGGCCCTGGTGGGGCATTTCCAAACGCCCCAAATGATGGTAACCCAACGTTATCCAAGTGATTGGCCCTGGAATAGGGTGGGGAGTTGTTATCTTCTCTCCCTTGGGCCCTGGTGGGGCATTTTTAAGCGCCCAAAATGATGGTAACCCAACGTTATCCAAGTGATTGGCCCTGGAATAGGGTGGGGAGTTGTTATCTTCTCTCCCTTGGGCCCTGGTGGGGCATTTTTAAGCGCCCAAAATGATGGTAACCCAACGTTATCCAAGTGATTGGCCCTGGAATGGGGTAGGGAGTTGTTATCTTCTCTCACTTGGGCCCTGGTGGGGCATTTCCAAACGCCCCAAATGATGGTAACCCAACGTTATCCAAGTGATTGGCCCTGGAATAGGGTGGGGAGTTGTTATCTTCTCTCCCTTGGGCCCTGGTGGGGCATTTTTAAGCGCCCAAAATGATGGTAACCCAACGTTATCCAAGTGATTGGCCCTGGAATAGGGTGGGGAGTTGTTATCTTCTCTCCCTTGGGCCCTGGTGGGGCATTTTTAAGCGCCCAAAATGATGGTAACCCAACGTTATCCAAGTGATTGGCCCTGGAATAGGGTAGGGAGTTGTTATCTTCTCTCACTTGGGCCCTGGTGGGGCATTTCCAAACGCCCCAAATGATGGTAACCCAACGTTATCCAAGTGATTGGCCCTGGAATAGGGTGGGGAGTTGTTATCTTCTCTCCCTTGGGCCCTGGTGGGGCATTTTCAAACGCCCCAAATGATGGTAACCCAACGTTATCCAAGTGATTGGCCCTGGAATAGGGTGGGGAGTTGTTATCTTCTCTCCCTTGGGCCCTGGTGGGGCATTTTCAAACGCCCCAAATGATGGTAACCCAACGTTATCCGAGTGATTGGCCCTGGAATAGGTTAGGGAGTTGTATCTTCTCTCCCTTGGGCCCTGGTGGGGCATTTCCGAACGCCCCGAATGATGGTAACCCAACGTTATCCGAGTGATTGGCCCTGGAATAAAGTAGGAAGTTTGTATTTTCTCTCCCTTGGGCCCTGGTGATGCACTTTTGAACGCCCCAAATGATGGTAACCCAACGTTATCCGAGTGATTGGCCCTGGAATGAGGAAGGGGTACCTTGTCCCTCCCTAGGACCCGGGCTCTGGTGGGTCCATCCGGTCCGCAACTGGGATGGTCCGGACCCCCACCCGGCCTGGGTGGATCTGGCTCCCACTCAGGATGGTCCGGACCCCCGCCCGGCCTGGGTGGATCCGGTTCCCACCCTGGATGGTCCGGACCCCAACCCGGTCCGGGTGGATCCAGTTCCCACCCGGGATGGTCCGGACCCCCACCTGGCCTGGGATCCGGTTCCCACCGGGTTGGGTCCGGACCCCCATCCGGATCCCACCCGGGTGGGTCCGACCACCCGGCCTGGGTGGATTCCCCTCGTGTGGGAATCCCAAACTGCCCAGAATGATGGTAACCCAACGTGATCCCGGATTGCCTCGGATTACCCTTCCGGGTGGACCGGCCCCACCAGGCCTAGGTCCTAAAGAGGGACAAGAAGGCTGACACTACTTTATTCCTAGGCCAATCACTCGATCACGGTTACCATCATTCTAGGGTTGGGATTCCCCCGAGGGAACCACCCAGGCGGGTGGGGGTCCGGACCATCCCGGGTGGGATCCGGATGGGGGTCCGGACCCTAAACCCGGTGGGAACCGGATCCACCCAGGCCAGGTGGGGGTCCGGACCATCCCGGGTGGGAACTGGATCCACCCGGACCGGGTTGGGGTCCGGACCATCCAGGGTGGGTGAGGAACCGGATCCACACGCCGTGCGGGGGTCCGGACCATTCCTGAGTGGGAGCCAGATCCACCCAGGCCTGGGTGGTGGGTCCGGACCCATCCCAGTTGCGGACCGGATGGACCCAACAGAGCCCGGGTCCTAGGAGGGACAAGGTACCCCTTCCTCATTCAGGGCAATCACTCGGATAACGTTGGGTACCATCATTTGGGGCGTTCAAAGTGCATCACCAGGGCCCAAGGAGAGAAAATACAAACTTCCTACTTTATTCCAGGGCCAATCACTCGGATAACGTTGGGTTACCATCATTCGGGGCGTTCGGAAATGCCCCACCAGGGCCCAAGGGAGAGAAGATACAACTCCCTAACCTATTCCAGGGCCAATCACTCGGATAACGTTGGGTTACCATCATTTGGGGCGTTTGAAAATGCCCCACCAGGGCCCAAGGGAGAGAAGATAACAACTCCCCACCCTATTCCAGGGCCAATCACTTGGATAACGTTGGGTTACCATCATTTGGGGCGTTTGAAAATGCCCCACCAGGGCCCAAGGGAGAGAAGATAACAACTCCCCACCCTATTCCAGGGCCAATCACTTGGATAACGTTGGGTTACCATCATTTGGGGCGTTTGGAAATGCCCCACCAGGGCCCAAGTGAGAGAAGATAACAACTCCCTACCCTATTCCAGGGCCAATCACTTGGATAACGTTGGGTTACCATCATTTTGGGCGCTTAAAAATGCCCCACCAGGGCCCAAGGGAGAGAAGATAACAACTCCCCACCCTATTCCAGGGCCAATCACTTGGATAACGTTGGGTTACCATCATTTTGGGCGCTTAAAAATGCCCCACCAGGGCCCAAGGGAGAGAAGATAACAACTCCCCACCCTATTCCAGGGCCAATCACTTGGATAACGTTGGGTTACCATCATTTGGGGCGTTTGGAAATGCCCCACCAGGGCCCAAGTGAGAGAAGATAACAACTCCCTACCCCATTCCAGGGCCAATCACTTGGATAACGTTGGGTTACCATCATTTTGGGCGCTTAAAAATGCCCCACCAGGGCCCAAGGGAGAGAAGATAACAACTCCCCACCCTATTCCAGGGCCAATCACTTGGATAACGTTGGGTTACCATCATTTTGGGCGCTTAAAAATGCCCCACCAGGGCCCAAGGGAGAGAAGATAACAACTCCCCACCCTATTCCAGGGCCAATCACTTGGATAACGTTGGGTTACCATCATTTGGGGCGTTTGGAAATGCCCCACCAGGGCCCAAGTGAGAGAAGATAACAACTCCCTACCCTATTCCAGGGCCAATCACTTGGATAACGTTGGGTTACCATCATTTTGGGCGCTTAAAAATGCCCCACCAGGGCCCAAGGGAGAGAAGATAACAACTCCCCACCCTATTCCAGGGCCAATCACTTGGATAACGTTGGGTTACCATCATTTGGGGCGTTTGGAAATGCCCCACCAGGGCCCAAGTGAGAGAAGATAACAACTCCCTACCCTATTCCAGGGCCAATCACTTGGATAACGTTGTGTTACCATCATTTTGGGCGCTTAAAAATGCCCCACCAGGGTTCAAGGGAGAGAAGATAACAACTCCCCACCCTATTCCAGGGCCAATCACTTGGATAACGTTGGGTTACCATCATTTGGGGCGTTCGGAAATGCCCCACCAGGGCCCAAGTGAGAGAAGATAACAACTCCCTACCCTTTTCCAGGGCCAATCACTTGGATAACGTTGGGTTACCATCACTTGGGGCGTTTGAAAATGCCCCACCAGGGCCCAAGGGGGAGAAGACAGCAACTCCCTACCCTATTCCAGGGCCAATCACTCGGATAACGTTGGGTTACCATCATTTGGGGCAAACCGAAATCCACCACCATGGCACTGGGGAGGGGCAACATACCCGGTTCCCTACCCTATTCCAGGGCCAATCACTCGGATCACGTTGGGTTACCATCATTTGGGGCCATCTTGGGATGGATATGAGCCTGTGCAAGGGTGATTTTGAGCCTTGGCCCCTAAATCCCCCGGTACAATGGAGCGTTTGTCTCATTCCAGCCGGTCAAAAGGACCCTTGGGATGGATATGAACCCGTAGGAAGGTAGCTCCCACCCTGTTTTACACTCCCCCTCGGTCATCCAGGCCTTTGCACCGGTAAAAAGAGGTCCTGGAGCCCGTCCGAGCCCGTGCAAGGGTGGAATTCAACCTTGGCCGGTCCTTTGGATCGTTTGCCTCATTCCAGCCGGTCAAATGGACCCTTGGGACGGATATGAGCCCGTAGAAAGGTAGCTCCCGCCCTGGTTTACACTTCCCCCCGGTCATCCGGGCCTTTTCGCCGGGAAGAGGAGGCCCCGGAGCCCGTCCGAGCCCGTGCAAGGGTGGAATTCAACCTTGGCCGGTCCTTTGGATCGTTTGTCTCATTCCAGCCGGTCAAATGGACCCTTGGGACGGATATGAACCCGTGGAAAGGTAGCTCCCGCCCTGTTTTACACTTCCCCCCGGTCATCCGGGCCATTTCACCGGGAAGAGGAGGCCCCGGAGCCCATCCGAGCCCGTGCAAGGGTGGAATTCAACCTTGGCCGGTCCTTTGGATCGTTTGCCTCATTCCAGCCGGTCAAAAGGACGCTTGGGATGTGTATGAGCCCGTAGAGAGGAAGCTCCCGCCCTGGTTTACACTTCCCTCCGGTCACCCAGGTCTTTGCACCGGGAAAAAGAGGTCCCGGAGCCCATCCGAGCCCGTGCAAGGGTGGATTTCAACCTTGGGCGGTCCATTGGAGCGACTGTTTCGGTCCAGCCGGTCAAGAAGACCCTTGGGATGGATATGAACCCGTAGAAAGGAAGCTCCCACCCTGGATTACACTTGCCCCAAATCATCCGGGCCTTTGCACCGGGAAAAAGAGGTCCCAGAGCCCACCCGAGCCCGTGCAAGGGTGGAATTCAACCTTGGCCGGTCCTTTGGATCGTTTGCCTCATTCCAGCCGGTCAAAAGGACCCTTGGGATGGATATGAGCCCGTAGAGAGGAAGCTCCCACCCTTGTTTACACGTCCCCTCGGTCACCCAGGTCTTTGAACCGGGAAAAGGAGGTCCCGGAGCCCATCCGAGCCCGTGCAAGGGTGGATTTCAACCTTGGATGGTCCATTGGAGCAATTGTTTGATTCCAGCCGGTCAAGAAGAGACCCTTGGGATGGATATGAACCCGTAGAAAGGAAGCTCCCACCCTGGTTTACACTTCCCCCAGATCATCCGGGCCTTTGCACCGGGAGAAAGAGGTCCCGGAGCCCACCCGAGCCCATGCAAGGGTGGAATTCAACCTTGGCCGGTCCATTGGAGCGTTTGTCTCATTCCAGCCGGTCAAATGGACCCTTGGGAAGAATATGAACCCGTGGAAAGGAAGCTCCCACCCTGGTTTACACTCCCCCCCGGTCATCCGGGCCTTGGCACCGGGAAAAGGAGGCCCCGGAGCCCACGGGGGGTGCGGTCCGGATCCATCCCATCTAGGGTGGTGTGATCCGGATCCATCCCATCCCGGGTGGGGTTATTTGGATCCATCCAGTCCAGGGTGGTGAGATCCGGATCCATCCCATCCCGGGTGGGGTGATCCGGATCCAGCCCATCCCGAGTGGGGTGATCCGGATCCATCCCAACCGGGGTGGTGTGACCCGGATCCATCACGCCTAGGGTGGTGGGATCCGGATCCATCGACCCGGTCGATCCGGTTCCCCGCCCGGTTCCAGCCCGGATGATCCGGCCGGTCCGGTCCATCCGGTTCCACGTCCAGTTGACCCAGCTCCCCACCCGGTCGATCCGGCCGGTCCGGTAGATCTGGTTCCCCGTCCGGTCCGGTCCAACCGGTTCCAAGTCCGGTTGACCCGGATCCCCACCCGGTCGAGCCGGCCGGTCCAGTAGATCCGGTTCCCCATCCGGTTCCCTACCCGGTTCCGACCCGGTTGATCCGGCTCCCTACCGGGTCGAACCGGTCCCTCACCCGACCCGGTTCCACACCCGGATGTTCCGGCTTCCTACCTTGGACCCGGTCGATCCGGTTCCCGACCCGGTTCCCCACCCGTATGGTCCGGCTTCCTACCCTAGACCCGGTCGGTCCGGTTCCCTTCCCGGATGACCCGGATGATCCGGTTCCCCGGCCGGATGGTCCGGTTGATCCGATTCCCGACCCGGTACCCCACCCGGTTGGCCCGGTTGGTCCGACTCCCCACACGGTCGGTTCGGCACCCCGGTTCCCCATCCGGATGGTCCGGTCGATCCGCCGGTACCCGACCCGGTTCCCCACCCGGATGGTCCCGCTTCCTACCCTAGACCCGGTCGATCCGGTTCCCGACCCGGTACCCGACCCGGTTCCCCACCCGGATGGTCCAGCTTCCTACCCTAGACCCGGTCGATCCGGTACCCGACCCGGTACCCGACCCGGTTCCCCACCCGGATGGTCCGGCTTCCTACAATAGATCCGGTCGATCCGGTACCCGACCCGGTACCCGACCCGGTTCCCCACCCGGATGGTCCCGCTTCCTACACTAGACCCGGTCGATCCGGTTCCCGACCCGGTACCCGACCCGGTTCCCCACCCGGATGGTTCGGCTTCCTACCCTAGATCCGGTCGATCCGGTACCCGACCCGGTTCCCCACCCGGATGGTCCGGCTTCCTACCATAGATCCGGTCGATCCGGTACCCGACCCGGTACCCGACCCGGTTCCCCACCCGGATGGTCCCGCTTCCTACACTAGACCCGGTCGATCCGGTTCCCGACCCGGTACCCGACCCGGTTCCCCACCCGGATGGTTCGGCTTCCTACCCTAGATCCGGTCGATCCGGTTCCCGACCCGGCTCCCCACCCGGATGGTCCCGCTTCCTACCCTAGACCCGGTCGATCCGGTTCCCGACCCGGTACCCGACCCGGTTCCCCACCCGTATGGTCCGGCTTCCTACCCTAGACCCGGTCGGTCCGGTTCCCTTCCCGGATGACCCGAATGATCCGGTTCCCCGGCCGGATGGTCCGGTTGATCCGGTACCGGATCCGGTACCCCACCCGGCTGGCCCGGTTGGTCCGACTCCCCACACGGTCGGTTCGGCACCCCGGTTCCCCATCCGGATGGTCCGGTCGATCCGCCGGTACCCGACCCGGTTCCCCACCCGGATGGTCCCGCTCCCTACCCTAGACCCGGTCGATCCGGTTCCCGACCCGGTACCCGACCCGGTTCCCCACCCGGATGGTACGGCTTCCTACCCTAGATCCGGTCGATCCGGTACCCGACCCGGTACCCGACCCGGTTCCCCACCCGGATGGTCCGGCTTCCTACCATAGACCCGGTCGATCCGGTACCCGACCCGGTTGGCCGGCCCGGTTCCCCACCCGGATGGTCCGGCTTCCCACCCTAGATCCGGTCGATCCGGTACCCGACCCGGTTGGCCGACCCGGTTCCCCACCCGGATGGTCCGGCTTCCTACCCTAGATCCGGTCGGTCCGGTACCCGACCCGGTTCCCCACCCGGATGGTCCGGCTTCCTACCCTAGACCCGGTCGGTCCGGTACCCGACCCGGTACCGGACCCGGCTCCCCACCCGGATGGTCCGGCTTCCTACCCTAGACCCGGTCGATCCGGTTCCCGACCCGGTACCGGACCCGGTTCCCCACCCGGATGGTCCTGTTCCCTAACCTAGATCCGGTTCCCTTCCCGGATGACCCGGATGATCCGGTTCCCCGGTCGGATGGTCCGGTCGATCCGGTTCCCGACCCGGTACCCCACCCGGTTGGTCCGACTCCCGACACGGTCGGTTCGGCACCCCATGCGGATGATCCGGATGATCCGGTTCCCCATCCGGTTGGTCCGGTGGATCCGGTTCCCGGTCCGGTACCCGACCCGGTTCCCCACCCGGATGGTCCGGCTTCCTACCCTAGATCCGGTCGGTCCGGTACCCGACCCGGTTCCCCACCCGGATGGTCCGGCTTCCTACCCTAGACCCGGTCGGTCCGGTACCCGACCCGGTACCGGACCCGGCTCCCCGCCCGGATGGTCCGGCTTCCTACCCTATACCCGGTCGATCCGGTTCCCGACCCAGTACCGGACCCGGTTCCCCACCCGGATGGTCCGGTTCCCTAACCTGGATCCGGTTCCCTTCCCGGATGACCCGGATGATCCGGTTCCCCGGTCGGATGGTCCGGTCGATCCGGTTCCCGACCCGGTACCCCACCCGGTTGGTCCGACTCCCGACACGGTCGGTTCGGCACCCCATGCGGATGATCCGGATGATCCGGTTCCCCATCCGGTTGGTCCGGTGGATCCGGTTCCCGGTCCGGTACCCGACCCGGTTCCCCACCCGGATGGTCCCGCTTCCTACACTAGACCCGGTCGATCCGGTTCCCGACCCGGTACCCGACCCGGTTCCCCACCCGGATGGTTCGGCTTCCTACCCTAGATCCCGTCGATCCGGTTCCCGACCCGGTACCCGACCCGGCTCCCCACCCGGATGGTCCCGCTTCCTACCCTAGACCCGGTCGATCCGGTTCCCGACCCGGTACCCGACCCGGTTCCCCACCCGGATGGTACGGCTTCCTACCCGAGATCCGGTCGATCCGGTACCCGACCCGGTACCGGACCCGGTTCCCCACCCGGATGGTCCGGCTTCCTACCCTAGACCCGGTCGGTCCGGTACCCGACCCGGTACCGGACCCGGCTCCCCACCCGGATGGTCCGGCTTCCTACCCTAGACCCGGTCGATCCGGTTCCCGACCCGGTACCGGACCCGGTTCCCCACCCGGATGGTCCGGTTCCCTAACCTAGATCCGGTTCCCTTCCCGGATGACCCGGATGATCCGGTTCCCCGGTCGGATGGTCCGGTCGATCCGGTTCCCGACCCGGTACCCCACCCGGTTGGTCCGACTCCCGACACGGTCGGTTCGGCACCCCATGCGGATGATCCGGATGATCCGGTTCCCCATCCGGTTGGTCCGGTGGATCCGGTTCCCGGTCCGGTACCCGACCCGGTTCCCCACCCGGATGGTTCGGCTTCCTACCCTAGATCCCGTCGATCCGGTTCCCGACCCGGTACCCGACCCGGCTCCCCACCCGGATGGTCCCGCTTCCTACCCTAGACCCGATCGATCCGGTTCCCGACCCGGTACCCGACCCGGTTCCCCACCCGGATGGTCCGGTTCCCTAACCTAGATCTGGTTCCCTTCCCGGATGACCCGGATGATCCGGTTCCCCGGTCGGATGGTCCGGTCGATCCGGTTCCCGACCCGGTACCCCACCCGGTTGGTCCGACTCCCGACACGGTCGGTTCGGCACCCCATGCGGATGATCCGGATGATCCGGTTCCCCATCCGGTTGGTCCGGTCGATCCGGTTTCCGACCCGGTACCCGACCCGGTTCCCCACCCGGATGGTCCCGCTTCCTACCCTAGACCTGGTACCCGACCCGCTTCCCCACCCGGACGGTCCGGCTTCCTACCCTAGATCCGGTCGATCCGGTACCCGACCCGGTTGGCCGACCCGGTTCCCCACCCGGATGGTCCGGCTTCCTACCCTAGACCCGGTCGATCCGGCACCGGACCCGGTTCCCCACCCGGATGGTCCGGCTTCCTGCCCTAGACCCGGTCGATCCGGTTCCCCACCCGGATGGTCCGGCTTCCTACCCTAGACCCGGTCGATCCGGTTCCCGACCCGGTACCGGACCCGGTTCCCCACCCGGATGGTCCGGTTCCCTAACCTAGACCCGGTCGATCCGGTTCCCTTCCGGGATGACCCGGATGATCCGGTTCCCCGTCCGGATGGTCCGGTCGATCCGGTTCCCGACCCGGTAGGGAAGGTAGGGGTCCGTGCAAGGACCCACACCCACCCTAGAGCCCGCAAAGAACCCCGGTCGAGAACGAAGGTGTGACCCAAAGAATAAAGGGCTCTAGGGAGGGTGTGGGCCCGTCCAAGGACCCACACCCACCCGGGAGCCGTCAAAGAACCGGACCCGTCCCATCCACGGTGGCCCGGTCCGGATCCATCCCTTCCAGGGTGGTTCGGACCGGACCCATCCCACCCGCGGTGTTTCGAACCGGATCAATCCCCACCGGGGAGGTGCGATCCGTATCCATCCCATCCAGGGTGGTGTGATCCGGATCCATCCCAACCCCCCGGCGGGGTTATCCGGATCCATCCCGTCCAGGGTGGTGAGATCCGGATCCATCCCATCCCGAGAGGGGTGATCGGGATCCATCCCAACCGGGGGGGTGCGACCCGGATCCATCCCGCCTAGGGTGGTGGGATCCGGATCCATCGACCCGGCTCAACCGGTTGATCCTGTTCCCCGCCCGGCTCCAACCCGGATGATCCGGCTGGTCCGGTCCATCCGGTTCCCCGTCCGGTTGACCCGGCTCCCCACCCGGTTGATCCGGTCGATCCGGTCGGTCCGGTGAATCCGGTTTCCCAACCGGTTCCGATCCGGTCGATCCGGCTCCCTACCGGGTCGACCCGATCCCTCACCCGGCTGGGGCGGTTGATCCGGTTACCCACCCGTTTCCGGCCCGGTTGATCCGACCGAACCGGCCCATTCGGCTCTCCACCCGGTTCCGATCCGGTTCCCCACCCGTTTTCGGTCCGGCTTGTCCGTCCGATTGGGTCCATCCGGCTCCCATCCGGTTGATACGGTTCAACACCCGGTTCCGGATCCGGGTTCCGACCCGACCGACCCGGATGGTCCGGTTCCCCACCCTAGACCCGGTCGATCCGGTTCCCTTCCCGGATGATCCGGTTCCCCATCCGGATGGTCCGGTTGATCCGGTTCCCGACCCGGTACCCCACCCGGATGGTCCGGCTGGTCCGACTCCCCGCACGGTCGATTTGGCACCCCACCCGGACCACCCGGATGATCCGGTTCCCCGTCCGGATGGTCCGGTTGATCCGGTTCCCCGACCCGGTACCCCACCCGGTTCCCCACCCGGATGGTCCGGTTCCCCACCCCAGATCCGGTCGATCCGGTTCCCGACCCGGGTGATCCGGTTCCCCGTCCGGATCACTACCCGTTTGGTCCGGTTTCCCACCCGGTACCGCACCCGGTTGGTCCGGTTGGTCCGCTTCCCCACCCGGACCACCCGGATCATCCGGTTCCCCGTCCGGATGGTCCGGTTGACCCGGCTCCCGACCCGGAACCGCACCGGGTTCCCCACCCGGTTGGTCCGATTTCCCACCCGGTCGATTCGGCTCCCCACCCGGACGGTCCGATTGGTCCGGTTCCCCAACCGGATGGTCGGGTTGATCCGGTTCCCGACCCGGTTCCCCACCCGGATGGTCCGGTTGGTCCGGTTCCCCACCCGGTTGGTCCGATTTCCCACCCGGTCGATTCGGCTCCCCACCCGGACGGTCCGATTGGTCCGGTTCCCCAACCGGATGGTCGGGTTGATCCGGTTCCCGACCCGGTTCCCCACCCGGATGGTCCGGTTGGTCCGGTTCCCCACCCGGTTGGTCCGATTTCCCACCCGGTCGATTCGGCTCCCCACCCGGACGGTCCGATTGGTCCGGTTCCCCAACCGGATGGTCGGGTTGATCCGGTTCCCGACCCGGTTCCCCACCCGGATGGTCCGGTTGGTCCGGTTCCCCACCCGGTTGGTCCGATTTCCCACCCGGTCGATTCGGCTCCCCACCCGGACGGTCCGATTGGTCCGGTTCCCCAACCGGATGGTCGGGTTGATCCGGTTCCCGACCCGGTTCCCCACCCGGATGGTCCGGTTGGTCCGGTTCCCCACCCGGTTGGTCCGATTTCCCACCCGGTCGATTCGGCTCCCCACCCGGACGGTCCGATTGGTCCGGCTCCCCAACCGGATGGTCGGGTTGATCCGGTTCCCGACCCGGTTCCCCACCCGGATGGTCCGGTTGGTCCGGTTCCCCACCCGGATGACCCGGTCGATCCGGATCCCCACCCGGATGACCCGGATGGTCCGGTTCCCCGCCCGGTACCCTACCCGGCTGGTCCGTTTCCCCACCCGGTTCCCCATCGG
>CANXME010000406.1:90000-102308 GCA_948144175.1 Closterium sp. NIES-65
AACATTCGGGCGTCCCGGTCCACGTCTCACGTGTCCCCATGTGGTGAATCATAGAGGCCTCGAAGGCTCGACGGATTGCCTGGGCAACCCGCCGGACCTTTGTGGAGAGGGTCCTTTACCTCCTCTTCCACGTATTATTACTACAAAAAGTAGCTCGATCACCGTGGCTTACCTGCAATTAAAGGCTTTAAACACACAGAAGGGCGGGTGTAATGGCCAAAAAAAAAAAAAAACAACGCCTTCCTCCTAGTCCAGTCACATGGATTACGTTGGCTTACCAACATTTGCGGCCAAGACACAAAGTGAGCCCGAAAGAGGGACATCACGACGCTGCCATACAGTGCTCGTGGACCAATCACTAGGATCACGTTGGGTTACCTTGATACGGGGCTCAAATCTAATCTTACCTGGGGCATTAGGGACACAAAAACTGCTGGGAAAAGTACTCATGGATTATTCCTAGGCCAATCACTCGGATAACGTTGGGTTACCATCATTTGGGGGAATTGAAAAACCCCCACCGAGGGGAATCCACCCGGCCCGGATGGTGGTCCGGACCCCAACCTTGGTGGAACCGGATCCACCCGGGTCGGGTGGGGGTCCGGACCATCCCGCGTGGGAACCGGATCCACCCAGGCCGGGTGGTGGGGGTCCGGATCATCCCGGGCGGGAACCGGATCCACCCAGGCCGGGTGGGGGTCCGGACCACCCCGGTTGGGAACCGAATCCATCCTGAGCGGGTGGGAACCGGATGGACCCAGGCCGGGCGGGGGTCCGGACCAGCCCGGGTGGGGACCGGATGGACCCATCCCGGGTGGGAACCGAGCCCACCAGAGCCTAGGTCCTAAAGAGGGACAAAGAAGAGCTGACACTACTTTATTCCTAGGCCAATCACTCGGATCACGTTGGGTTACCATCATTCTAGGCGTTTGGGAATTCCCCACCGAGGGGAATCCACCCAGGCCGGGTGGGGGTCCGGACCATCCCGGGTGGGATCCGGATGGGGGTCCGGACCCTAAACCCGGGTGGGAACCGGATCCACCCAGGCCAGGTGGGGGTCCGGACCATCCCGGGTGGGAACTGGATCCACCCGGACCGGGTTGGGGTCCGGACCATCCAGGGTGGGAACCGGATCCACCCAGGCCGGGCGGGGGTCCGGACCATCCTGAGTGGGAGCCAGATCCACCCAGGCCGGGTGGGGGTCCGGACCATCCCAGTTGCGGACCGGATGGACCCACCAGAGCCCGGGTCCTAGGGAGGGACAAGGTACCCCTTCCTCATTCCAGGGCCAATCACTCGGATAACGTTGGGTTACCATCATTTGGGGCGTTCAAAAGTGCATCACCAGGGCCCAAGGGAGAGAAAATACAAACTTCCTACTTTATTCCAGGGCCAATCACTCGGATAACGTTGGGTTACCATCATTCGGGGCGTTCGGAAATGCCCCACCAGGGCCCAAGGGAGAGAAGATACAACTCCCTAACCTATTCCAGGGCCAATCACTCGGATAACGTTGGGTTACCATCATTTGGGGCGTTTGAAAATGCCCCACCAGGGCCCAAGGGAGAGAAGATAACAACTCCCCACCCTATTCCAGGGCCAATCACTTGGATAACGTTGGGTTACCATCATTTGGGGCGTTTGAAAATGCCCCACCAGGGCCCAAGGGAGAGAAGATAACAACTCCCCACCCTATTCCAGGGCCAATCACTTGGATAACGTTGGGTTACCATCATTTGGGGCGTTTGGAAATGCCCCACCAGGGCCCAAGTGAGAGAAGATAACAACTCCCTACCCTATTCCAGGGCCAATCACTTGGATAACGTTGGGTTACCATCATTTTGGGCGCTTAAAAATGCCCCACCAGGGCCCAAGGGAGAGAAGATAACAACTCCCCACCCTATTCCAGGGCCAATCACTTGGATAACGTTGGGTTACCATCATTTTGGGCGCTTAAAAATGCCCCACCAGGGCCCAAGGGAGAGAAGATAACAACTCCCCACCCTATTCCAGGGCCAATCACTTGGATAACGTTGGGTTACCATCATTTGGGGCGTTTGGAAATGCCCCACCAGGGCCCAAGTGAGAGAAGATAACAACTCCCTACCCCATTCCAGGGCCAATCACTTGGATAACGTTGGGTTACCATCATTTTGGGCGCTTAAAAATGCCCCACCAGGGCCCAAGGGAGAGAAGATAACAACTCCCCACCCTATTCCAGGGCCAATCACTTGGATAACGTTGGGTTACCATCATTTTGGGCGCTTAAAAATGCCCCACCAGGGCCCAAGGGAGAGAAGATAACAACTCCCCACCCTATTCCAGGGCCAATCACTTGGATAACGTTGGGTTACCATCATTTGGGGCGTTTGGAAATGCCCCACCAGGGCCCAAGTGAGAGAAGATAACAACTCCCTACCCTATTCCAGGGCCAATCACTTGGATAACGTTGGGTTACCATCATTTTGGGCGCTTAAAAATGCCCCACCAGGGCCCAAGGGAGAGAAGATAACAACTCCCCACCCTATTCCAGGGCCAATCACTTGGATAACGTTGGGTTACCATCATTTGGGGCGTTTGGAAATGCCCCACCAGGGCCCAAGTGAGAGAAGATAACAACTCCCTACCCTATTCCAGGGCCAATCACTTGGATAACGTTGTGTTACCATCATTTTGGGCGCTTAAAAATGCCCCACCAGGGTTCAAGGGAGAGAAGATAACAACTCCCCACCCTATTCCAGGGCCAATCACTTGGATAACGTTGGGTTACCATCATTTGGGGCGTTCGGAAATGCCCCACCAGGGCCCAAGTGAGAGAAGATAACAACTCCCTACCCTTTTCCAGGGCCAATCACTTGGATAACGTTGGGTTACCATCACTTGGGGCGTTTGAAAATGCCCCACCAGGGCCCAAGGGGGAGAAGACAGCAACTCCCTACCCTATTCCAGGGCCAATCACTCGGATAACGTTGGGTTACCATCATTTGGGGCAAACCGAAATCCACCACCATGGCACTGGGGAGGGGCAACATACCCGGTTCCCTACCCTATTCCAGGGCCAATCACTCGGATCACGTTGGGTTACCATCATTTGGGGCCATCTTGGGATGGATATGAGCCTGTGCAAGGGTGATTTTGAGCCTTGGCCCCTAAATCCCCCGGTACAATGGAGCGTTTGTCTCATTCCAGCCGGTCAAAAGGACCCTTGGGATGGATATGAACCCGTAGGAAGGTAGCTCCCACCCTGTTTTACACTCCCCCTCGGTCATCCAGGCCTTTGCACCGGTAAAAAGAGGTCCTGGAGCCCGTCCGAGCCCGTGCAAGGGTGGAATTCAACCTTGGCCGGTCCTTTGGATCGTTTGCCTCATTCCAGCCGGTCAAATGGACCCTTGGGACGGATATGAGCCCGTAGAAAGGTAGCTCCCGCCCTGGTTTACACTTCCCCCCGGTCATCCGGGCCTTTTCGCCGGGAAGAGGAGGCCCCGGAGCCCGTCCGAGCCCGTGCAAGGGTGGAATTCAACCTTGGCCGGTCCTTTGGATCGTTTGTCTCATTCCAGCCGGTCAAATGGACCCTTGGGACGGATATGAACCCGTGGAAAGGTAGCTCCCGCCCTGTTTTACACTTCCCCCCGGTCATCCGGGCCATTTCACCGGGAAGAGGAGGCCCCGGAGCCCATCCGAGCCCGTGCAAGGGTGGAATTCAACCTTGGCCGGTCCTTTGGATCGTTTGCCTCATTCCAGCCGGTCAAAAGGACGCTTGGGATGTGTATGAGCCCGTAGAGAGGAAGCTCCCGCCCTGGTTTACACTTCCCTCCGGTCACCCAGGTCTTTGCACCGGGAAAAAGAGGTCCCGGAGCCCATCCGAGCCCGTGCAAGGGTGGATTTCAACCTTGGGCGGTCCATTGGAGCGACTGTTTCGGTCCAGCCGGTCAAGAAGACCCTTGGGATGGATATGAACCCGTAGAAAGGAAGCTCCCACCCTGGATTACACTTGCCCCAAATCATCCGGGCCTTTGCACCGGGAAAAAGAGGTCCCAGAGCCCACCCGAGCCCGTGCAAGGGTGGAATTCAACCTTGGCCGGTCCTTTGGATCGTTTGCCTCATTCCAGCCGGTCAAAAGGACCCTTGGGATGGATATGAGCCCGTAGAGAGGAAGCTCCCACCCTTGTTTACACGTCCCCTCGGTCACCCAGGTCTTTGAACCGGGAAAAGGAGGTCCCGGAGCCCATCCGAGCCCGTGCAAGGGTGGATTTCAACCTTGGATGGTCCATTGGAGCAATTGTTTGATTCCAGCCGGTCAAGAAGAGACCCTTGGGATGGATATGAACCCGTAGAAAGGAAGCTCCCACCCTGGTTTACACTTCCCCCAGATCATCCGGGCCTTTGCACCGGGAGAAAGAGGTCCCGGAGCCCACCCGAGCCCATGCAAGGGTGGAATTCAACCTTGGCCGGTCCATTGGAGCGTTTGTCTCATTCCAGCCGGTCAAATGGACCCTTGGGAAGAATATGAACCCGTGGAAAGGAAGCTCCCACCCTGGTTTACACTCCCCCCCGGTCATCCGGGCCTTGGCACCGGGAAAAGGAGGCCCCGGAGCCCACGGGGGGTGCGGTCCGGATCCATCCCATCTAGGGTGGTGTGATCCGGATCCATCCCATCCCGGGTGGGGTTATTTGGATCCATCCAGTCCAGGGTGGTGAGATCCGGATCCATCCCATCCCGGGTGGGGTGATCCGGATCCAGCCCATCCCGAGTGGGGTGATCCGGATCCATCCCAACCGGGGTGGTGTGACCCGGATCCATCACGCCTAGGGTGGTGGGATCCGGATCCATCGACCCGGTCGATCCGGTTCCCCGCCCGGTTCCAGCCCGGATGATCCGGCCGGTCCGGTCCATCCGGTTCCACGTCCAGTTGACCCAGCTCCCCACCCGGTCGATCCGGCCGGTCCGGTAGATCTGGTTCCCCGTCCGGTCCGGTCCAACCGGTTCCAAGTCCGGTTGACCCGGATCCCCACCCGGTCGAGCCGGCCGGTCCAGTAGATCCGGTTCCCCATCCGGTTCCCTACCCGGTTCCGACCCGGTTGATCCGGCTCCCTACCGGGTCGAACCGGTCCCTCACCCGACCCGGTTCCACACCCGGATGTTCCGGCTTCCTACCTTGGACCCGGTCGATCCGGTTCCCGACCCGGTTCCCCACCCGTATGGTCCGGCTTCCTACCCTAGACCCGGTCGGTCCGGTTCCCTTCCCGGATGACCCGGATGATCCGGTTCCCCGGCCGGATGGTCCGGTTGATCCGATTCCCGACCCGGTACCCCACCCGGTTGGCCCGGTTGGTCCGACTCCCCACACGGTCGGTTCGGCACCCCGGTTCCCCATCCGGATGGTCCGGTCGATCCGCCGGTACCCGACCCGGTTCCCCACCCGGATGGTCCCGCTTCCTACCCTAGACCCGGTCGATCCGGTTCCCGACCCGGTACCCGACCCGGTTCCCCACCCGGATGGTCCAGCTTCCTACCCTAGACCCGGTCGATCCGGTACCCGACCCGGTACCCGACCCGGTTCCCCACCCGGATGGTCCGGCTTCCTACAATAGATCCGGTCGATCCGGTACCCGACCCGGTACCCGACCCGGTTCCCCACCCGGATGGTCCCGCTTCCTACACTAGACCCGGTCGATCCGGTTCCCGACCCGGTACCCGACCCGGTTCCCCACCCGGATGGTTCGGCTTCCTACCCTAGATCCGGTCGATCCGGTACCCGACCCGGTTCCCCACCCGGATGGTCCGGCTTCCTACCATAGATCCGGTCGATCCGGTACCCGACCCGGTACCCGACCCGGTTCCCCACCCGGATGGTCCCGCTTCCTACACTAGACCCGGTCGATCCGGTTCCCGACCCGGTACCCGACCCGGTTCCCCACCCGGATGGTTCGGCTTCCTACCCTAGATCCGGTCGATCCGGTTCCCGACCCGGCTCCCCACCCGGATGGTCCCGCTTCCTACCCTAGACCCGGTCGATCCGGTTCCCGACCCGGTACCCGACCCGGTTCCCCACCCGTATGGTCCGGCTTCCTACCCTAGACCCGGTCGGTCCGGTTCCCTTCCCGGATGACCCGAATGATCCGGTTCCCCGGCCGGATGGTCCGGTTGATCCGGTACCGGATCCGGTACCCCACCCGGCTGGCCCGGTTGGTCCGACTCCCCACACGGTCGGTTCGGCACCCCGGTTCCCCATCCGGATGGTCCGGTCGATCCGCCGGTACCCGACCCGGTTCCCCACCCGGATGGTCCCGCTCCCTACCCTAGACCCGGTCGATCCGGTTCCCGACCCGGTACCCGACCCGGTTCCCCACCCGGATGGTACGGCTTCCTACCCTAGATCCGGTCGATCCGGTACCCGACCCGGTACCCGACCCGGTTCCCCACCCGGATGGTCCGGCTTCCTACCATAGACCCGGTCGATCCGGTACCCGACCCGGTTGGCCGGCCCGGTTCCCCACCCGGATGGTCCGGCTTCCCACCCTAGATCCGGTCGATCCGGTACCCGACCCGGTTGGCCGACCCGGTTCCCCACCCGGATGGTCCGGCTTCCTACCCTAGATCCGGTCGGTCCGGTACCCGACCCGGTTCCCCACCCGGATGGTCCGGCTTCCTACCCTAGACCCGGTCGGTCCGGTACCCGACCCGGTACCGGACCCGGCTCCCCACCCGGATGGTCCGGCTTCCTACCCTAGACCCGGTCGATCCGGTTCCCGACCCGGTACCGGACCCGGTTCCCCACCCGGATGGTCCTGTTCCCTAACCTAGATCCGGTTCCCTTCCCGGATGACCCGGATGATCCGGTTCCCCGGTCGGATGGTCCGGTCGATCCGGTTCCCGACCCGGTACCCCACCCGGTTGGTCCGACTCCCGACACGGTCGGTTCGGCACCCCATGCGGATGATCCGGATGATCCGGTTCCCCATCCGGTTGGTCCGGTGGATCCGGTTCCCGGTCCGGTACCCGACCCGGTTCCCCACCCGGATGGTCCGGCTTCCTACCCTAGATCCGGTCGGTCCGGTACCCGACCCGGTTCCCCACCCGGATGGTCCGGCTTCCTACCCTAGACCCGGTCGGTCCGGTACCCGACCCGGTACCGGACCCGGCTCCCCGCCCGGATGGTCCGGCTTCCTACCCTATACCCGGTCGATCCGGTTCCCGACCCAGTACCGGACCCGGTTCCCCACCCGGATGGTCCGGTTCCCTAACCTGGATCCGGTTCCCTTCCCGGATGACCCGGATGATCCGGTTCCCCGGTCGGATGGTCCGGTCGATCCGGTTCCCGACCCGGTACCCCACCCGGTTGGTCCGACTCCCGACACGGTCGGTTCGGCACCCCATGCGGATGATCCGGATGATCCGGTTCCCCATCCGGTTGGTCCGGTGGATCCGGTTCCCGGTCCGGTACCCGACCCGGTTCCCCACCCGGATGGTCCCGCTTCCTACACTAGACCCGGTCGATCCGGTTCCCGACCCGGTACCCGACCCGGTTCCCCACCCGGATGGTTCGGCTTCCTACCCTAGATCCCGTCGATCCGGTTCCCGACCCGGTACCCGACCCGGCTCCCCACCCGGATGGTCCCGCTTCCTACCCTAGACCCGGTCGATCCGGTTCCCGACCCGGTACCCGACCCGGTTCCCCACCCGGATGGTACGGCTTCCTACCCGAGATCCGGTCGATCCGGTACCCGACCCGGTACCGGACCCGGTTCCCCACCCGGATGGTCCGGCTTCCTACCCTAGACCCGGTCGGTCCGGTACCCGACCCGGTACCGGACCCGGCTCCCCACCCGGATGGTCCGGCTTCCTACCCTAGACCCGGTCGATCCGGTTCCCGACCCGGTACCGGACCCGGTTCCCCACCCGGATGGTCCGGTTCCCTAACCTAGATCCGGTTCCCTTCCCGGATGACCCGGATGATCCGGTTCCCCGGTCGGATGGTCCGGTCGATCCGGTTCCCGACCCGGTACCCCACCCGGTTGGTCCGACTCCCGACACGGTCGGTTCGGCACCCCATGCGGATGATCCGGATGATCCGGTTCCCCATCCGGTTGGTCCGGTGGATCCGGTTCCCGGTCCGGTACCCGACCCGGTTCCCCACCCGGATGGTTCGGCTTCCTACCCTAGATCCCGTCGATCCGGTTCCCGACCCGGTACCCGACCCGGCTCCCCACCCGGATGGTCCCGCTTCCTACCCTAGACCCGATCGATCCGGTTCCCGACCCGGTACCCGACCCGGTTCCCCACCCGGATGGTCCGGTTCCCTAACCTAGATCTGGTTCCCTTCCCGGATGACCCGGATGATCCGGTTCCCCGGTCGGATGGTCCGGTCGATCCGGTTCCCGACCCGGTACCCCACCCGGTTGGTCCGACTCCCGACACGGTCGGTTCGGCACCCCATGCGGATGATCCGGATGATCCGGTTCCCCATCCGGTTGGTCCGGTCGATCCGGTTTCCGACCCGGTACCCGACCCGGTTCCCCACCCGGATGGTCCCGCTTCCTACCCTAGACCTGGTACCCGACCCGCTTCCCCACCCGGACGGTCCGGCTTCCTACCCTAGATCCGGTCGATCCGGTACCCGACCCGGTTGGCCGACCCGGTTCCCCACCCGGATGGTCCGGCTTCCTACCCTAGACCCGGTCGATCCGGCACCGGACCCGGTTCCCCACCCGGATGGTCCGGCTTCCTGCCCTAGACCCGGTCGATCCGGTTCCCCACCCGGATGGTCCGGCTTCCTACCCTAGACCCGGTCGATCCGGTTCCCGACCCGGTACCGGACCCGGTTCCCCACCCGGATGGTCCGGTTCCCTAACCTAGACCCGGTCGATCCGGTTCCCTTCCGGGATGACCCGGATGATCCGGTTCCCCGTCCGGATGGTCCGGTCGATCCGGTTCCCGACCCGGTAGGGAAGGTAGGGGTCCGTGCAAGGACCCACACCCACCCTAGAGCCCGCAAAGAACCCCGGTCGAGAACGAAGGTGTGACCCAAAGAATAAAGGGCTCTAGGGAGGGTGTGGGCCCGTCCAAGGACCCACACCCACCCGGGAGCCGTCAAAGAACCGGACCCGTCCCATCCACGGTGGCCCGGTCCGGATCCATCCCTTCCAGGGTGGTTCGGACCGGACCCATCCCACCCGCGGTGTTTCGAACCGGATCAATCCCCACCGGGGAGGTGCGATCCGTATCCATCCCATCCAGGGTGGTGTGATCCGGATCCATCCCAACCCCCCGGCGGGGTTATCCGGATCCATCCCGTCCAGGGTGGTGAGATCCGGATCCATCCCATCCCGAGAGGGGTGATCGGGATCCATCCCAACCGGGGGGGTGCGACCCGGATCCATCCCGCCTAGGGTGGTGGGATCCGGATCCATCGACCCGGCTCAACCGGTTGATCCTGTTCCCCGCCCGGCTCCAACCCGGATGATCCGGCTGGTCCGGTCCATCCGGTTCCCCGTCCGGTTGACCCGGCTCCCCACCCGGTTGATCCGGTCGATCCGGTCGGTCCGGTGAATCCGGTTTCCCAACCGGTTCCGATCCGGTCGATCCGGCTCCCTACCGGGTCGACCCGATCCCTCACCCGGCTGGGGCGGTTGATCCGGTTACCCACCCGTTTCCGGCCCGGTTGATCCGACCGAACCGGCCCATTCGGCTCTCCACCCGGTTCCGATCCGGTTCCCCACCCGTTTTCGGTCCGGCTTGTCCGTCCGATTGGGTCCATCCGGCTCCCATCCGGTTGATACGGTTCAACACCCGGTTCCGGATCCGGGTTCCGACCCGACCGACCCGGATGGTCCGGTTCCCCACCCTAGACCCGGTCGATCCGGTTCCCTTCCCGGATGATCCGGTTCCCCATCCGGATGGTCCGGTTGATCCGGTTCCCGACCCGGTACCCCACCCGGATGGTCCGGCTGGTCCGACTCCCCGCACGGTCGATTTGGCACCCCACCCGGACCACCCGGATGATCCGGTTCCCCGTCCGGATGGTCCGGTTGATCCGGTTCCCCGACCCGGTACCCCACCCGGTTCCCCACCCGGATGGTCCGGTTCCCCACCCCAGATCCGGTCGATCCGGTTCCCGACCCGGGTGATCCGGTTCCCCGTCCGGATCACTACCCGTTTGGTCCGGTTTCCCACCCGGTACCGCACCCGGTTGGTCCGGTTGGTCCGCTTCCCCACCCGGACCACCCGGATCATCCGGTTCCCCGTCCGGATGGTCCGGTTGACCCGGCTCCCGACCCGGAACCGCACCGGGTTCCCCACCCGGTTGGTCCGATTTCCCACCCGGTCGATTCGGCTCCCCACCCGGACGGTCCGATTGGTCCGGTTCCCCAACCGGATGGTCGGGTTGATCCGGTTCCCGACCCGGTTCCCCACCCGGATGGTCCGGTTGGTCCGGTTCCCCACCCGGTTGGTCCGATTTCCCACCCGGTCGATTCGGCTCCCCACCCGGACGGTCCGATTGGTCCGGTTCCCCAACCGGATGGTCGGGTTGATCCGGTTCCCGACCCGGTTCCCCACCCGGATGGTCCGGTTGGTCCGGTTCCCCACCCGGTTGGTCCGATTTCCCACCCGGTCGATTCGGCTCCCCACCCGGACGGTCCGATTGGTCCGGTTCCCCAACCGGATGGTCGGGTTGATCCGGTTCCCGACCCGGTTCCCCACCCGGATGGTCCGGTTGGTCCGGTTTCCCCACCCGGTTGGTCCGATTTCCCACCCGGTCGATTCGGCTCCCCACCCGGACGGTCCGATTGGTCCGGTTCCCCAACCGGATGGTCGGGTTGATCCGGTTCCCGACCCGGTTCCCCACCCGGATGGTCCGGTTGGTCCGGTTCCCCACCCGGTTGGTCCGATTTCCCACCCGGTCGATTCGGCTCCCCACCCGGACGGTCCGATTGGTCCGGCTCCCCAACCGGATGGTCGGGTTGATCCGGTTCCCGACCCGGTTCCCCACCCGGATGGTCCGGTTGGTCCGGTTCCCCACCCGGATGACCCGGTCGATCCGGATCCCCACCCGGATGACCCGGATGGTCCGGTTCCCCGCCCGGTACCCTACCCGGCTGGTCCGTTTCCCCACCCGGTTCCCCATCGGGCTTGCCCGGCTGATCCGGTTCCCCACCCGGATCACCCGGTCGATCCAATTCCCCATACGGATGACCCGGATGATCCGGCTTCTCGTCCGGTTCCCTGTCCGGTTGGTCCGGTTCCCCACCCGGTACCCCAACCGGATGGTCCGGTTGATCCGGTTCTCCACCCGGATGACCCGGATGATCCGGTTCCCCATCCGGATGACCCGGATGATCCGGTTCCCAGTCCGGTTCCTGACCCGGTACCCCACCCGGATGGTCCGGCCGGGTCCGGTTCCCCACCCGGATGGTCCGGTCGGTCCGGTTGGTCCGGTTTCCCACCCGGTCGATCCGGTTCCCCACCCGGATGACCCGGTTGATCCGGTTCCCCACCCGGATGACCCGGTTGATCCGGCTCCCCACCCGGATGGTCCGGTCGGTCCGGTTCCCGACCCGGCACCCCACCCGGATGGTCCGGTTGGGTCCGGTCCCCCACGGGGATGGTACGGTTGAGTCCGGTTCTCCACCCGGATGGTCCTGTCGATCCGGTTCCCGACCCGGATGATCCGGATGATCCGGTTCCCCATCCGGATGGTCCGGTCGATCCGGTTCCCGACCCGGATGACCCGGATGATCCGGTTCCGCGTGCGGATGGTCCGGTCGACCCGGTTCCCCACCCGGATGATCCGGTTGGTCCGGTTCCCGACCCGGATGACCCGGTTTCCCATCCGGATGGTCCGGTCGATCCGGTTCCCCACCCGGATGACCCGGACGATCCGGTTCTCCACCCGGATGACCCGGACGATCCGATTTGGCCTCGCTTTTCGGCTCCGAGACCCCTAGAATCCCTAGAATTGGGCTGAAAAAACGCTGGGGTTCCCCTGCCTTATGTCCTTATGTCCTTAGTTCCGTCTTCGTCGAGTCAGTCGTCGTCCGTCTAGACCGTTTTGATGGATTTATAAAGAAGGTGTCCCCTTCTATATACATCCATCGGGGGGCCCGGGGCACGCCCATCGGAAGGGAGGATCTCCTTCGATCCTTGGCCCTTCCAGTGTGCGAGCCCTGCGGCCCACCCACCTGAAGAGAGAGGGAGCGACCCTCACCCTTCTAACAGGCCGGCCAACAACGATCCAGCCAAACCAACCAACCAGCCCCGAGAGGGCTCTGCCTACCCTCGATTTCCCATCCCCTCTCACACTCTCTCT
>CANXME010000407.1:0-90000 GCA_948144175.1 Closterium sp. NIES-65
AAGGCTCAAAACCCTGGAAGATACGTACAATACAGTCATGTACACGATGAAGAGGATTAAGTAAAACAAGGCACACGCTGAACGTGACTCACACGTGGTATAAAAGTCGATGGTTTGACGTTGTCAGCTCGTATCCATCCTGTATGTGGAGGGCATCCATCATAGTCACCTTCGCTCGCTGGTCGTAATGGTTTTTAATCTCACGGGAGGGGAAATGGTCACTCTTAACCGACCTAGGTAGCTTATCGGTCGCGCAGTCTGGAACTCTGACTCCCTTAGCGAACCTCGATATTATGTCGTCTGGCTCGGGGAGCACTTGCACGCCTTCTAAATTAACGGGGACCTTGAATTCAGGGGACGGAGCCGGCTTATTAGCGCTCCGGTTTGTTCGTCTCCCCCGCGCGACAGGTGCCTGGCTACTAGCAGGTGGGTGGCCCTTGGCGCGTGCGGCCAGCCTAGTTTGCGTCATGGTGCAGAGGCGGATTTAAGACCAACAATGGAGATGAGTATGCTGTGCTACGCATCACCTCGAATGAAAAGTAAGAGGAACAATGGTGGCCGCTCAAAGCCGCCAATACTCTAGGCTCACGAGATGGTGGTAATGTGCTCACGAGACGTTGACGGCGGAGAAGCCGAGGAGAAGTAATGACGAAGGAAGGACAGACTGTTGCATTGTGAATGCAACGGTGCTTAACCCGCCCAGTGAAGTCCAAGGTGGCACGCTGTTATTGACTGGAACCCTGACATTGAGGGTTCTCGAACATCACGCGAGGCAAGTTCGTGCACGCGTCCTCTGCAAGATATTCCAAAACCAATTTCATCATTGCCACCGCTGCTTGCTCAGCTGAGGTGGACAGCGCATAGATAAAGACGAAGTTGTAATGATTTGTGCAACCTTACCAAAAAAAGTGAGCCTGACCACGACATCACTGAAAGTGTACTAAAGTCATTTTTAATGGGGAAAACTGACCGCGGGAATCGGGCGCGGTCGCGTGGGGGGGTAGTGGGAAAACCACTGCCCGTTGGAATTGGAGACGAGCAAGCACCGCGGTTCGTCATTTCCTCCCAAGACTCCTTCCTTTTATTCGGTGTCTGGCAAAGGGTGGCCTTTTCATCCCAACCCAATCCCAAAAATGCTCCCAAGCCGCCTAGCGGTCTGGCCCGACGACCGTAGAGCACACGTGGCGCGTACTCCCATCAGGCGGCGTTTCTATTCCCAGCGGCTCAATTCAATGCCTCCCGGTCGCGCGAAATCATGGAGCTGTTCTCGCAAGCGTGCTTCCGTGTTCGCCGTGCTCCCAGCAAACGCAGGTGGCGCTCGTGGTGGCCGCGCTGTTGAGTCATTCCGGAGCGTGGATTGCGGTCGCGAGGGGTCAGACCATCGCTCCATCTCAAGGCACGTTCGCTTCGTCGCTCTCCGTGCTCCGCCGCGTTTCACGAATCCTGTCAGCGGATGACGCTTTAGTTACACGTTTTCGAGTTGACTTTGCGTCGACTCAAAGCCGTTTCGTCGCCCTCCGTGCTCCACCGTTTGGGAATTCTGTCAGTGAATGATGCTTTTGATTCCAGGCTTTCACAAAAATCGTCACCGAATGTTGTTTTCAAGTTCCTGCTTTCACAAATTTTGCTTGCCATAATCGAAAAGGTTTCCGGGGTCGTAAAAGAAAGCTCTTTCTCTATTCCCCCTCGTTCCAATTCCCAATGCTTGACTGCCAGTGAACCACATTGAGCCACAATAGCGTCAATTTCCACTTCAAAGCCGTTCTCTTTTCCTCTTTCCAGTTCCCGGATTGCTGGCCTGTCAAGCCGCATGGTATGTTATATTCAGTCCGTGGCTTTCAATTGGCTCAGTTGTTGTTATCTCTTCCTCTTTCCAGTTCCTGGGTTGCTTGACTGTCAGGCCGCATGGGGAGTCACATTCAACCAATGGCAGGAGGGGGGCGACTGTAGCCAGGCGGATGGCCTCACATGTGACAGTAACGGAATGATCATGAGCATGTGCGTCTCGCCCCTTTTTCCTGCGTTCCAAGAGTCAGAGTAAGATATCACCCGCTTTTTGTTTGTTTGTTTTTTCTGGAATATACGGACATGAATTTACTTTGTTGTTCCACATGTGCTGGCACCGGAGGGGTAATGCAGTCGCCACCTAAATGCATCATGCAACCTTGGGGTGATGTGATGGATTTTCCTCATGCACCATACATGATGCGGTGTCAATGCAGGGCGCTGGATGAGATGGGGCTGTCAGGCTCGCTACCAACATCCCTCGGATCATTTATCAATCTCTCCTACCTGTACGAAATTTTCATCCTAACCTGCCAGCCTATACGATCATCTTTCCTGCTCTCCCTTGCTTCGGTACGTTTTCACAATCCCCTTGCAGAGTTCAGATACAGTGTTCTAAACAAATCAGGATGTGCATTTTGTCCTTTCTATTTTAGAGTTTGAAGCTGCCGTTTCTCCTGCTCTGCTTTGCATCTTCTTCCTGTGTATATGCGGCCTTGCCGTGCACCTTCCCTTTGGCCCATGCTGGCTTTTATTGGCATACAACACGCATGCATCCCCCATCATCCCCATCTTTGTATGTGCACGGCACATAACCACCTGCCTGCATGCCACCCCACCCCACCCCACCGCACTGCACCACCCTGTAAGAGCAGTAGTCTGTGGAGCAACTCGCTTACGGGGGAACTGCCTTCCACCATCAGTGCACTGACGGCTCTCAGTGACATGTGAGTTTGTGTGTGGGGGTGTGTGTGAATGGTGTGTGAGAGTGAATGTGAGTGTGAATGTCATTGCGAGTGCGTGTGTGTGTGTGAGTGTGTGTGTCTGTGAGTATGTGTGTGTGTGTGTGTGTGAGAGAGAGAGAGAGAGAGAGAGAGAGAGAGAGAGAGAGAGAGAGAGATTGCAGTCGGTGCTCCGGCCCTGGTGCGGGAGATTGGCTGCTGGCACTACCCATCATACCCTCGCTTAGGATGGGGCCCTCCCAGCTCTCCTCCGCTGCTGCGTTCCGCCTAGGCCTCCCCCTACCGGTCCCCAGGCGCTGCGACTGCCGCTACCGCACCAAATTCCCTGATGACCGCCTTCCAAACCATCTCATGCGTTGCGAGAAAGGGGGGGGAAGGATTGCGACTCACCATGCGCTCAGGGACGAGATCGTCTTGATTGCAGCAGAGGCGGGATTCACGGTGCACAAAGAAACTTACGTTTACTCTCTCGTTGAAAACCTGAAGGCGGACGTTGCAATCCGCCATCCCCGGACGGGAGAGGTCTGGATGTGCGACGTGACAGTGACGGACCCCGTTTCTCACCAAGATGAGAACTGCAATAGAGCACCGGGGTGGGCGGCTAGGGCAGCTGCAGACAAGAAGGAGCAGAAATATGCGCGCCGGAATGCGTGGGTGGGCTTTCATGCCCTAGCGGTTGAGACATATGGGTACCCCTCGCCTGGGGTGTTGGCATTCTTGCGGCAGTGCGCGGAGCTGGCGGCCAAGCTGCGATTCAACGCAGCCCCCAACTCCTACGAGGCCGCCAAGCTGCTGATGGAATACCGCCAGCGCTGGAGCGTGTGCCTCCAAAGAGCACAAGCCAACGCCCTCCGCTGCAAGACCAATGAGGCGATAGCAGCGGACGAGCTCGGCATGCGGGGCCCCTTTGCCCCCCTTAGTGAAGGCCAGCTCTACCAGCTAATAGAGCCCCCGTTCGACCTTTAGGGTCGGACAGAGGGGCCGGGGGGAGTAAGGGAAGGAGGTAGTTAGGCAGACCGAGTGTTATGTGTGGGTTTACATGTGTTTGCATCTACCCATGTACCTCCCATCAATCAATACAAGGACCATTCGAGAGAGAGAGCGTGTGTGTGTGTGCGAGAGAGAGGGATTGCCTCGTGTGTACTCAACTGCCTTCCACCATCAGTGCACTGACGGCTGTCAGTGACATGACATGTGAGTGGCTCTCACTACTTTATCCATATCCCCCTCTCTCCCTCTTCCCCTCTCCCCCTCTCCCCCTCTCTCCGCTTCTTCCCACCACTTTGTTCTTGACTTCAATCAACTCACTGGGTCACTGCCTCTCTTGTACCGCGTTACTCTCTTATTTTCCCCCACTCTCCCTCCTCCACACCACAACGTTCTCGGCTTCAACCAGCTCACTGGGTCACTGCCTCACTCTAACCCCTTCACTCTGCCCCACTCCCCTCCTCCCCGTCTCCCCTTCTCCCCTTTTCCCCCTCCCCCTCTCTCGCCTCTCCTCCTTCTCCCCATCACAGTGTTCTCGGCTTCAACCAACTCACCGGGTCGCTACTGCAAGGCCTCTCCACACTTTCTCGTCTCTCCCGGCTGTAAGCATCTCATCATGCTACGTTACATCTAATGCTTTACTTTCTCTCTCTTCCGTCATTCGAGAAGTCCCGAAAGCCCTCTCCAGACTCTCTCGTTTCTCCCTGCTGTAAGCCGCTCTATCCTGCTAGGCTGCTATCCCACAGCTGTTGCTTTATTCGTACTCCTTTATCCTTCTTACTCCCACAGCTAGGCTTTATCCCACAGGGTACTTTCTGTGCTTTATTCTTACCCTAATCGTTCATTCATCCCATGGACCACTTGTAAGGCGTTTGGAAAGGAAAGTACTCTGAAATGTATTCTCACCACTCTCTCGTCTTTCCATGCTGCAAGCACCTCACTCCTGCTACGTTACAGATGCTGCGTTTCTCACACTCACTCCTGTGACACACCCTATTCGTTCATTCATTTTTGAGTCGACTCAAAAATAGGCTCCTGTGACACACCTCCCTCCCCTCCTGCTTTCCCGTTCCTTCCTTTCCGCAACGCCTCCTGCTTTCCCGTCCTTAACTTTCCGCAGCCCAATGGGCAAATACGTTTCGCCAGCCCAAAGGGCAAATACGTTTCGCCAGCCCAATGGGCAAATACGTTTCGCCAGCCCAATGGGCAAATATTTTTCGCCAGCTCTCTTTGTTGCTCTCTTGCAGCCTCTCCTCCTCACCACCTCCCACCCTCTCCACCACCTTCCCCTCTCCTCCCTCTCTTCTTCTGGCGTCTCCTTCTCTTCCTTTCTGCAGTGCACTCGGCAGTAACCGCTTCGCCGGTTCTCTCCCCGATTGGATTGGCGGCCTGTCCCTCATGGAAACACTGTGAGATGCCAGCCACTTTGGGTACCTTGGGGGCCATGGGAGACCACAGCGGGCATGATTAACTGCCTTCAGATATCGCACCTATAAGAGCAATGAGCCTCAGGATCCAGCTGGCGCCCTTTGTGCAATGCATGATTCCTGAGGCTCCTTCAAAGCAGGCCTCGAGCAGCAGAACATGCCTCTCTGAGGGCTCACTATAGAAGTATCCCACCTTCTCCTTCTCCCCACCTTCTCTTTCATTAGATACTTTCGTGCTCTCCCTCTCCCACCTTTCCATGAACCCTTACAAACAGGGACATCGGCAATGATATCTTATCAGCGCTCATCCCTTCTCTTGTGGAATCACTCCCCTCTCCACTCCCTTGTCCGTTTCCTTCCCCTATCTCCTTCCCATGCAATTCCACAGGGACGTCAGCAGGAATAACTTATCCGGCCTCATCCCTTCCTCGATCGGCACTCTCCTCAACCTCACCTTCCTGTCAGTTGCTCCCCTCTCTTCTCTTTTTCTTTCATCTCATCCTTTCACTCTCTTCTTTTTAGGCTCCTCAAATGCAACCTTTATTCGCATTCTCCTCAGCCTTACCTTACTGCCTGCCAGTCCCTCTTCTCTTTTGAACTCTCTTCTGTGCAGAAAAAAGACCTCTATCCCATCCGTAGCCTTCTCCGCCCCATTCTTGCTCCTTCTCTCCATCTTGCCCCACTCTATCACGCCCATCACTGCTCTCCCATCTATCCCGCCCATCACTGCTCTCCCATCTATCCCGCCCATCACTGCTCTCCCATCTATCCCGCCCATCACTGCTCTCCCATCTGTCACGCCCATGCATGCAGGAGCCTCGAGTACAGCGCCTTCACAGGCCCTCTTCCCGCCTCCCACTTGCCCCCCCCTCGTTTCCTTACCCTTGTTTCCCCACTCCATCTCGCCGCTTTCAACCCCAAACATCACTGCTCCCAACCCAACTATCACGGCCATGCAGGAGCCTTGAGTACAACGCCTTCACAGGCCCTCTTCCTGCCACCCTCGGTTCCCTCACCACCCTCGCGTACCTGTGAGTTGCTTGCCAGCAATTTGTGAGTGCCTTGTAACTCAGTGGTGACAGAATTGCTTCAAGAGTCACACCTTCTGCCACCCTCGGTTCCCTCACCACCTTCGCATACCTTTGAGTCGCCACCTGCACAAGAGAAACAACCTGTCGGTCTTTATTTGAGTTGACTCAAAAGCACCTGCACAAGAGAAACAACCTGTCAGTCTTTATTTGAGTCGACTCAAAAGCACCTGCACAAGAGAAACAACCTGTCAGTCTTTAGCGATTTGTGAGTGCCTTGTGCCTCACTGGTGACAGAATTGCTTCAAGAGTCGCACCTTCCCGCCACCCTCGGTTCCCTCACCACCCTCGCATACCTGTGAGCTGCACAGAGGAAACAAAAGCTGACCTGTGACTCTTCAGCGAGTTGCTTCTGAGAATTCTGTAAAGTGACACACACAAGCTCTGCCCTCGGCTCCCTCGGCTCACCCTTGTGTACCTGTGAATTGTCAAAACCTCGCTTCCATACCCTATCCCTGAAATCCGCTTCTCTAGTCCTTGTTCCCTCCCTCGTCCCATGTGCAGTAACATAGACAGCACTCACTCATGTGCCGTGCTACCCCAGAAACTGTGAGGTGCCTCAGGACCCGCTTCTTGAAACGGCTTCCGTATCAGCCGCCCCACCTTCTTCTCGAAACCCCAGTCTCCTATCCTTCTTCCCTCCTGCACCCCACGTGCAGTTACATAGACAACACATTGCTCCCCTCCGCAACCACCCTCGCCCTCCTGTGAGGTGCCTCAGGACCCGCTTTCCGTCTTCTGTGTCGACTGCCGCGTCTTCTTCTAAGAGACCCCACTCTCCCACCCTTTGTCACTCCCTCATCCCACGTGCAGTAACGTAGACAACACGTCGCTCGTCTGCCCCACTACCCCAGCCTCCTGTGAGGTGCCTCAGGACCCCCTATCCGTCTTCTGTGTCGACTGCGCCACCTTCTGCTCCCAGTGCTCTGCTGCGGGTAAGCCTCTCTGCTTCCTGCCGCAGCTCATGTCTCACTTACCTGTTTTGAAAAGTTTCAAGGACGCCATTCAACCTTCCTCCTTCGGCTCGTGACCATCTAGATCTATAGACGTGCAGTCAGATCCATGGCTCTCCCTTCAAATTGACTTTTGAGTCGTCTCAAAAGTCACTTCGTTTTGAGTCAACTCAAAATTCATCTGTAGACGTGCAGTCAGATCCATAGCTCTCTCTTAACATTGTAAATCCCCCACATGCCATGTCACCTGCTCTTCCACTTGTCAGCCTTTCCCCCTGCCCACCCAGAGTCCCTCCTACTCCTTCTTCAACTTCTCCTGCTGCTACCAAACCCTTGTCCCTTGGCCGAATCCATTCACTCTTTTTACATTCCCTTGACAGACACCTAGCTCCACAGTCCCTTCGCTTCCGTATCTTTCCAAGTCAGTTGCATAATCCTGTCCCTAGATCCGTTGTTTATTTTATCATATGACTGATGTTTGTCATTCCTATTCCCTCTTTCCCCTGCCTGTTATGCCAACTCCGAAGCTCCACAAGCCCCGCCGATCCAGCCACCACCAGCACCACCACCAGCAGCACCATCACCATCAGCACCAGTACCTTCGCCCGTCCCGCCTCCACCATCCCAACCACCAGCTGCAGCACCAGCATCACCACCCGCAGGGCCACCATCACCAGCGCCAACGCCACCATCAGCACTATCTCCTTCCATCAGCCCACCCATCCCATCCTCACCATCCCCACCACCAACAACAACACCACCATCACCATCACCACCACCAGCACCACCAGCAGCAGCACCACCAGCAGCAGCACCACCAGCAGCAGCACCAGCACCGAAACCTGCCTCGCCAGTGGCTGTGAGAGCCCTCCACGCCAATGCAATGACGGCTTTCGTGCTAGCCCTCCTGATTGCTGCCTTTTAATGCGAGTTGATGTCAATATCAACATGATTTTGTGGAGTATGACTGTATGATGAGTTATCTTTATTGTTGTCAGTTGATTAGCATAATTACTTAGTTCTCAGCTAGTAAACACAAAATTAAGGTGAACATATGAGGGGGGATCTGTGCATGGTGGTGTTTCTGCTAGAAGCTACGCACACCTTGCACCTGCATTGTCTTTATTAGTTTGTATTGCCAGTTTATTTGAACCTCTACGTTCATCACGTCTGTCATAGAACAGTGTACTGTTGCACATTGGGCGAGGTTGTATGTGCCACATCAGAATTTGCGAGGAAGCCGATGGTGCACCCACACCAGCGAAGTTCGTCCGAAAACGAGGTTGGATCAAGCGGGTCGCATGCGTGTGTGGGACTTCGCGATTCGATTCACGCCCGTGTATCCTCCCTTTCCGCTCCAGGGCCCTGTTCGACTGGCGCATCAGGGTTTAGGCCTTGTACCGGAGCCTAAACCCTGATGCGCCAGTCGAACAGGGCACAGAAGTTTTCCACCACAAGCTCCCCCCACCACTTAGGCATGGAAACTTCCAACAACCTCCAATGTTCGTCGTGACGTGACAGCCACGGAAGTTGAGGCGCAGGTCAACGCAGGGTCAACGAGTTGAGTTGAGCTCTGCTTCCCCTACCGAGCTCTCGAGTTGCATATCGAGTTATAAAACAGTCGAGGCTGTCTCCATGCTGCCAACACAGACCAATCCGATATCGTATTACCCTCTCTCACGTCACTGACACAAATCGTACTTCATCGTTCAACGATCACTTAATCTTCGTGTCGAAAGCTCTATCTTGTGCCGCACAAGATCGTCAAACCCTAACTTGTGTCGGCGGCCGACACGTCTTGCGAATAGCCTCTTCAAAACCCCTGGGTCTGCCTTTCCGTCACTCACGTGGCCCACGCTCGCGTGATATTCACAGCCGTGACTCACTGAGTTAGCATGGGTCCAAAGATGGGTGCATTTCCCACAATAGTGGCACGTACCTTTCTCGTCACGCTCATAACAATGCTTCCGGCGGTTTCTGCCTCCGCCGCACGAAAAGCGTCGCCTGAAGGCGTGGCGACGAGCGGTAAGGCTGCGCAGGAATTTAGTATCCCTTGGCGGGCAATACGGCGTCCAATGCGGGGACCCAGCGACCAGATCTCCGTCTCTCTTTCTGAAACGCCCGCATTGCAGCCGAACAGCGCTTCTGCAACTCCGGCGGGGGTTCCGCAACCCTCCGCTCTCCCTTCCGCCGCCCCTCCGGGAGCAAGGCTCATTCCCCTTCGTGGCGCGAGTTCTGCGCGATCCGCCGAGTCCCCATACGCAATAGTACGGAATTCCACTGCAACGACCCAAAGCGCGTCCGCGACGCGGTTCGTCCCTCTCAGGCTGCCTCTCGGGAAGCTTCAGCACCAGCAGCAGCGGCGCGAGGTGGAGGGCGCGACGGACACTGCGAACCAGGGCGGCCCGATACTGGCCTATTCGAAGGAGTACTTAATCTACTATGGGACCTCGACCGAGGGGTCCGGCCAGGATGTGACTGGAAATTTCGAGAACTCGTTGGGCGGAGACACGGAGACAAGGGGATCCGGGGGATCCGGGGCGTCTTCAAGCAGAGCTGCGCATGCTCCCCAAGTCGACTCAAAAGTCAAATCGTTGGGCGGAGACACGGAGACCCAGCGGGGGATCCAGGGCGACCCGACGGGGGAGAGCAGCGGGCGTATTTGGTGGGACATGTCGACCAACTCCTACCAGACTAACGATGACGGCTCCCAGCCGTTCGTCAGTCCCGAGGTGGGTGTGTATGATAACGCCCTAAGCCCCGTGTCCCTTGTCCCGTGTCCCTAGTAGTAGTCGACGCGTACCGTGTCGCTTCATTTTTTGGTCGCCACCGACTGCCTCTCGCCTCACATCGTTTCGCTCCATTCAGTTCACTTCTCTTCTCGTTCTCAAGGTACTCCATTCAGTTCAATTCACTTCTCTTCTCTTCACTTCACTTCCCATTCTCTCTGCTCTCGCCCAACACACCCCTCACCCGAATTCGAGACAGGTCATGTTGGGCGGCCTGGTCACGGACGACAGTTTTAACGGCTGGGAATCCATCTACTGCACTTTCACGGACGACGGATCTGACGGCTGGGAATCTGACTTCGATTATAGTCCGAGTGAGTCATGCGCGTAATTTTACTGTTGGGAATGTGTATGTCACTGGAGATAATTATTAAAGTGGATCCAACGGCTGCAAAATCATCTAAACGGGGATGAGTGAGTCATGTGAGTGAGTGAGTGATTTTGCTGCTGGAACTAACAGCAAAACGGGACCGAACCGAGGTGACTTTTGAGGACGCGTTGAAAGTGCAAATATTGCAGGATCGTCTGCATATATCGATCCCCACAATCGAGTGGGCAGATCGTTTGGCGAAACGTGGCGACCGCGAAGCTGTAACGATCGCGGCTGAAAATTGACAGATTTCCTGCGAAAAGTGATCAGTCGCATTCTCACTGCACAAAAAAAATGGCCAGAAAGCTTACTGTAGCATGGTTGCAACGTAGTTAATAGGGTAACTGATCGGCACATCGGTCGCTGCTGACGATCGAACGTCTACTTTCACCGCGTCCGGAGTCGACTCAAAAGTCACCTTGCTGTTGGAACTTGCAGCGAAACAGGACCGAACCACGCTTGACTTCGACTCATGCTGGTCTCTCCTGCCGTGAATGCGTGCTGTGATTGCGTGCTGTGATTGCGTGCTGTGATTGCGTGCTGTGATTGCGTGCTGTGATTGCCTGCTGTGATTTCCTGGTATGATAGCCTGGTGTGATTTCCTGCTGTGATTTCCTGCTGTGATTGCCTGCTGAACTAACGTCTGCCGTGATTGCCTGCTTCCTGCTGTCCCTCGCCCGCCATTGTTCTCCAGTCTACACGCAAGACACGTTTGGAATCTACCTCGTGCTCGTGATTGCTTGTTGGCTACTAATAGCCCTTAGTTCATTCTATGCGTACTGTATTCTCCCGGACATAACACCCTAGGGTATAGCTAAAAATACAGGGAAAAAATGGGGGGGGTCTCCTCATTGGAAAAAAAACATAATACCCGGGTCTTTACATATGGCATATTTTAGTGTTAGTGTTTTTTTAATTAGTCAATGTGGGTGTTTTGCTGTCAGTTTCGGCCTCAAACTTCTTCGCCCTCACGAAAATGCCATGTGACACCTCTCTTGCCACTTGCAACGGAAGATTCACCTGCACGTGGCAACAGAGAAATAGTGGGAGGGGGCAAATCTCGGCAGATTGCCTTTGAATGTGTTGAGAATATGTTTGTATGCTTTTATTGTAAGTGCACTGTTCGAAGTGTGTTTACAGGGGCTCGCCATAGCGAGGGATTTGAAACTGGTGGCGAGTCAACAGGACGCAACCGAGCACAGCGGTTGCGACCCGCGTGGCAGCTCAAGAGTCGAATCGACAGCAGGAGTCATCGTCTACAGTACGCGAAACTGACCTGTAGGGCGCGGCAGGATACCGCGCCCTTGCCGAAGCTGAAAAGTCTCGCCAGCACGACTGTAACAAGGCAACCCAAGCGACGCAGCGCAACTGTTATACAGTTGCGCCTTGGTAACTGTTTGCCCTATGCGTTTGCTATATAACAGAATGTAATGCCTTGCTCATATTACACAATTCTCAAGCTTGTGTCCGGCCTACCCTCGGCCGCTGCTTTGGCACCACGTTACAAGCCAGGAGAGCTAACTCTGAGTGACCAATAGCCCCGCCGTAGGGACGTCGTTAATTCCTAGAGCTTCCGCTGCGCTCTAGCGACTTCTTATTTCCAACAGAATGTACCGCGAAATTTCATTGAGGGAGAAATTCACACGATATTCTTCCGTATTGCAGCTACCCGTTAACGACTATAATAATGAATCCGTAAGAATAGGGGGGTGTTATAGAAAATCAGCCAAAAAGGGGGGGTATAGTAGAAATGAGGTCTATCATAACACCCACCCCGCACAAGCTACCCGGGGGTCTACAATTATGGGGGGGTGTTTTGTCCGGGAGTATACGGTACATGTGATGCTCACCTCCTGCACGCGAATTTGCCTTGCACCCGGTTGGTTTTGTTCCATGACGTTGCACCCCATTTACAAGCACCTCTAACAAGTTGCCACCTAAATCAGCCAATACTAACAACAGAAACCGAGGTTTGACTGAAAAGACTGAAGTCAAACAGTCAATGGTGGGCTACACTTGCTTTTTATAAGCCCTTTTTGCCTCGTGTGAATTGACGAAACATTTGTGAAATGCAAAAACCGCTTATAAGCCCAAAGCACAACGCAAAGTTGGGTGCGCCAAACGAGCATTAGTTGTACTGAGCCTTCGCCTCAGCAGGGGACGAAGCTGACTGGACGAGCAGAATGTGGACAACGCATCAGAAGAAGCCGGACCTCTTCCGTTCTGCTCCATCAACATTCCCATGGACGAAGATAACCCTCGCGAAAGTGTCAACGCCGAAACCTTCTACCACTTCGCCGACAGCGGTTACATAACACCTGCGACAGTCAACACCAACGAAGCAGAACGAGTAGGACCGAACTTCATACCTGATCCAGAAGCGGGAGATGAAGCAGCTTATCCCGATGACGTAAATCTTCCCCGCTACTCACAGAGTGGACTGCAGATTCTTGGACTCGTCACCGCACTCCACTGTCAAACATTATATATGTTATGCTTGTGTAGGCTACAGTGGGTTAGCCTATAGGGGGTACACAATTCTAGGGTTTCCTACTTGTACTCATTTCACTGCTAGTTCATTCATTCCTGTTCGCTTATTCGCACATGGTATAGAGCGGGTCCTTCTAAGGACCGTTTTTTTGGGCCCACCGAAGCGCGCCCCGAGGCGCGATTTTTTTTAGCGACCCCTCGGGTCGCCTTTTCCCCTGCGGCTCAGCCGCCTCCACTGACGCGGCCCCGCCGCCCTCCCTTACGCGGCCCCGTCGCAGGCTCTCACGCGGCCCCGCCGCCGACTCTGTCGCGGCCCCGCCCCGGCCTTTACGCGGCCCCGCTGCCTGCTCTCACGCGGCCCCGCCCCGGCTCCTACGCGGCCCCGCCCCGGCCTTCACGCGGCCCCGCCGACGGCTCTGTCGCGGCCCCGCCCAGGCTCTTACGCGGCCCCGCCGCCTACTCTCGCGCGGCCCCGCCCCGGCTCCTACGCGGCCCCACCGCCGGCTCTCCTACGGCCCCGCCGCCGACTCTCCCGCGGCCCCGCCCCGGCTTTCACGCGGCCCCGCTGACGGCTCTGTCGCGGCCCCGCCCTGGCTCTTCCGTGGCCCCGTCCCGGCTCTCTTGCCGCCCCGCCGCCGGCTCTGAAGCGGCCCCGCCCCGGCTCTCACGCGGCCCCCGCCGCCGGCCCTCACGCGTCCCCGCCCCGGCTCTCTCACGCGGCCCCGCCGCCACACCTGCAGCAGTCGGGCAGCAGTGCAGCCGAACCGCCCGGGAGCCGAGCCGCCCTGTCGCCGAGCCGCCCGGGACCCGAGCCGCCCTGCCGCCGAGCCGCCCGGGAGCCGAGCCGCCCTGCACCCGAGCCGCCCTGCCGCCGAGCCGCCCGGGAGCCGAGCCGCCCTGCGCCCGAGCCGCCTAGCCGCCGAGCCGCCCGGGAGCCGAGCCGCTGTGCACCCGAGCCGCCCGGTCGCCGAGCCGCCTTTCTGCAGAGCTGCACGACCTGCCCTGCCTGGTGAGCACAGTCCCACTGTCACTGCGAGCTCTTTCCCTACTACTTGCACTGCTTCGCTGTCGTCGCCATGGCTACCCCTAGTGTCCTAGCTTTTGACGCTGAGGGTCGCGCCATTGATTTTGAGGTCTGGTTAGACGACCTCCAGCTGTTCTTACAGTGCGACAGGGCTGATGGCCTTTCTCTCTTTAACCTCACCTCTGGCGCCTCTCGTGCTCCTACAGCTGATGCTGATCCCACTGTCCGCTCTTAGTGGGCCACCCGCGATGCTGCTGCACGTCTTGCTGTGCGTCGCCACCTCCCTACCTCTGAGCGTGCGCACTTTAGTCAGTACAAGAGTGCTCAGACCTTGTACGACGCTGTCGTTGCGCGCTACTCCTCCCCTGCCACTGCTGCACTGAGCCGTCTCATGCTTCCCTACCTCTTTCCTGACCTCTCTGCCTTTCCCACTGTCGCTGACCTCATTACGCACCTCCGCACTAGTGACACTCGCTACCGCGCCGCCCTTCCTGCTGAGTTCTGCGCTAAGAACCCACCCCCCATGTACATCGCTCTCTACTACGTAGTCGCGCGCCTCCCTGACTCCCTTCGCGTCGTCAGGGACCACTTTCTCGCAGTCTGTCCCACCACCCTCACCGTCGACCTCCTCGAGAAGGCCCTCCTCGCAGCGGAGAAGAGCATAGTCGCTGTAGGTGCTTCTCGTGGTGACCCTCGCACCCCCATCTTTGAGGGGTGCTCTCCTTCCCCCTTGCTGCCCTCTGTTGCCTCTGCTGCTGCTGCCGACCTGCTTGGTCTTGAGTCGGTCGGCGCGGCGTCTGCCCCTAGTGGGAGACGTCGCTCCAGCAAGGGCAAGGGGGGCAAGGGCGCGGGTGGAGCTGGAGGGGGCGGTGGCGGTGGCGGCGGTGGCGGCGGAGGGAGTGGGGGTGGCGGCGGGACTAGTGGCGGGGGTGGTGGTGGTGGTGGCAGCAGCGGCGGAGACGGTGGTGGTGGTGCCAGCGGTGGTGGTGGAGGCAGCGGCGGAGGTGGAGGCGGCGGAGGTGGAGGCGGTGGAGGCGGCAGCGGAGGAGGCGGTGGTGGTGGAGGAGGTGGAGCTGGTCGGGGTGGTACCCAGCAGCGTAGCGGCGGTGGTGGTGGCCAGCGCTCGCAGCGGCAGCAGCAGCAGCGCTCGCGGGACATCCCTCCGCCTCAGCAGCTTCGTGAGTGGTACGCTGGGCGTCAGAGGGGTGGGGGTACTGGTCCCTGCACCTACGTTCTTCGTTCCGGCGACCGCACGGGTGAGCAGTGTGGGGGTGCCCACGCCACCCAGCGCTGCTTTGGCCGCCTGACGGACGCTTGGCGTCAGCAGTTCCCTGGGGCTAGTGAGATCCCTCGCTGGGATGAGCTTCTTAGGGCTGGTGTAGCGATCTTTGATCTTGATTTTGATGCTATCCTTGCTGCTATGTATGCTGTGACTTATAGTGAGGAGAATGAGGGTTACCGGTGTTTCCAGCCCGACCCGGGCATTGGTACTGCTGCGCTAGGTGCTTGTGAGGCTGCTGCTCTAGGTGCCAGTGCGTCTGCGCTCTCAGGTACTGGTGAGACTGCGCTCTCAGGTACTGCGTCGTCCTCGTCCTCCCTCACTTTCACACTTGACTCCGGGGCTTCTCGCTCCTTCTTTCGAGACCGCACTACCCTTACTCCGCTCGGCCGGCCGGTTGCAGTCTCCCTTGCTGACCCCTCTGGGGGTCCTGTCCTGTCTCACTTCTCCACTGTCCTCCCGTGTCCGGCTGCCCCTTCGGGCACCCTGTCTGGTCTGTACCTTCCCTCGTTCTCTACGAATCTGGTGAGTGGTGCAGCCCTACAGGATGCGGGGGTTCACCAGTTCACTCCTGCGAGTCAGCGGGTGACCCACTGCACGGACGCACGCACAGGCCGACACCTGGCCACGTTCTCGCGTCGGCCGGGGTCGAGTCTCTACACCCTGACCACTTCGTCTCCTCCTGTCCCTGCGTCCGGTCAGGTAGCTGCGTAAGGTCAGGTGCTTGCTGCTGCGTCCCGGTCAGGTCCTGAGTCTGCCCCCTGTTCTTGTCGCCTCCTGTCTCACAAGACTCTCCTGTGGCACCACCGTCTTGGCCACCCCTCCTTGCCCCGTCTTCGGAGCATGGCTTCCCGTGTCCTTGTCTCTGGTCTTCCCCAGTCTCTCCCTCCTCTCCCCTCCGGGCCAGGACCTTCCTGTGTCCCCTGTGTCGAGGGTCGCCTCCGGGCTACTCCTCACTCCTCCCACTTCCCCCCGACAGAGGCTCCCCTGCAGACGCTTCACATGGATGTGTGGGGCCCAGCCCCCGTCCGTGGGCAGGGTCACGAGCGCTACTTCCTGTTGGTGGTTGACGACTACTCGCGTTACACCACAGTCCTCCCCTTGCGCAGCAAGGGTGCGGTCACTGAGGTGCTGATCGACTGGATCCGCGAGGCTCGTCTCCAGCTCAGGAAGAGCTTCGGCTCGGACTTTCCTGTTCTGCGTCTGCACTCGGATAGAGGCGGAGAGTTCTCTTCTCGCCTTCTGCGAGACTACTGTCGTGCACGGGGGATCCGCCAGACCTTCACGCTTCCGGACTCACCACAGCAAAATGGGATTGCTGAGCGCCGCATTGGCATGGTCATGGATGTCGCTCGTACGTCCATGATGCGTGCGGCTGCCCCCCATTTTCTGTGGCCGTTTGCGGTGAGGTACGCGGCGCATCAGCTCAACCTTCACCCCCGGGTCTCTCGGCCTGCGATGTCCCCAGCCTTGCTGTGGACGGGGAAGGTTGGCGATGCGTCTGTGTTCCGTGTCTGGGGATCTCGGGCGTTTGTCCGCGACTTGTCTGCGGACAAGCTGTCCCCTCGTGCTGCTCCCTGTGTCTTCCTTGGCTTCCCCACTGACGCCCCAGGGTGGCAGTTTTACCACCCCTCCTCTCGTCGTGTTCTGTCCTCCCAGGACGTCACGTTCGACGAGTCAGTCCCCTTCTACCGTCTCTTCCCCTACCGCACTCCTTCCCTCCCCCCTCCCCCGGACTTCCTTGTGCCGGTTCCCCCCCCGGTAGACCCCCTCCCCCCTCAGGTTCCTGCCCCCTCAGGTGTGTCCCAGGTAGACGCCGTTGACCCGGTCGAGGTTACTGGTGACTCTGGTGCTGCTGCGGGTGCTGAGCCTGGGGGTGCTGACTCTGGGGGTGCTGTGCGCGGGGGTGCTGAGCCTGGGGGTGCTACTGCTGGGGGTGCTGGGCCTGGGGGTGCTACTGCGGAGGGTGCGGAGCCTGGGGGTGCTGAGCTGGGGGGTGCTGTGCCTGGAGGTGCTGGGTCTGGGGGTGCTGGGTCGGGAGCTGCTGAGCCTGGGGGTGCTGAGCTGGGAGCTGCTGAGCCTGGGGGTGCTGCGTCTGGAGCTGCTGAGCCTGGGGTTTCTCCTGCTGCTGCGTCTCGCCGGGAGCCCCTCTCTCCACAGGAGCTGCGCGAGTGGTTCGCTCGCCGCTGGAGGCGTGCTGCTGAGTCTGGAGGTGCTGCTGGAGCTGGAGCTGGAGCTTCTTCGACCGTCGAGGGTGCGGGTGCTGCCGGTCCCGGAGCTGCTGGACCTGCGGGTCCTCCTGGAGCTGGAGCTGCTGAGGGCGTTGGTGCTGAGCCTACTACTGTTGGTCCTGCCTCTTGAGGTGTGGGTGGCGCTGGTGCTGTCGCTGAGGGTGCTGGTGCTGTCCCTGCTGAGTCTGGAGCTGCCGCGCGGCCTCGGCCGTACTTCGTTCCGCTCCTGCAGCAGGTTCTTGGTCTTTCTCCTCCAGTAGAGGGTCCACCGCCTGTCCAGTCGCAGTCCCTGCTGGAGCCTTCCTCTCCACTGCCTGCTCCCTCTCCTTACTCTGGTCCTACTGGAGGTCTTGCTGAGCGTCGTGAGCCTGCGTCTCGTCCCGCGTCGCCTGTTCGTGCTGCTCGCGCTAGTGGTCGCAGTTCGCGTTAGCGTCCTCCTCCTGTCCCTGGCACGCACCGGATGTCTTTGCGTCCGTCCACTGCTCCTCTGCGTGCCCCTTTGCCTTCTCCTCCTGAGTCCTCTCTTCCTGCGCTTGCCAACCCTGAGTCGGACTCTCTTCGTGCTGCCAGTCCTACTGTCACGCGTCTGCTTGCTACTGTCGTCACTGACCCCTCTTTTGAGTCCACTGCTGCGTCTGCTCTAGTCGCTGAGCTCGTCGACTTTGCTGCTCGCTGTCGTCTCGACTACGCTGCTAGTCTTGTGGCTGAGTCTGCGTCTGTCTGTCCTCCGTCCGTCGGGGGTGAGTGTGCTCTTGGCACGGACGTCCTAGAGGACAGGCAGGAGGAGTTACAGTGTCTAGCGGCTGCTTCACCTCATCTCGCGTCTGTACTGCTTTCCCCTGAGGGAGACCCGGATGCACTAGACATCCCGACTCCGCGTTCTTACGCAGAGGCCGTAGAGGGTCCCTACTCCTCTCAGTGGCAGGCAGCTATGGATGCAGAGATGGCTTCCTGGAAGTCCACAGGCACCTACGTTGACGCGGTTCCCCCTCCTGGGGCGAACATCGTCAGTGGCATGTGGATCTTCAGGGTGAAGCGGCCGCCGGGCTCTCCACCTGTCTTCAAGGCACGGTACGTTGCTCGTGGCTTCAGTCAGCGGCAGGGAGTTGACTACTTTCAGACCTTCTCTCCCACCCCGAAGATGACTACTCTTCGGGTGCTGCTGCACATAGCCGCTCAGCGCGACTACGAGCTTCACTCTCTCGACTTCAGCACTGCGTTTCTGCAGGGTAGCCTGCACGAGGAGATCTGGCTGCGCCGTCCGCCTGGCTTCACTGGGACTTTCCCTCCTGGCACCCAGTGGAGCCTCCGACGGCCAGTCTACGGTCTCCGCCAGGCACCGCGTGAGTGGCACGACACATTGAGGACTACGCTTGCGGCTCTTGGGTTTGCTCCTTCTACTGCTGACCCGTCGCTGTTTCTTCGCACCGACACTTCCCTGCCGCCGTTCTACATCCTCGTGTATGTCGACGACTTGGTCTTTGCCACAGCGGACACTGCTGGACTCGCCTACGTTAAGTCCGAGCTGCTGAAGAGACACACGTGCACAGACCTGGGTGAACTGCGCAGCTACCTTGGCTTGCAGATCACTCGGGACAGAGCACGCCGCACCATTACCTTGACTCAGTCACACATGGTGCAGCAGGTCCTTCAGCGCTTCGACTTCACGTACTCCTCGCCTCAGGCCACTCCTCTGCCTACTCGCCACTCACTCTCAGCTCTGCCTTCGGATGAGTCCGTAGAGTCGAGTGGTCCGTATGCAGAGCTTGTTGGCTGCCTCATGTACCTGATGACCTGCACACGACCTGACCTTGCATACCCTCTGAGCATTCTTGCACGCTATGTTGCTCCTGGGAGACACCGACCAGAGCACATGGCAGCAGCGAAGAGGGTATTGCGCTACCTGTGCAGTACGTCGAGCATGGGACTAGTGCTTGGAGGGCGGAGTCCAGTGGTCCTTACAGGCCACGCGGACGCTTCTTGGGCTGACGACCAGGCTACGCAGCGGTCGTCACAGGGTTACACTTTCAGCCTTGGTTCCGGCTCTGTCTCGTGGCGGTCTACTCGCTCGTCTTCAGTTCTCGGCTCCAGTTGTGAGGCTGAGATCTACGCCGGGGCCATGGCTGCACAGGAGCTTCGCTGGCTCACCTACCTGCTGACTGACCTTGGAGAGCCGCCTCGTTCTCCTCCAGTGCTGTACGTAGACAACAAGGCCATGCTGGCCTTGTGTCGAGAGCAGCGCTTGGAGCACAGAACGAAGCACATTGCTCTCCGCTACTTCCTTGCTCGTGAGCTGCAGCAGCGTGGTCAGTTGCGACTTGCGTACGTGGCCTCTGAGGCCGACACTGCTGATGTGTTCACCAAGGCACTCGCGCCTTGTGACCATCAGCGCTTTTGCACCCAGCTGGGTCTTGTGCCTGTCTTGCCTCACTTGCTCTCCTCTTGACTTCACTTGTACTGTGACATATATATATACCTGCTCTTGCTTGTCTAGTTTTATATATATGTCTGTCCTCCTGCATGTGAACTGGCCTCTGGCCCTGCTCTTGTGCTCGGACTGTGTGGTGACTTTGTGATCCACCCTGAGCTTGCTTTGCTTTGCTTGACTGGTCTTGTGACCCCTTGTTCTCCCCCACTTTGCCTATGGGGGTGTGTCAAACATTATATATGTTATGCTTGTGTAGGCTACAGTGGGTTAGCCTATAGGGGGTACACAATTCTAGGGTTTCCTACTTGTACTCATTTCACTGCTAGTTCATTCATTCCTGTTCGCTTATTCTCACATCCACGGCACCGTCACTCCTAAAGAGCCTGCAACGGTTCAACATGCTCTAGGGGGGGGAGCATAAGGAAAAATGGCGCGAAGCCATGGACAAGGAGCTGAAGGCACTGGAGGAACGCAACACGTGAAAAGTGGTTCCTATCGGCGTGGCACGGAACAAGACAGTTCTCACCGAGAAGTGGGTCTGACGGCACCATCGACAAATTTAAGGCACGCTGGGTCGTACGCGGTTTCGACCAAGAGCACGGACGCGATTTCACCGAAACATTCGCTCCGGTCAGCCGACACACCTCGCTACGCATCCTTCTCGCGATCGCCGCCATGAAGAAGAAGAAGTTGCGGCAAATCGACGTCGCTAACGCATTCCTCTACGCACCTGTTGACGCAGAGATCTTCATCGAGCTACCACACCGCTCCAGCACGGACTCGAATCACGTCTGTCAACTACTCAAGTCGCTCTACAACATCAAGCAAGCTCCGCGACTATGGCAACAATACCTACACGCTCGCCTCATTTGCATCGGCTTCAAGCAATTGCCGCACGACCAGGGCATGTACCGGCTCATGAAGGGTACCGACTACATCCTGCTAATCGTCTATGTAGACGATCTGCTCTACATCGGCTCAACTGACGGCAATACAACCTGGTTCAAAGGGGAGCTACAGCAAGACCTCACACTCACGGTCTCATCTACCGTCACACAGTACCTCGGCCTCAACATCCGCGAAGAGGAAGACGCTATCTACCTCAGCGCCGCAAAATACGCCGACACCATCGCCAAGCGTTTCGCACTCACACCGACTGTCATCTCCACACCGTACCGCTACACGACAGTTAACAACAAGGAAGGCTCCGCTCTACTCAAGCCCGCCGGCATACGGGACTACCAGAGAAAGCTGGGCTGCCTTCTCTTCGCAGCTGTCACCTGCTGCCCAGATCTATCCGACTCTGCAAGCCAGCTCGCCACCCACCTCAAGAAGCCTGAAGCGGAACATCTGGCGGAGCTCGACCGCGCTCTTCACTACCTTGTCAGTACCCCGACGGTCGGCCTGACTTACCATAAGAACGCAACTACAGCGCCTAAGCTAATCGGTTACGTCGACGCAGATCAGGCGGGTGACTCCGACAACAGACGATCGCGCACCGGCTACATCTACCGCTTCGAGCCTATCGGACCTATCTCCTGGCAATCGAGCAAGCAGGAATTAATTGCTCTCTCGTCAGCTGAAGCAGAATATATTGCACTCTGCTCAGCCACCAAGGAAGGACTCTACCTTCGCGAGCTACTAGAAGAAGCAAAGTTAGCCGAGTTACCCAACTTTACCCTGTTCTGCGACAACCAATCGGCAATTCGCATCGCCAACAAGAATGGATTCGCGAACAGGACGAAACACATCGCCTTGCGATCTTTCTTCGTGAAGGACGAGATCGAGAAGGGAAGGCTTGAGCTGTCATACTGTCCCACGTCCGAGATGGCAGCCGACTATCTGACCAAGAAGCTCGGAAAGCAGAAGTTCGAATACTGCATGCTGTTGACTGGACAGAGCCACGTCAGCGACACTCCAGAAGCGAAGGGGAGTGTTGGAAACAATCGGTCCTAAGCGCCTCTGTCATGTCGAAACACTAAGGCACAAGCGAAGCAAAGCATATCGAGGCACCAGCGATTCAACCCTTGGAGGTTGAAGTAACCGCTGGAGGTTACGCGAAAGTCAAAGGTCAGCGACCTTTGGCCTGATTGTACTACTTAAAACCCGCGGGCCAAGAAGTTCAACGTAAGGGAAGGTTCTACCTCACGCAATGAGATCCCCACCTGACCGCCAGGGCCTACGTTATCAGAAATTTCTTGTCTGTTTGTCTGGATTTCAGACACGTTTTTTATGGTTCATCTGGTGGCCTAGACATGTCGTTTAAACTCATCTGATTTTTAAGACAAAGTTTTTGTATTTATCTGAATTCTTAGACATCCTTATACAGTTCGTCTGAGAGTACAGATATCGAGTCTTTTCCCGTCTGAGGGCAAAACTTTAGAGAACCAGAAGGATGATTGTGCCTGTCTCGCGGAGTCTGGCAGATCTCCACCTGACCGACCGCTTCCAAGGGTCCACAGTTTTATAAAGATCCTCCAAGTGAATACGCATTAGAGTAGTCCCACACTTAAATGCGCAGAGTTTTGTTGATCACTTGTCTCGTCGCAAGAAATACTATTCACGTCAATACTACGTTGTGTCAGAATGTTATCTTTTGTTCTAGCCTGTAGTGGGGTGCTCTATAGCGAGTACAACCCTTCTAGGGTTTGCTATTTGTATCCCCATTTCTGCTAGTTCAATCCTCTTTCTTCCTTCTAATTTTGTCATGCTATCAGAGCAGGTCGATCCCCTTGGATCGATCCTGTGGGTGGGTTACCACCTCCACGCTTCCGCTACCACTTTTCCTTCCCGCCGTGCGCCCCGAGGCGCGCGGCGGTTTTCTGCCCGCCGTGCGCCCCGAGGCGCGCGGCGGTTCTCTGCCCGCTGTGCGCCCCGAGGCGCGCGGCGGGCTTATGCCCCGTCGTTCGCCGCGTACCCCTCTGGAGGCGTCGCGACGGGCGACGGGGACCCGTCACGGCCCCGCCGCCCCACTCCCGCGGCCCCGCCGCTTTCCTTCGCGGCCCCGCCACCTTCGGTCGCGGCCCCGCCACCGACCTGTCGCGGCCCCGCCGCCTCCGGTCGCGGCCGCGCCACCTTCTGTCGCGGCCCCGCCACCGACCTGTCGCGGCCCCGCCACCTCCGGTCGCGGCCGCGCCACCTTCTGTCGCGGCCTCGCCGCCCCATCGTCGCGGCCCTGCCGCTTGCCTTCGCGGCCCGTCGCCCTACCCGTCTCGGCCCCGGCCCCCCCCCCCCCCTCCCCCCCCCTTTTCCCGTCGCCTGTCGAGGCGACCTGAGGGGCGAGCTGTGGGGTGGCGGGTATGGGGGTGGCCGGTGTGCATTCCTCCCTTTGCTCCTCCTCCTCCTTCGTCTCCCACTGCTGCAGCTGTCGCTGAGGGGGGTGGTTGTGTGGGAGACTGGGGTTTAGGGTTTAAGGGGGGTGCGTGGGAGTGGAGCTAGCGGTGTAGCAGCGGGTGTGTGTCGGGGGGGTGGGACTGTTTGCGGAAGGTTGAGTGGAGGCGGCCAGCTTGTTGTCCGCAGCACCTGTAGTCCGGGGCATTGTTCCGGTAGCCCAGTGAGCTAGACTTCTACGCCAGCCGCCCGTGGGTCCGTTGCTCGTTTGCCGCTACTTTAGCCGCGGGGCCTGTTACTCTTGTAGTCCGGACGCTTAGTCCGGTAGCCGCTGTGCTAGTCTGCCTCCTGTTGCCCGTGTGTCTGCAGCTTCAGCCGTCGCCTCCTATCTCCTCTCCCCTCACTCTCTCTCCTCCTCCTCACTTGCCCGTTGTGACTACCACTAGCTTTGCTCATAATTATGAACTCTAAACTATTGCTTCTTGAACTTGTGCTCAGAATGTGTGGTGACATTGTGATCCACCCTGAGCTTGTACTGCTTTGTTTGCTCTACTGATTACACCCCACTTTGGCTATGGGGGTGTGTCAGAATGTTATCTTATGTTCTAGCCTGTAGTGGGGTGCTCTATAGCGAGTACAACCCTTCTAGGGTTTGCTATTTATATCCCCATTTCTGCTAGTTCAATCCTCTTTCTTCCTTCTAATTTTGTCACGTTGATGGAGGAACTTTATTCCATGAATTATGTTTTCATGAAAGTTGTTCACAAACAAAGACAAACAAATAGGTATGCCAACCCACCAAAAGCAAAAGCAAAGATTTATGAAGGTGCGGCAGGGCTCAAAATTGGTTTAGGCCTACCCTTACGAATTAGGGTACCAGTCCCTCCTTAACCAGACCCCTAGGGTAAAAATTTTCATACCTTGTTTTAGGTAGGGTAAATCTACTACTAGCTTGATTTGAGCAGGGTAGTTTTAGGCTAAGCCTGTTTTTGTATCTATATTGTGAATTAACTTATTTTTAATGACATTCACCAGTAGCACATTCAGAGTCCATGAAGTCTACACACGCAACACATGTACAAAACACCTACTCAGTGCCACCCCCACTGCCTACATCTTCTTCTACAAACTGGGTCTGCGAAGCCCTGGTGGGGTCAAACTCCTTGGTGAATCGCCTCAGCTTCTCTCCACGAAAGATGGCGACCACCTCAAACCAGTCGACCTCGTACCGCAGCAGGGAGCAACGCATCAGATGCTCCAGGCTTGTGTCGCCTAGGCTGCCGCTGGGCTCTCTTGTAGTCAAACCCTTTGGTGGGGCGGGGTTGGGGTGAAAGCTTGGCCGATGCTCGCAAACACGGGTAGGAATGGGGGACATTAGTCCAACAAGCATCGGACAGGTTTGCGTGCACGGGTTATCCTCAATGCGTAATTTGTTGAGACATCTCACGTCAGATTTTTTGCTATCGCTGCACAAGGCTTACCTGGCAACTTGTTGTGGTACAACTTGTGCAGCTGGCCGAGCCACTTCTTGAAAGTTTCCACGCGCTTCGTGTCATCGGGCACGTACGAAGCTGTGCGAAACAGCTTCGTACCTTCCAGCAGCTGCAGGTCGCGCATCCGCCACTCCAGCTCTTTGTCAATGGCGCGCACGTACTTGATCGACAGCTCGACGCACGCCGTGACATCGCCATCCATTTCATGTCATGGGAGCGGGCGCTCGTGCAGCGTGAATTTAAACGTGACGGGATTCCCGTCCCCGTCCACGCCCTCCGCCTTCATCTCGCGTTTATCCTTCGCCTGGTGCCGCTGAATGAACTCGGGAAGCTGCATTTTCTCCCCGCTGCCGAAATGGTGTGAAGGGTCGCGGAGGGAATACTGCGTCTTCAAACGCATCCTTGTCTGCTGCACGATGTGCGCAACAAGGGTAACGTCCACCTGTACCGGGGCATGAGAAGGAATCAGGTAGTGCACAAGAAGGCTTGCAACAACATAAAAGGCAACGACAAAGGCGCTTACTTGTTGCTGCTGGAAGCGCTGGTTGAGGCCGTTTAGTTCCCACAGCACATCCGCAAGAAAGCAGATGAGCCAGTGGAAATTGAACGAGGTAACCACCTCGTACAGTTTCGCCTTGTTATCCTTCAGCACCACTATGGCCGCAGGGAGCACGTCGAGCAGGTACTGGATCGCTTCACCACGGGCGAGCCAGCGGGTATCGCTAATCCCCTGCGCCTCTAGATTCGTTTGGCAGAATATCCGCTGCATCTCTTGAAACTTCTGGTAGTCCACGCTGTTGCGGCCGATGTGGTCAGCGAAGGCTCGCACGACATCGTCAATCATTAGCAGCTCAGGCACTTCTTCAGCAGCATCACTAGCAGCGAGTGCCTCCTTGTACATAACGGCACAGAGACAGAGGGTAAGTCTATGGAATCTCATGTAGTGACTGCAGCACGGAGCACAAAATGGTGACGCCTACCGGTGAGCGATACAATGTGTTGAGGCGAGATGCGGAATGCGCATTCGCAGCCGTGTCACGACTCCGCGGTTCTTGCCGACCATCACGCTGGCACCATCAGAGGCGACGCTGGAGATCTTCTGGAGGTCGACACCGATACCTGTGAGGTACTGCATGACAGCCGATGTGAGTGAGGCACCGTCACAACGGTCAACAGTACTGAGAGTTAAGAACTCTGCATCCACCGTGGTGCGCTGGAAGAACGTGGCGCAAAGAATGAGGTGCTTCCCATGCACCCGGTCCGTGCTCTCGTCGAGAGAGATCCCTATCCACGGGGATTCAAGCAGGTGCAGATGTTGTGTTTCTTGAAGGTATGTTGAGAGTGCGCGTAGGTTTTCCTTGAATCCGTAACTGCTAGGGGGAAACACAGGTTGTCAAATCACAGAGTGCATAATACAGAGTACACCAGTTTCACCTACACTTGCCACCACTTACTCTGTGTAGTACGTGCCGTAGCCGCCACCGGGAGGAAGGTCTGGTAACCCCTCCTTTGACAGAAACCAGCACAGCGGGACGAACATCGCTATGGGTGCGTCCGCCTTGCAGACGAAGAGCGCGATGTGGAGGAGCCGAATGATGTGACGGGTGGAAGCGTCCGTGGTCTGCCACCGAGTAAGTGTGGCCTGCTTCGCCTTCTCCGCCTCCGCCTTCTCCTGATTCTCCACCACGTTCTTGTGTGCACAGGTCGCGGAGTGAGTGCGGATGCTGCCAATCTGGAGATCCCGCCCACCCTCACCCTTCGCCCCATACGCGGTGTGCGCTAGTGGATCTCTGTGCTTCACAGAAATGGTGCACTTCAAAGACGGACAACTGCTAGACATGCGGAGTAAACGCAACCATTTGAAACTACCTGCCCACTGGCCGTCAAACGTCTTCTTCACCGACTCGTACTCAGCATCTGCCAGAGCAGTGGGTGGCTTCGGATCGGCCGAAGGAGCATGGCGCTTGTTTGAAGTAGCGTCTCGAGGAGGAGGGGCGCCCCAGAGCGTGTGCTGCTTGTATGTAGTTCCTGGGCGCGGTCATTCGACGGGCGCGGTGCTGACCGTCGAAGGCGAAGCAGTAGGCGGCTTTGACGAGCCCTCGCCACCTTCGGGAACTAAATCTATGTCAGGATGTGGCTCCCACGCCATGGGTGAGTATGGCGGCTCGAACGGATAGACCGTTCCTACCACACATTCTGGTGACTGTCAGAATTATATTCTTATACCTGCATGTAGTTCTAGCTGTAGTGTAGATATTAACTTTATAGGTGGTGCACCTCTTTGTTTGCTATATGTACTCTAGTGCTTTAGTAAACATCATTCCCCTCTCTCCTTGGCACAAATCTAGCTCGACTCCCTTGGCCTAGGCTACTAAGCCTAGGCCCACTTAAATCCAACTACCTATTTATGCCACTATTCTAACATGGTATTGGAGTCTGTTAAGTCCTGGCCTGCGGGCCAGCCTCACACTTCCGGTGCTGTTTTTCCAGTCGCGCGCCTCGCGCACGTGGCGATTATCATTCTGTCCCGCGCCCGGGTGGCGCGTGACGTTTTTTCTGCCCGTCGCGGACCCGCCCCTGGCGCCCGCGACGGTGCCCTGAGCAGCCGCGGACCCGCCCCTGGCGCCCGCGACGGTGCCCTGAACCGTCGCGGACCCGCCCCTGGCGCACGCGACGGTGCCCTGAGCCGCCGCGGACCCGCCCCTGGCTCCCGCGACGGTGCCCTGAGCCGCCGCGGACCCGCGCCTGGCGCCCGCGACGGTGCCTTGCGCCGCTGCGGACCCGCCCCTGGCACCCGCGACAGTGCCCTGAGCCGCTGCAGACCCGCCCTTGGCGCCCGCGACGGCGCCTCTATCTCACCCCGCGCCTGCACTCGCTGCAGCCGCCCCTGCCCTACCTGCGCCGACCCTCTGTAGCCGCTCTGCGGCTTTATCTCCCCCCCCCCCCCCCCCCCCTCCTCTTCCTTCGTCTCCCTGCAGCCGTGGGGGGGAGGGTATGGCGGTGGCGTGTGTGGGGGTGATGGGTGGTGTGCTTCCCTTTCCCTCCTCCTTTCGTTCCCACTGCTGCAGCTGCCGCTGGGGGGGAGAGTGTGAGGGTGTGGGGGAGCCAGGGGAGTGGCACTGGGGTGGCGGGTGTGAGACCAACCAGCCGCCCCTCCTGAAGTGGGGGGGGGGGGGGGGGGGAGGAGGAGAGTAAAGGGGTGGCAGGAGTGCCTGCCCCTTTGCTGCTATACCTGCTCTGTTGCCTTGCCTGCTGTTGTTGTTTTATCTGTCTGTGGTCTATCCCTGCAGGTTGTGTTCTGCACTTAGCTATTCCTGCATACAGTTATGAGGGGATGTCAGAATTATATTTTTATACCTGCATGTAGTTCTAGCTGTAGTGTAGATATTAACTCTATAGGTGATGCACCTATTTGTTTGCTATATGTACCTTAGTGCTATAGTGAACATCATTCCCTTCTCTCCTTGGCAGAAATCTAGCTCGACTCCCTTGGCCTAGGCTACTAAGCCTAGGCCCACTTAAATCCAACTACCTACTTATGCCACTATTCTAACAGTGACGGCTCACGAGGCGGCGGGTGTGCAATGGGAACGGCGTAGTTCTCGCTAAGGCGTGGTAAGACGCCCAGAACGGAGAGGCCGTTTCTCGCGCCATCAGGTGGATCGGGCCCTCCAGCGGGCATTGTGGAGTTGAACCGTGAGAAGGGTTGAGAATGAGGGCCAAGCGCAAGACCCCTTCGTAGAGAACGACCCTCTGGCAGCCTCGAAAGGGCCGTTTCTTCCACGGGGCGGGCTCTGTTATGGCCAGCAAGGCAGCACTGAGGCTGCAACTTGTTGTTAAGGACAGCTTGAAGCTGTCCTTGACAGCCAATTCTGTTGTGATGGCGGTGGGCGTGGCAACAACTGACGTGGTTCAACAATGTGTTGGCAGTCCTGCGCCAGAAACAACCAATGAGGTTTCTTGGCGTGCTGCCGACAACGAAACAAGTTTCCATGCACGTGGTCACAAGCGACAACGGGTGTTTGTGGGGGTGTTGTACGTTTTGTCACCACTAGAACTATGGTCTGATTCGCATTAAAAAATATTCGGTAACAGGGTAGTGTACACCAATCCCTGATTCCGTCAGGGTAACCTAAAAACCTATCAGGGTGAAATAAAACATGCTCTTTTAAGAGAAGGGTAACTATTGTGCAATCGTGATTTCGGCAGGGTAATCCTGAAAAAGCGGCCGGCCCCCAGGGTAATCAGGGCGTGATATTTTGGGCCCTGAGGTGCGAGTTGTTTTTTTTTTTCTAGTCGACTCTTCCCTTCACCCTCGGTTCCCTCACCACACTCGCTTACCTGTGAGTAGCCACCTGCACAGTGCCAGTAGCTTCTGAGAATTCTCTGAGGTCAAATATACCTGCCACTCTCGGTTCCCTCACCACCCTTGCCTACCTCTGAGCTACCTTGCCACCTGCACACGGAGAAAACAAATCTCGACTCGACCTGTGACTCTTCGGCTATTTGTGTGTGTGAGTTGCTTTTCCATACGCGTCTCTTCCCACCACCCTCGCCTACTTGTGAGTTGCCATGCCACCTGCACAAAGAGGAAACGAAGCTATGCCAGTGACCCCCCTCTTCAGCAATTTGAGAGACGCTTCTGATAAAGGAAGGGCTCTGAGATGTCTCGAAACACTTCTCCACATTCTACACTTCGCGTGAACAAGTTATTATCATTTCACCCCCCCTCCCCCACCCCACAACATACTCTCGTCTTCGCTGCCATACGCTGTGCTTAAAACTCCCTCTTTGTATCCATCTTCATTCCCTCAACCCACCGTGCAGTAACGTAGACAACACATTGCTCACCTGCCCTACCACTCCAGCCTCCTGTGAGATGCCTCAGGCCCGATTTCTGGCTTCTGTGTTCTTCATTCACATAAATTCGTGATTCCTTATTTCCCGCTCTCATCCTCACACCGTGCAGTAACATAGACAACACGTCGCTCACTTGCCCCGCTACCCCAGCCTCCTGTGAGGTGCCTCAGGACCCCCTATCCGTCTTTTGTGTCGACTGCGCCACCTGCTGCTCCCAATGTTCTGCTTCTGGTACGTCCCTTCTGCCTTCCTCCTGCCTTTCATCCTGGAGTCCCTTTTGAGAATCCTCAGGACCCCTATCCGTCTTCTGTGTCGACTGCGCCACCTTCTGCTCCCAGTGCTCTGCTGCTGGTAAGTCTCTCTGCTTCCTACCAAACATCATGTCTCACCCGCCTGTTTGAAAAGCTTCACAAGAGCCCTTAACATTTATCATTTCTGCTCCCAGGGCTCTGCTGTACAAGTAAGCACATGTCTTCCTCTTGCTGCTCATGAATCTCTTACACATTTAGAAGCGAGGTAATTTTCCAGACTGACTCAAAAATATCGCTGCGGGTAAACCCATGCCCTCCCCTTGCCGCTCATGACTCACCTGCACTTTTCAAAATGTTTCAAGAAGGCCATTCAAAGTTTTTAACCAATCTCATCTTCCTTCTCTTGCGCATGGTCATCCAAGTATCTTATTCTGCCATCTAAACCTGATTTTCTCTTCAAGCTGCAAAAATATTCCATTTGCCACTCCAGCTGCTCTTCTACTTGTGAGCCTAGCCTCCCGGCCCCCCTCCTCCTTCGCCTTTTCCTGCTGCTATCAAACCATTGTCCCATGTCCCCTTTCATGCACCCTTCTTTCATTCGTTCCGTGTCACCTAGTTCCGCAATTTCTTCTCTTCTTATTTTTTCCCCGAACGGTTGCATAGTCTTGCCCGTTGCTCAATGGCTTGCCGTATGATTGGAATCTGTCGTTCCTTTTTCCCCCATTCCCGGCCTGCTACACCAACCTCAAAGCTCCTCAAGCCCCTCCGATCCAGCCGCCAGCAGCAGCACCACCATCACTAGCAGCACCACCAGCAGCAGAACCATCAGTTGCAGCACCATCATCAGCAGCACCAGTGCCTTCACCAATGCCACCTCCACCAACCCAACCACCATCTGCAGCACCAACAACACCCCCACCTGCAGCGCCACCATCACCAGGGCCATCATCACCATCACCTTCCAGCAGCCCGTCCATCCCATCCCCACCATCCCCACTACCACCACCACCAACACCACCTTCACCATCGCCACCACCAACACCCAAACCTGCCTCGCCAGTGTTTGTGAGAGCCCTCTACATCAATGCAATGATAGTTTCCGTGCTAGCCCTCATTATTGTTGTCTTTTGATGTGAGTGATGGATTTCACAGTTGCTGTTTATATATGCAGGGTGAGTGTTTTGTGATGGGGCATAAGCTTTGCCGCTAGTCATCGGTAGCTATTTATCTACTTGGAGTTGCTGGTCAAATAAGAATGTGATTTTTAAATGAGGAGAAGGTAGCTGAGGTCGATGGTTGAAGTTGTTCACCCTTACACCTTGTAAAAGTTATGTGAACCCCGTGTAAAAGATCATGCTTGTTGTGAACCTGTTACGATTCTCAATTATATCTCTTGACAGTGTGGTGTATATATCACGTCCGTACGAATTTCCTCCCCGTCGGTCAATGTTTGTGGTGTTGAAATTCGCGAGGAAACCCGGTTTCGCGATGCGGAACCCCGAAGGCTTGCTTCGCGAACGATTTTTCACCAAGCGAAGAATATCATTTACCACCAGCACATCTCGGCGAATCTCGAACGAAACTGAGGTGGTACACCAAGTGAGTGGCATGTGTGCGCAAAACTCCCCGATTGGGACAGTCGTTGTGGTCAACGAGGAATTACACTGAAATATTTCCCCCTCTCACACAGTCCTGGTCTTTCCTCAGGAGTTTCCGGCGGACACAGAACAGCCCCCTCTCGCACCGCTCAGCAAGGTTAAGTCTCAACAACACGGCAGCTTCTACCTCCAATAATTGTGACTAGGAATGGAGCAACCTCCAATAATCGTAACTAGAGATCGAGCCGCCGCCAAAACTGCATCGTCAGTCCGACGATAATCAAACAGCGAGCCCGTAGGGAAGATTCCTGTGTCGGAAAAGCGGTCCGAGAGTCGGGATTGCATCACAGACCAGTTAGTATCCGTGCAGTCCTGGTGACATCGCGAGCGCGCCTCGGCTATACGTTACGTCCGAGCCGAGACGAGCTATGGGCCGCGAAACAACCAATTCAAGCTCTGTATTCTCAGCGCTCTCCAGCTTGCGTATCAAGTATAAAGTAACAACGGTGTCTCCACATTATACGTTCGATAGCGCATCCGTCTCGCGCATTTGTCTGATTTTTAGTAAGCCACCGCTAATCGCGTTCCGTCGTCGGACACACTTTGTCGTCGCATCGACGAGCTATCTTGGTGCCATCCCGCTGCCGCCGGTCTTGCAAAGAGTCTCCCCAAAGCTTACCGTCTTGGTCCGTCTCTCCTGTTCGCTTGATTCACAGCATTGACTCATAGGACCAACGATGGGTGCATTTTCCACAAGATCGACCCTTACCTTTCTGGTCGCACTCATAGCGATGCTAGCAGCGGTTTCCCACGCCCTCGGCAGCCGCGAATAAAGTGTAGGGACACCTACAATGGCTGGGCTGAAATTTGGTATTCCTCGGAGGGCAATGCGGCGTGTAATGCGGGGACCCAGCGACCAGATCTCCGTAGATCCCTCTGATACTCCCGCATTGCGGCCACACAGCGCCTCTGCACCTCCGGCGGGGGACCAGCAGCCCTCACCTCTCCGTTCAGCCACCGCTTCCGCCGCCCCTCCTGGGGCAAGGCTCATTCCCCTGCGTGGCGCGAGATCTGCGCGAACCGCCGTGTCGCCATACGCAATAGTGCCAAATTCCACTGTAACGGCCCAGAGCTCGTCCGCGACGCGGTTCGTCCCTCTCAGGCTGCGCCTCGGAAAGCTGCAGCATCAGCTGCAGCGGCGCGAGCTGGAGGGTGCGATGGACATCGCGAACCAGGGTGGCCCGATACTGGCCTACCCGAAGGTGTACTTAATCTACTATGGGACCTGGCTCGAGGGGGCCGGGCAGGATGTGATTGAGAATTTCATAAACTCGCTGGGCGGGGATACGGGGAACCAGGGGGACCAGACGGGGGAGAACAGTGTGCGACGGTGGTGGGACATCTCGACCAACTACTACCAGAATAACGACGACGGCTCTCAGACGTTCGTCAGTCCCGAGGTGAGTGTGTTGGTGCCCCGTGCCCCCGTGCCCCGTGCATTTCCATTTTTTGTGCACTTACAAACATGCGATGGTCGCCTGCTACTCCTCTCAAATCGCATCATTTTCGCTTCATGTGCTTATACTATTCGGGCTCACTACTTTTACACCCGACACCCTCACCCGAATCCGAGTCAGATCGTGTTGGGCGGCACGGTGACAGACGAGGGATCTAACGGCTGGGAATCCATCGATTTGGGGATGATTGAGTCATGCGTGTGATTTTTCTGCTGGAACCGCGTTGCTCGCTTCGTTGTCATGCTATGCCATCATTCCCTGTTGCCTCTCGTATTTCAAACTTACTTCCTCAACCCCACCTTTTCACTCACCACAACCATCCGCTTCCACCCACCCATCCACTCCCCCCCAGCCCTTTCCTTCCCCCGCACCCTTTCATCCCAAACCCCCCCCCCTTCCCCCGCCGCTCCGTCCATCCCCCCTTTTCTTCGCCAGTCGTCAGCACGCACGTCGGAACGGAGCTGCCCGTAGACACTGACGGAATCTACCTCGTTCTCACGAGTGCTGACGTCAAGGTTGACGGATTCTGTGACGAATTCTGCGGATTCCACACCTCTCATACTTTGGATTCGGGGGAAAATGTCGCTATTGATTTCATAGGGCACCACGACCTGTGCTGCAAATACGGCGAGTGAGTGTCGGCTCCGTGTTTTACGAGGGTGGGTGAGAGAATGTGAAGGAACATCATTTCCCTTTCCAATTCTCAACTACTATTCCACCAACTCGACTACTGCTTTCAGCACCACAGCCCAAATCCATCACTTACCAACCGTATTCCACATCCCCAAACCCATCCAGCGTCACGCCCAATGGCATGCCAGGAATTGACGGCATGATCTCCACGATTGCTCACGAAGTCACCGAGGCTGCTACCAACCCTGACGTCTCGTCCGGATGGATGGCCTCGGACGGCGAAGAGAATGCCGATATGTGCGCGTGGCAGTATGGAGATGTTTCACAGGACACTGATGGTGATGGTAATATGTATGACTACAACATGGTTGGGAACGATGGGATGCGGTTCATGGTTGAAGGTAACTGGGACCTGATTACTAATTCATGCCAAATTCAAGCACAGGATGATGGGTACTAGAACTGAAATTCTTTTTGGCATGTCTTGTCCTGCTCCAACTCCTTGTTGGGAGGAGTACCTGCTATGGCTGCTAAGTCACATTCACATTCAGTCAAGAATAAAGGGGTTTATTTTGAGTTTTGGACCCTGAATTTTATATCTGCATATGTACTTCAAGTATTTGTGTTGTCCTTTTGCTAATTATAGTAGTAAGAAGATTCTTGGTTTGTGTGCCACTTTTGCACTCATCAAAATAGAGCGTTCAGTTTGGCACCATTATCTCTAAACAAACCTACCGTAAACTGTAACGACTCAGACAAAATCGATAAATCCGATCGCCAGGCTCCGTTAAAACCCGTGTCCCAAATCGCGGACCGCGAGGGTCAAGTTTTTAAAACTTGACGAAGTTGAGTGTCCAAGCTTTTGAAAGTCACGCACCTGCAATTTGGGACTTTCGAAGACAGATTCAGAGCGTATTCCAAAGCACGAACACCATCCGAAGTGGCCCCACCCGAACTTCTTGGGGCTCAGGATGGTGTCTGTGTGGGGCAGGCCCCCACTCTTGACTTTTGGGGTCGCAGGGTTGGCCAGAACGGTCGTCTGCGTCGTCTGACGCAGAGCTGGTTTGGTTTGCTTCGCGCCCAATAGAATCTGCCAGAACCCGTCGCAGTGTAGCCTCCCAAACGTCAAGTTCTGACTTCGCGGGCAATTGTGAAACTTGTGCCGCGAAATCGTTTTTCCCCCCGCTTTGAACATTAGATTTGGTTGACACTCGCGATCTGGCACTCCATCCCTTCCAACTCTATGCTTCTTGTTTCCCGTGCCTTGAAACCATACAAAACTTGCACTTGTCATAACACATTCGACACCAACTACTAGCCAGCAAAGGTCCTCTCCCACCCATTCACAATGGCTCCTAGGAAAAAATGTGCTTTTCGGGCTCAGGCAGTGGAAGAACAGTCACCCCCTGTGCCATGCCCTGATCCTCCGTTTGTTGTCTGGATGAAGCAGCAGATGGACATGGGGATCAGTCGCCTTCGCCTCATTGGAGTCACGGACTCACAGGGCACTAGTTTTGTGACGTTAACTGGTCACGGTAACTCAGCCTGTCAGGTTCAATGTCCCAATCATACACCAACATGGCATGAAACCCCTTGTCGCATGAAGACGTGCAAGACGGTCGCATGTTACGTGGCCGTCAGCTCCAAAGTGTCTTGATGCCGAACCGCGTGGCGCAACATTGAAATTAGAATTTCCAACATTGCGGACCGCGTGGCCCAACTTCGGATGGTGTCCGTGCTTTGGAATACGCCCTCACTCACCAGGGGGAACCGAGGGTTGGCTGGGTCTCGCGAAAAAAACGAACCTAGACGAAATTGCGAACTCTCGCCAAAGCCTACACCAGAAAAACTCCCTCTGGTCAACTTTTAAAAGCATGAACAATTTGGGCCGCCGGCTTTAAGGCATAGAGCAGTGATAATCGCCATTTGCCATTTCTGCGACAGCTTTCTGACACCGTCGTGTCCCGCGCAGCTGCGCCCCACACACAAGCCCCCCTGGAGTGCTCGCTCCAGACCGCGAGAGCTTTCTGATCCTCCGCCATTTCACCGAAGTACCTCTAAGCCCTACTAGTTCCTTCGCGTGGTTATGCTCGGAGCTGCTCTCGTCGTAGCTCGGATCTCGCGTTCACACGTTGGCCTGATAGCAGTCGGCAACCTTTCTTGGGGGCTCATATGATTGGGATTTGATACGCTGTTTTAAAAACAGGGAGCCTGAATATTGTAGCTATGGTCGCAATGGTGTATGTTTGAGATTGCGAGCCATCGGGGACATCCACGGTCGACCGCGAGTGACAGCGAAGGCGGTTTGTGTACGAAGCAAGGAGATAATCAGGCATGATCTAGGATCCAGATCAATTTGATTAGCTAAACAACGATCTAAATCAGTGGCACGAGCGTCAAGCGTCGTGACCGTTGTTCGTTGATCGTTGATCGTTGAGCGTCGACCGTCGATCGTCGCGATGCACGGTCGACCGCGAGTGACGGTGAAGGCTGAGGGCAGCGCGGCGGGACAGCAGAAGGCGGCGGAGTCGAACAAGAAGGCTCTTCGGCTGCGCGCCTTGCAGGAGAAGGTGCTGACGTGGCACCAGCAGAACGTGTGAGTGGCTAAGGGGAACGCTAACATACCACTGGTAAGGCATTTTGCAGAGATCAAACTTGCACGGAGCTTTTGAGTCGACTCGAGAGTCATCAGGGATTGCAGGGTGCAGTGCTGTGCACCTCAGCTCCCCGCATCGCGTTTCCATGGATTTACCGCAAAGAAGCTCCCCCCCACACCCCTCCTCCTCCCTCCACCAGCCAGCGCTGCTCTGCTGGAGCAGAGCAGCGTGTACTTGTACGTGTACGAGTACGTGTACGAGTACGAGTACGTGTACGTGTACGTGTACGAGTACGTGTACGTGTATGAGTACGTGTACGTGTACGTGTACGTGTACGATTACGTGTAAGTTCACGTTTACGTGTACGTAGCATAGATCTACCACAAAAAGGCCTTCCGTCCCGCTCCCTCTTTCCCTCCCCACCCCCACTGCCCACCCTCTGCCAGTTCTATCCCCACCAGTTATTCGCCCGAGGCACTAGCCGCCAGCGCTGCTCTGCTGGAGCAGAGCCTCGACGTGTACGTGGCGTGGAACTATTCAAGAACGTGTACGCCTCCCCCTTTCCCTCCCCCGCCCCTTGTCCCTCTGCTAGAGCAGAGCCTCGACGTGTACGTGGCGTGGAACTATTCAAGAACTCTTGCACTCGAGGCGTGGAACTACCGCGAGGAGGCTTTCCATTCCACAAGAAGGCTTCCCTTCTTTGGCTGCCCTCCCTCCTGCCTTACCACTTCCCATCAGATTCTTGCTCGAGGCACTAGCCGCCATCTGCCCCTCATTCATTACTAGCCGCCATCTGCCCCTCATTCATTACTAGCCGCCATCTGCCCCTAATTCATTACTAGCCGCCATCTGCCCCTCATTCATTACTAGCCGCCATCTGCCCCTCATTCATTACTAGCCGCCATCTGCCCCTCATTCATTACTAGCCGCCATCTGCCCCTCATTCATTACTAGCCGCCATCTGCCCCTCATTCATTACTAGCCGCCATCTGCCCCTCATTCATTACTAGCCGCCATCTGCCCCTCATTCATTACTAGCCGCCATCTGCCCCTCATTCATTACTAACCGCCATCTGCCCCTCATTCATTACTAGCCGCCATCTGCCCCTCATTCATTACTAGCCGCCATCTGCCCCTCATTCATTACTAGCCGCCATCTGCCCCTCATTCATTACTAGCCGCCATCTGCCCCTCATTCATTACTAGCCGCCATCTGCCCCTCATTCATTACTAGCCGAGCCGCCAGCGCTGCTCTGCAGGAACAGACACTCAATGTGTACTTGGCGTGGAACTGCCGCAAGAACGCTTCCCCCTTCCACCTCCCTCTCCTCCCTTTTTCCTCTGCAGGAGCAGAACCTCGATGTGCACGTGGCGTGGAACTACCTCTTTTTCCCCACTTAAAAGTGGCTTTCCCCCCTCCCCCCCCTCTTCCCTTTTTTTCCTGATTTCAGCTACTCGCCTGAGGCTCTAGCAGCCAGCGCAACTCTCCTAGAGCAGAACCCTGACGTGTATGTGGCGTGGAACTACCGCAAGAAGGCTCCCTTCTTCTCCTTCTCCCCTCCCTCTTTGCCTTTCAGTTACTCGCCAGAAGCACTAGCCGCCAGCGCTGCTCTCTTAGAACAAAACCCTGACGTGTATGTCACGTGGAACTACCGCAAGAAGGCGTTTGCCCACCGATGCGGTGCTCTGGAGGCAGGGGAGGGTGGGAGCAGGGAGGGGAAAGCGGTGCAGAGGGGTTTGGAGGTGAAAGAGGGGGAGAAGGAGGCGCAGGGGAAAGAGGGGCAGGGGGAGGGGGGGAAAGAGGCGCAAGGAGAGGGGGGATCAGGGGGGGGAGAGGTGGGGACGGATGGGGCAATGGGTGAGGCGGAGAGTGCAGGAGGGAGGGGTGACAAGAGGGGAGAGAGTGAAGTTGAGGGGAAGAATGATGGGAAGCAGGGAGAGGAGCAGGAGAGGGTGGAACGGGAGCGAGAGGAAAAGGCGAAGAAGGAAGAAGAGAAGAAGATAGAGGAAAGGAAGATAGAGGAACGGAAGATAGAGGAATGGAAGATAGAGGAACGGAAGATAGAGGAACGGAAGATCGAAGAAGCTAAGGGGAAGCTAGCAGACGAAGAGCTGAAGCTGGTGAGTGAGTAAACGGCGTGGCTGATGGTACCATTGGCATAACGTGCGAGTCTGACAATGGTACACTCACTGAGTCGCTCCTGAGAATTCGAAAAAAACGGACGAAGATCTGTAACTGGTGAGTAGTTTTGAGTGACCAATAGTACGTTTGGCACAATAGCGAGTCTGCCAATACTACACTGGACTGGATGAGGAGGTTGGCTCAAACCAACCCCCCACCCCTCCTCTTAACTCATCCCCTCCCCCCTCCATTGCTACTCTCCCTCACACATGCAAAACAGATAGAAGCAGCGGTACGGCACCTGGCCTGGCACCACCGCAAGTGGCTTCTTGAGTCGCCTCAGAGATGTATCCTTTAACTCTCTCCGTTCCTCCTCTTCCCCCCAAACACTCACATCAGATAGAAGCAGCGCTACGGTACGGACCAACCCCAAGTGCTACGGCGCCTGGCACGAGTCACCGCAAAGATCTATCCTTTAACTCTCTCCGTTCCTCCTCTTCCCCCCAAACACTCACATCAGATAGAAGCAGCGCTACGGTACGGACCAACCCCAAGTGCTACGGCGCCTGGCACGAGTCACCTCAAATATCTATCCTTTAACTCTCTCCGTTCCTCCCCTCCCCTTAAACACACACAACAGATAGAAGCAGCACTATGGCGCCTGGCCTGGCACCACCGCAAGTGGCTTCTTGAGTCACCTCAGAAATGTATCCTTCAACTCTCCCTCTCCAACCCAACTTCTTCCAAACACTCGCAACAGATAGAAGCAGCCCTACGGACCAACCCCAAGTGCTACGGCGCCTGGCACCACCGCAAGTGGCTCTTCGCCCTCTCCTCCACCGAGCCTCTCCCAAGCCTCGGAGCCAACCTCGGGCCGAGCCTGCAGCAGGTTCGGATCAATCTGCGGACGGAGGCTCGGATCGCCCGGGAGCAGAAGCTGTTGGGGATGATGCTGAGTGCCGATGATCGGAACTTCCATGCCTGGGACTACTGGAGGTGAGAGAGGGATTGAGAGCGGTATTGATGGGTATGGGTGGTGGTGATGCGGATGTTGCTGGGGATGATGCTGAGTGCCGATGATCGGAACTTCCACGCCTGGGACTACTGGAGGTAACGGTGGTGAGGGGTGATGATGGGTGTGTATGGTGATATTGCAGGTTGATGCTGAGAGCAGATGATCGGAATTTCCATGCCTGGGAGTACTGGAGATGTTGTAGGGATTGAGAGCGGTGCTGATGGGTGGGTGGTGATGCAGATGCTGTGGGGTTACAACCTTGCTCGCCTGCCACCATTCAGTTCCACCCATCTCATCTTCTCAGTTCCACCCATCTCATCTTGTCAGTTCCACCCATCTCATCTTCTCAGTTCCACCCATCTCATCTTCTCAGTTCCACCCATCTCATCTTCTCAGTTCCACCCATCTCATCTTCTCAGTTCCACCCATCTCATCTTGTCAGTTCCACCCATCTCATCTTGTCAGTTCCACCCATCTCATCTTGTCAGTTCCACCCATCTCATCTTGTCAGTTCCACCCATCTCATCTTGTCAGTTCCACCCATCTCATCTTGTCAGTTCCACCCATCTCATCGTCTCAGTTCCACCCATCTCATCTTCTCAGTTCCACCCATCTCATCTTCTCAGTTCCACCCATCTCATCTTCTCAGTTCCACCCATCTCATCTTGTCAGTTCCACCCATCTCATCTTCTCAGTTCCACCCATCTCATCTTCTCAGTTCCACCCATCTCATCTTGTCAGTTCCACCCATCTCATCTTTTCAGTTCCACCCATCTCATCTTCTCAGTTCCACCCATCTCATCTTGTCAGTTCCACCCATCTCATCTTGTCAGTTCCACCCATCTCATCTTGTCAGTTCCACCCATCTCATCTTGTCAGTTCCACCCATCTCATCTTGTCAGTTCCACCCATCTCATCTTCTCAGTTCCACCCATCTCATCTTCTCAGTTCCACCCATCTCATCTTGTCAGTTCCACCCATCTCATCTTGTCAGTTCCACCCATCTCATCTTGTCAGTTCCACCCATCTCATCTTCTCAGTTCCACCCATCTCATCATCTCAGTTCCACCCATCTCATCTTGTCAGTTCCACCCATCTCATCTTGTCAGTTCCACCCATCTCATGTTCTCAGTTCCACCCATCTCATCTTATCAGTTCCACCCATCTCATCTTCTCAGTTCCACCCATCTCATCTTCTCAGTTCCACCCATCTCATCTTGTCAGTTCCACCCATCTCATCTTCTCAGTTCCACCCATCTCATCTTCTCAGTTCCACCCATCTCATCTTGTCAGTTCCACCCATCTCACCTTTTCAGTTCCACCCATCTCATCTTCTCAGTTCCACCCATCTCATCTTGTCAGTTCCACCCATCTCATCTTGTCAGTTCCACCCATCTCATCTTGTCAGTTCCACCCATCTCATCTTGTCAGTTCCACCCATCTCATCTTGTCAGTTCCACCCATCTCATCTTCTCAGTTCCACCCATCTCATCTTCTCAGTTCCACCCATCTCATCTTGTCAGTTCCACCCATCTCATCTTGTCAGTTCCACCCATCTCATCTTGTCAGTTCCACCCATCTCATCTTCTCAGTTCCACCCATCTCATCTTGTCAGATCCACCCATCTCATCTTCTCAGTTCCACCCATCTCATCTTCTCAGTTCCGCCCATCTCATCTTCTCAGTTCCACCCATCTCATCTTCTCAGATCCACCCATCTCATCTTCTCAGTTCCACCCATCTCATCTTCTCAGATCCACCCATCTCATCTTCTCAGTTCCACCCATCTCATCTTCTCAGTTCCACCCATCTCATCTTCTCAGATCCACCCATCTCATCTTCTCAGTTCCACCCATCTCATCTTCTCAGTTCCGCCCATCTCATCTTCTCAGTTCCACCCATCTCATCTTCTCAGTTCCACCCATCTCATCTTCTCAGTTCCACCCATCTCATCTTCTCAGTTCCACCCATCTCATCTTCTCAGTTCCACCCATCTCATCTTCTCAGTTCCACCCATCTCATCTTCTCAGTTCCACCCATCTCATCTTCTCAGTTCCACCCATCTGATCTTCTCAGTTCCACCCATCTCATCTTGTCAGTTCCACCCATCTCATCTTGTCAGTTCCACCCATCTCATCTTGTCAGTTCCACCCATCTCATCTTCTCAGTTCCACCCATCTCATCTTGTCAGTTCCACCCATCTCATCTTGTCAGTTCCACCCATCTCATCTTCTCAGTTCCACCCATCTCATCATCTCAGTTCCACCCATCTCATCTTGTCAATTCCACCCATCTCATCTTGTCAGTTCCACCCATCTCATGTTCTCAGTTCCACCCATCTCATCTTATCAGTTCCACCCATCTCATCTTCTCAGTTCCACCCATCTCATCTTCTCAGTTCCACCCATCTCATCTTCTCAGTTCCACCCATCTCATCTTCTCAGTTCCACCCATCTCATCTTCTCAGTTCCACCCATCTCATCTTCTCAGTTCCACCCATCTCATCTTGTCAGTTCCACCCATCTCATCTTCTCAGTTCCACCCATCTCATCTTGTCAGTTCCACCCATCTCATCTTCTCAGTTCCACCCATCTCATCTTGTCAGTTCCACCCATCTCATCTTCTCAGTTCCACCCATCTCATCTTCTCAGTTCCACCCATCTCATCTTGTCAGTTCCACCCATCTCATCTTGTCAGTTCCACCCATCTCATCTTGTCAGTTCCACCCATCTCATCTTCTCAGTTCCACCCATCTAATCTTCTCAGTTCAACCCATCTCATCTTCTCAGTTCCACCCATCTCATCTTCTCAGTTCCACCCATCTCATCTTGTCAGTTCCACCCATCTCATCTTGTCAGTTCCACCCATCTCATCTTCTCAGTTCCACCCATCTCATCTTGTCAGTTCCACCCATCTCATCTTGTCAGTTCCACCCATCTCATCTTGTCAGTTCCACCCATCTCATCTTCTCAGTTCCACCCATCTCATCTTGTCAATTCCACCCATCTCATCTTGTCAGTTCCACCCATCTCATCTTCTCAGTTCCACCCATCTCATCTTGTCAGTTCCACCCATCTCATCTTGTCAGTTCCACCCATCTCATCTTGTCAGTTCCACCCATCCCATCTTGTCAGTTCCACCCATCTCATCTTGTCAGTTCCACCCATCTCATCTTCTCAGTTCCACCCATCTCATCTTCTCAGTTCCACCCATCTCATCTTGTCAGGTCCACCCATCTCATCTTGTCAGTTCCACCCATCTCATCTTCTCAGTTCCACCCATCTCATCTTGTCAGTTCCACCCATCTCATCTTCTCAGTTCCACCCATCTCATCTTGTCAGTTCCACCCATCTCATGTTCTCAGTTCCACCCATCTCATCTTATCAGTTCCACCCATCTCATCTTCTCAGTTCCACCCATCTCATCTTCTCAGATCCACCCATCTCATCTTCTCAGTTCCACCCATCTCATCTTGTCAGTTCCACCCATCTCATCTTCTCAGTTCCACCCATCTCATCTTGTCAGTTCCACCCATCTCATCTTCTCAGTTCCACCCATCTCATCTTGTCAGTTCCACCCATCTCATCTTCTCAGTTCCACCCATCTCATCTTGTCAGTTCCACCCATCTCATCTTCTCAGTTCCACCCATCTCATCTTCTCAGTTCCACCCATCTCATCTTGTCAGTTCCACCCATCTCATCTTGTCAGTTCCACCCATCTCATCTTGTCAGTTCCACCCATCTCATCTTCTCAGTTCCACCCATCTCATCTTCTCAGTTCCACCCATCTCATCTTCTCAGTTCCACCCATCTCATCTTCTCAGTTCCACCCATCTAATCTTCTCAGTTCAACCCATCTCATCTTCTCAGTTCCACCCATCTCATCTTCTCAGTTCCACCCATCTCATCTTGTCAGTTCCACCCATCTCATCTTGTCAGTTCCACCCATCTCATCTTCTCAATTCCACCCATCTCATCTTCTCAGTTCCACCCATCTCATCTTGTCAGTTCCACCCATCTCATCTTGTCAGTTCCACCCATCTCATCTTCTCAGTTCCACCCATCTCATCTTGTCAATTCCACCCATCTCATCTTGTCAGTTCCACCCATCTCATCTTCTCAGTTCCACCCATCTCATCTTGTCAGTTCCACCCATCTCATCTTGTCAGTTCCACCCATCTCATCTTGTCAGTTCCACCCATCCCATCTTGTCAGTTCCACCCATCTCATCTTGTCAGTTCCACCCATCTCATCTTCTCAGTTCCACCCATCTCATCTTCTCAGTTCCACCCATCTCATCTTGTCAGTTCCACCCATCTCATCTTGTCAGTTCCACCCATCTCATCTTGTCAGTTCCACCCATCTCATCTTGTCAGTTCCACCCATCTCATCTTGTCAGTTCCACCCATCTCATCTTCTCAGTTCCACCCATCTCATCTTGTCAGTTCCACCCATCTCATCTTCTCAGTTCCACCCATCTCATCTTGTCAGTTCCACCCATCTCATCTTGTCAGTTCCACCCATCTCATCGTCTCAGTTCCACCCATCTCATGTTCTCAGTTCCACCCATCTCATCTTCTCAGTTCCACCCATCTCATCTTGTCAGTTCCACCCATCTCATCTTGTCAGTTCCACCTATCTCATCTTGTCAGTTCCACCCATCTCATCTTGTCAGTTCCACCCATCTCATCTTGTCAGTTCCACCCATCTCATCTTCTCAGTTCCACCCATCTCATCGTCTCAGTTCCACCCATCTCATCTTCTCAGTTCCACCCATCTCATCTTCTCAGTTCCACCCATCTCATCTTCTCAGTTCCACCCATCTCATCCTGTCAGTTCCACCCATCTCATCTTGTCAGTTCCACCCATCTCATCTTGTCAGTTCCACCCATCTTATCTTGTCAGTTCCACCCATCTCATCTTCTCAGTTCCACCCATCTCATCTTGTCAGTTCCACCCATCTCATCTTGTCAGTTCCACCCATCTCATCTTCTCAGTTCCACCCATCTCATCTTCTCAGTTCCACCCATCTCATCTTCTCAGTTCCACCCATCTAATCTTCTCAGTTCCACCCATCTCATCTTCTCAGTTCCACCCATCTCATCTTCTCAGTTCCACCCATCTCATCTTCTCAGTTCCACCCATCTCATCTTCTCAGTTCCACCCATCTCATCTTCTCAGTTCCACCCATCTCATCTTGTCAGTTCCACCCATCTCATCTTGTCAGTTCCACCCATCTCATCTTGTCAGTTCCACCCATCTCATCTTCTCAGTTCCACCCATCTCATCTTTTCAGTTCCACCCATCTCATCTTGTCAGTTCCACCCATCTCATCTTCTCAGTTCCACCCATCTCATCATCTCAGTTCCACCCATCTCATCTTGTCAGTTCCACCCATCTCATCTTGTCAGTTCCACCCATCTCATGTTCTCAGTTCCACCCATCTCATCTTATCAGTTCCACCCATCTCATCTTCTCAGTTCCACCCATCTCATCTTCTCAGTTCCACCCATCTCATCTTCTCAGATCCACCCATCTCATCTTCTCAGTTCCACCCATCTCATCTTGTCAGTTCCACCCATCTCATCTTCTCAGTTCCACCCATCTCATCTTGTCAGTTCCACCCATCTCATCTTCTCAGTTCCACCCATCTCATCTTGTCAGTTCCACCCATCTCATCTTCTCAGTTCCACCCATCTCATCTTGTCAGTTCCACCCATCTCATCTTCTCAGTTCCACCCATCTCATCTTCTCAGTTCCACCCATCTCATCTTGTCAGTTCCACCCATCTCATCTTGTCAGTTCCACCCATCTCATCTTGTCAGTTCCACCCATCTCATCTTCTCAGTTCCACCCATCTCATCTTCTCAGTTCCACCCATCTCATCTTGTCAGTTCCACCCATCTCATCTTGTCAGTTCCACCCATCTCATCTTCTCAGTTCCACCCATCTCATCTTGTCAGTTCCACCCATCTCATCTTCTCAGTTCCACCCATCTCATCTTCTCAGTTCCACCCATCTCATCTTCTCAGTTCCACCCATCTCATCTTCTCAGTTCAACCCATCTCATCTTCTCAGTTCCACCCATCTCATCTTCTCAGTTCCACCCATCTCATCTTGTCAGTTCCACCCATCTCATCTTCTCAGTTCCACCCATCTCATCTTCTCAGTTCCACCCATCTCATCTTCTCAGTTCAACCCATCTCATCTTCTCAGTTCCACCCATCTCATCTTCTCAGTTCCACCCATCTCATCTTGTCAGTTCCACCCATCTCATCTTCTCAGTTCCACCCATCTCATCTTCTCAGTTCCACCCATCTCATCTTCTCAGTTCCACCCATCTCATCTTCTCAGATCCACCCATCTCATCTTCTCAGTTCCACCCATCTCATCTTGTCAGTTCCACCCATCTCATCTTCTCAGTTCCACCCATCTCATCTTGTCAGTTCCACCCATCTCATCTTCTCAGTTCCACCCATCTCATCTTGTCAGTTCCACCCATCTCATCTTCTCAGTTCCACCCATCTCATCTTCTCAGTTCCACCCATCTCATCTTGTCAGTTCCACCCATCTCATCTTGTCAGTTCCACCCATCTCATCTTGTCAGTTCCACCCATCTCATCTTGTCAGTTCCACCCATCTCATCTTCTCAGTACCACCCATCTCATCTTGTCAGTTCCATCCATCTCATCTTGTCAGTTCCACCCATCTCATCTTCTCAGTTCCACCCATCTCATCTTCTCAGTTCCACCCATCTCATCTTCTCAGTTCCACCCATCTCATCTTCTCAGTTCCACCCATCTCATCTTGTCAGTTCCACCCATCTCATCTTGTCAGTTCCACCCATCTCATCTTGTCAGTTCCACCCATCTCATCTTCTCAGTTCCACCCATCTCATCTTGTCAGTTCCACCCATCTCATCTTGTCAGTTCCACCCATCTCATCTTCTCAGTTCCACCCATCTCATCATCTCAGTTCCACCCATCTCATCTTGTCAGTTCCACCCATCTCATCTTGTCAGTTCCACCCATCTCATGTTCTCAGTTCCACCCATCTCATCTTATCAGTTCCACCCATCTCATCTTCTCAGTTCCACCCATCTCATCTTCTCAGTTCCACCCATCTCATCTTCTCAGTTCCACCCATCTCATCTTCTCAGATCCACCCATCTCATCTTCTCAATTCCACCCATCTCATCTTCTCAGTTCCACCCATCTCATTTTGTCAGTTCCACCCATCTCATCTTCTCAGTTCCACCCATCTCATCTTGTCAGTTCCACCCATCTCATCTTCTCAGTTCCACCCATCTCATCTTCTCAGTTCCACCCATCTCATCTTGTCAGTTCCACCCATCTCATCTTCTCAGTTCCACCCATCTCATCTTGTCAGTTCCACCCATCTCATCTTCTCAGTTCCACCCATCTCATCTTCTCAGTTCCACCCATCTCATCTTGTCAGTTCCACCCATCTCATCTTGTCAGTTCCACCCATCTCATCTTGTCAGTTCCACCCATCTCATCTTCTCAGTTCCACCCATCTCATCTTCTCAGTTCCACCCATCTCATCTTCTCAGTTCCACCCATCTCATCTTCTCAGTTCCACCCATCTCATCTTCTCAGTTCAACCCATCTCATCTTCTCAGTTCCACCCATCTCATCTTCTCTGTTCCACCCATCTCATCTTGTCAGTTCCACCCTTCTCATCTTGTCAGTTCCACCCATCTCATCTTCTCAGTTCCACCCGTCTCATCTTCTCAGTTCCACCCATCTCATCTTCTCAGTTCCACCCATCCCATCTTGTCAGTTCCACCCATCTCATCTTCTCAGTTCCACCCATCTCATCTTGTCAGTTCCACCCATCTCATCTTCTCTGTTCCACCCATCTCATCTTGTCAGTTCCACCCATCTCATCGTCTCAGTTCCACCCATCTCATCTTCTCAGTTCCACCCATCTCATCTTCTCAGTTCCACCCATCTCATCTTCTCAGTTCCACCCATCTCATCTTGTCAGTTCCACCCATCTCATCTTCTCAGTTCCACCCATCTCATCTTCTCAGTTCCACCCATCTCATCTTCTCAGTTCCACCCATCTCATCTTCTCAGTTCCACCCATCTCATCTTCTCAGTTCCACCCATCTCATCTTCTCAGTTCCACCCATCTCATCTTGTCAGTTCCACCCATCTCATCTTGTCAGTTCCACCCATCTCATCTTGTCAGTTCCACCCATCTCATCTTGTCAGTTCCACCCATCTCATCTTCTCAGTTCCACCCATCTCATCTTGTCAGTTCCACCCATCTCATCTTGTCAGTTCCACCCATCTCATCTTCTCAGTTCCACCCATCTCATCTAGTCAGTTCCACCCATCTCATCTTCTCAGTTCCACCCATCTCATCTTCTCAGTTCCACCCATCTCATCTTGTCAGTTCCACCCATCTCATCTTGTCAGTTCCACCCATCTCATCTTGTCAGTTCCACCCATCTCATCTTCTCAGTTCCACCCATCTCATCTTCTCAGTTCCACCCATCTCATCTTGTCAGTTCCACCCATCTCATCTTGTCAGTTCCACCCATCTCATCTTGTCAGTTCCACCCATCTCATCTTCTCAGTTCCACCCATCTCATCTTCTCAGTTCCACCCATCTCATCTTCTCAGTTCCACCCATCTCATCTTGTCAGTTCCACCCATCTCATCTTGTCAGTTCCACCCATCTCATCTTGTCAGTTCCACCCATCTCATCTTCTCAGTACCACCCATCTCATCTTGTCAGTTCCATCCATCTCATCTTGTCAGTTCCACCCATCTCATCTTCTCAGTTCCACCCATCTCATCTTCTCAGTTCCACCCATCTCATCTTCTCAGTTCCACCCGTCTCATCTTCTCAGTTCCACCCATCTCATCTTCTCAGTTCCACCCATCTCATCTTGTCAATTCCACCCATCTCATCTTCTCAGTTCCACCCATCTCATCTTGTCAGTTCCACCCATCTCATCTTCTCTGTTCCACCCATCTCATCTTGTCAGTTCCACCCATCTCATCGTCTCAGTTCCACCCATCTCATCTTCTCAGTTCCACCCATCTCATCTTCTCAGTTCCACCCATCTCATCTTGTCAGTTCCACCCATCTCATCTTCTCAGTTCCACCCATCTCATCTTGTCAGTTCCACCCATCTCATCTTGTCAGTTCCACCCATCTCATCTTCTCAGTTCCACCCATCTCATCTTGTCAGTTCCACCCATCTCATCTTCTCAGTTCCACCCATCTCATCTTGTCAGTTCCACCCATCTCATCTTCTCAGTTGCACCCATCTCATCTTGTCAGTTCCACCCATCTCATCTTCTCAGTTCCACCCATCTCATCTTCTCAGTTCCACCCATCTCATCTTCTCAGTTCCACCCATCTCATCTTCTCAGTTCCACCCATCTCATCTTTTCAGTTCCACCCATCTCATCTTCTCAGTTCCACCCATCTCATCTTCTCAGTTCCACCCATCTCATCTTGTCAGTTCCACCCATCTCATCTTGTCAGTTCCACCCATCTCATCTTGTCAGTTCCACCCATCTCATCTTCTCAGTTCCACCCATCTCATCTTGTCAGTTCCACCCATCTCATCTTGTCAGTTCCACCCATCTCATCTTCTCAGTTCCACCCATCTCATCTTCTCAGTTCCACCCATCTCATCTTCTCAGTTCCACCCATCTCATCTTCTCAGTTCCACCCATCTCATCTTGTCAGTTCCACCCATCTCATCTTCTCAGTTCCACCCATCTCATCTTGTCAGTTCCACCCATCTCATCTTCTCAGTTCCACCCATCTCATCTTCTCAGTTCCACCCATCTCATCTTCTCAGTTCCACCCATCTCATCTTCTCAGTTCCACCCATCTCAATCTCTCAGTTCCACCCATCTCATCTTCTCAGTTCCACCCATCGCATCTTCTCAGTTCCACCCATCTCATCTTCTCAGTTCCACCCATCTCATCTTGTTAGTTCCACCCATCTCATCTTCTCAGTTCCACCCATCTCATCTTGTCAGTTCCACCCATCTCATCTTCTCAGTTCCACCCATCTCATCTTGTCAGTTCCACCCATCTCATCTTCTCAGTTCCACCCATCTCATCTTGTCAGTTCCACCCATCTCATCTTCTCAGTTCCACCCATCTCATCTTGTCAGTTCCACCCATCTCATCTTCTCAGTTCCACCCATCTCATCTTGTCAGTTCCACCCATCTCATCTTGTCAGTTCCACCCATCTCATCTTCTCAGTTCCACCCATCTCATCTTCTCAGTTCCACCCATCTCATCTTCTCAGTTCCACCCATCTCATCTTGTCAGTTCCACCCATCTCATCTTCTCAGATCCACCCATCTCATCTTGTCAGTTCCACCCATCTCATCTTGTCAGTTCCACCCATCTCATCTTCTCAGTTCCACCCATCTCATCTTCTCAGTTCCACCCATCTCATCTTCTCAGTTCCACCCATCTCATCTTGTCAGTTCCACCCATCTCATCTTCTCAGTTGCACCCATCTCATCTTGTCAGTTCCACCCATCTCATCTTCTCAGTTCCACCCATCTCATCTTCTCAGTTCCACCCATCTCATCTTCTCAGTTCCACCCATCTCATCTTCTCAGTTCCACCCATCTCATCTTCTCAGTTCCACCCATCTCATCTTCTCGGTTCCACCCATCTCATCTTCTCAGTTCCACCCATCTCATCTTGTCAGTTCCACCCATCTCATCTTCTCAGTTCCACCCATCTCATTTTCTCAGTTCCACCCATCTCATCTTGTCAGTTCCACCCATCTCATCTTGTCAGTTCCACCCATCTCATCTTCTCAGTTCCACCCATCTCATCTTCTCAGTTCCACCCATCTCATCTTGTCAGTTCCACCCATCTCATCTTGTCAGTTCCACCCATCTCATCTTCTTTGATCCACCCATCTCATCTTCTCAGTTCCACCCATCTCATCTTGTCAGTTCCACCCATCTCATCTTCTCAGTTCCACCCATCTCATCTTGTCAGTTCCACCCATCTCATCTTCTCAGTTCCACCCATCTCATCTTGTCAGTTCCACCCATCTCATCTTCTCAGTTCCACCCATCTCATCTTCTCAGTTCCACCCATCTCATCTTGTCAGTTCCACCCATCTCATCTTGTCAGTTCCACCCATCTCATCTTGTCAGTTCCACCCATCTCATCTTCTCAGTTCCACCCATCTCATCTTCTCAGTTCCACCCATCTCATCTTGTCAGTTCCACCCATCTCATCTTGTCAGTTCCACCCATCTCATCTTCTCAGTTCCACCCATCTCATCTTCTCAGTTCCACCCATCTCATCTTGTCAGTTCCACCCATCTCATCTTGTCAGTTCCACCCATCTCATCTTCTCAGTTCCACCCATCTCATCTTGTCAGTTCCACCCATCTCATCTTGTCAGTTCCACCCATCTCATCTTCTCAGTTCCACCCATCTGATCTTCTCAGTTCCACCCATCTCATCTTCTCAGTTCCACCCATCTCATCTTCTCAGTTCCACCCATCTCATCTTCTCAGTTCCACCCATCTCATCTTCTCAGTTCCACCCATCTCATCTTGTCAGTTCCACCCATCTCATCTTGTCAGTTCCACCCATCTCATCTTGTCAGTTCCACCCATCTCATCTTGTCAGTTCCACCCATCTCATCTTCTCAGTTCCACCCATCTCATCTTGTCAGTTCCACCCATCTCATCTTGTCAGTTCCACCCATCTCATCTTGTCAGTTCCACCCATCTCATCTTGTCAGTTCCACCCATCTCATCTTGTCAGTTCCACCCATCTCATCTTGTCAGTTCCACCCATCTCATCTTGTCAGTTCCACCCATCTCATCTTCTCAGTTCCACCCATCTCATCTTGTCAGTTCCACCCATCTCATCTTGTCAGTTCCACCCATTTCATCTTGTCAGTTCCACCCATCTCATCTTCTCAGTTCCACCCATCTCATCTTGTCAGTTCCACCCATCTCATCTTATCAGTTCCACCCATCTCATCTTCTCAGTTCCACCCATCTCATCTTGTCAGTTCCACCCATCTCATCTTGTCAGTTCCACCCATCTCATCTTGTCAGTTCCACCCATCTCATCTTCTCAGTTCCACCCATCTCATCTTCTCAGTTCCACCCATCTCATCTTCTCAGTTCCACCCATTTCATCTTGTCAGTTCCACCCATCTCATCTTGTCAGTTCCACCCATCTCATCTTATCAGTTCCACCCATCTCATCTTGTCAGTTCCACCCATCTCATCTTGTCAGTTCCACCCATCGCATCTTGTCAGTTCCACCCATCTCATCTTGTCAGTTCCACCCATCTCATCTTCTCAGTTCCACCCATCTCATCTTGTCAGTTCCACCCATCTCATCTTATCAGTTCCACCCATCTCATCTTCTCAGTTCCACCCATCTCATCTTGTCAGTTCCACCCATCTCATCTTCTCAGTTCCACCCATCTCATCTTCTCAGTTCCACCCATCTCATCTTCTCAGTTCCACCCATCTCATCTTGTCAGTTCCACCCATCTCATCTTCTCAGTTCCACCCATCTCATCTTCTCAGTTCCACCCATCTCATCTTCTCAGTTCCACCCATCTCATCTTGTCAGTTCCACCCATCTCATCTTGTCAGTTCCACCCATCTCATCTTGTCAGTTCCACCCATCTCATCTTCTCAGTTCCACCCATCTCATCTTCTCGGTTCCACCCATCTCATCTTCTCAGTTCCACCCATCTCATCTTCTCAGTTCCACCCATCTCATCTTCTCAGTTCCACCCATCTCATCTTCTCAGTTCCACCCATCTCATCTTGTCAGTTCCACCCATCTCATCTTGTCAGTTCCACCCATCTCATCTTATCACTTCCACCCATCTCATCTTGTCAGTTCCACCCATATCATCTTGTCAGTTCCACCCATCTCATCTTGTCAGTTCCACCCATCTCATCTTGTCAGTTCCACCCATCTCATCTTGTCAGTTCCACCCATCTCATCTTGTCAGTTCCACCCATCTCATCTTGTCTGTTCCACCCATCTCATCTTGTCAGTTCCACCCATCTCATCTTGTCAGTTCCACCCATCTCATCTTCTCAGTTCCACCCATCTCATCTTCTCAGTTCCACCCATCTCATCTTCTCAGTTCCACCCATCTCATCTTCTCAGTTCCAGCCATCTCATCTTGTCAGTTCCACCCATCTCATCTTGTCAGTTCCACCCATCTCATCTTGTCAGTTCCACCCATCTCATCTTCTCAGTTCCACCCATCTCATCTTGTCAGTTCCACCCATCTCATCTTGTCAGTTCCACCCATCTCATCTTGACAGTTCCACCCATCTCCTCTTGTCAGTTCCACCCATCTCATCTTGTCAGTTCCACCCATCTCATCTTGTCAGTTCCACCCATCTCATCTTGTCAGTTCCACCCATCTCATCTTCTCAGTTCCACCCATCTCATCTTCTCAGTTCCACCCATCTCATCTTCTCAGTTCCACCCATCTCATCTTGTCAGTTCCACCCATCTCATCTTCTCAGTTCCACCCATCTCATCTTGTCAGTTCCACCCATCTCATCTTGTCAGTTCCACCCATCTCATCTTGTCAGTTCCACCCATCTCATCTTCTCAGTTCCACCCATCTCATCTTCTCAGTTCCACCCATCTCATCTTGTCAGTTCCTTCCATCTCATCTTCTCAGTTCCACCCATCTCATCTTGTCAGTTCCACCCATCTCATCTTCTCAGTTCCACCCATCTCATCTTGTCAGTTCCACCCATCTCATCTTCTCAGTTCCACCCATCTCATCTTGTCAGTTCCACCCATCTCATCTTGTCAGTTCCACCCATCTCATCTTCTCAGTTCCACCCATCTCATCTTGTCAGTTCCACCCATCTCATCTTGTCAGTTCCACCCATCTCATCTTCTCAGTTCCACCCATCTCATCTTGTCAGTTCCACCCATCTCATCTTGTCAGTTCCACCCATCTCATCTTCTCAGTTCCACCCATCTCATCTTGTCAGTTCCACCCATCTCATCTTCTCAGTTCCACCCATCTCATCTTGTCAGTTCCACCCATCTCATCGTCTCAGTTCCACCCATCTCATCTTCTCAGTTCCACCCATCTCATCTTCTCAGTTCCACCCATCTCATCTTGTCAGTTCCACCCATCTCATCTTGTCAGTTCCACCCATCTCATCTTGTCAGTTCCACCCATCTCATCTTGTCAGTTCCACCCATCTCATCTTCTCAGTTCCACCCATCTCATCTTGTCAGTTCCACCCATCTCATCTTGTCAGTTCCACCCATCTCATCTTGTCAGTTCCACCCATCTCATCTTCTCAGTTCCACCCATCTCATCTTGTCAGTTCCACCCATCTCATCTTGTCAGTTCCACCCATCTCATCTTGTCAGTTCCACCCATCTCATCTTCTCAGTTCCACCCATCTCATCTTCTCAGTTCCACCCATCTCATCTTGTCAGTTCCACCCATTTCATCTTGTCAGTTCCACCCATCTCATCTTCTCAGTTCCACCCATCTCATCTTGTCAGTTCCACCCATCTCATCTTATCAGTTCCACCCATCTCATCTTCTCAGTTCCACCCATCTCATCCTGTCAGTTCCACCCATCTCATCTTGTCAGTTCCACCCATCTCATCTTGTCAGTTCCACCCATCTCATCTTCTCAGTTCCACCCATCTCATCTTCTCAGTTCCACCCATCTCATCTTCTCAGTTCCACCCATCTCATCTTGTCAGTTCCACCCATCTCATCTTGTCAGTTCCACCCATCTCATCTTATCAGTTCCACCCATCTCATCTTGTCAGTTCCACCCATCTCATCTTGTCAGTTCCACCCATCTCATCTTGTCAGTTCCACGCATCTCATCTTGTCAGTTCCACCCATCTCATCTTCTCAGTTCCACCCATCTCATCTTGTCAGTTCCACCCATCTCATCTTGTCAGTTCCACCCATCTCATCTTGTCAGTTCCACCCATCTCATCTTGTCAGTTCCACCCATCTCATCTTGTCAGTTCCACCCATCTCATCTTGTCAGTTCCACCCATCTCATCTTGTCAGTTCCACCCATCTCATCTTCTCAGTTCCACCCATCTCATCTTGTCAGTTCCACCCATCTCATCTTGTCAGTTCCACCCATTTCATCTTGTCAGTTCCACCCATCTCATCTTCTCAGTTCCACCCATCTCATCTTGTCAGTTCCACCCATCTCATCTTATCAGTTCCACCCATCTCATCTTCTCAGTTCCACCCATCTCATCCTGTCAGTTCCACCCATCTCATCTTGTCAGTTCCACCCATCTCATCTTGTCAGTTCCACCCATCTCATCTTCTCAGTTCCACCCATCTCATCTTCTCAGTTCCACCCATCTCATCTTCTTAGTTCCACCCATCTCATCTTGTCAGTTCCACCCATCTCATCTTCTCAGTTCCACCCATCTCATCTTCTCAGTTCCACCCATCTCATCTTGTCAGTTCCACCCATCTCATCTTCTCAGTTCCACCCATCTCATCTTGTCAGTTCCACCCATCTCATCTTGTCAGTTCCACCCATCTCATCTTGTCAGTTCCACCCATCTCATCTTATCAGTTCCACCCATCTCATCTTGTCAGTTCCACCCATCTCATCTTCTCAGTTCCACCCATCTCATCTTCTCAGTTCCACCCATCTCATCTTCTCAGTTCCACCCATCTCATCTTGTCAGTTCCACCCATCTCATCTTGTCAGTTCCACCCATCTCATCTTGTCAGTTCCACCCATCTCATCTTCTAAGTTCCACCCATCTCATCTTGTCAGTTCCACCCATCTCATCTTGTCAGTTCCACCCATCTCATCTTGTCAGTTCCACCCATCTCATCTTGTCAGTTCCACCCATCTCATCTTGTCAGTTCCACCCATCTCATCTTGTCAGTTCCACCCATCTCATCTTGTCAGTTCCATCCATCTCATCTTCTCAGTTCCACCCATCTCATCTTCTCAGTTCCACCCATCTCATCTTCTCAGTTCCACCCATCTCATCTTCTCAGTTCCACCCATCTCATCTTCTCAGTTCCACCCATCTCATCTTGTCAGTTCCACCCATCTCATCTTCTCAGTTCCACCCATCTCATCTTGTCAGTTCCACCCATCTCATCTTGTCAGTTCCACCCATCTCATCTTCTCAGTTCCACCCATCTCATCTTCTCAGTTCCACCCATCTCATCTTGTCAGTTCCACCCATCTCATCTTGTCAGTTCCACCCATCTCATCTTCTCAGTTCCACCCATCTCATCTTCTCAGTTCCACCCATCTCATCTTCTCAGTTCCACCCATCTCATCTTCTCAGTTCCACCCATCTCATCTTGTCAGTTCCACCCATCTCATCTTCTTAGTTCCACCCATCTCATCTTGTCAGTTCCACCCATCTCATCTTCTCAGTTCCACCCATCTCATCTTGTCAGTTCCACCCATCTCATCTTCTCAGTTCCACCCATCTCATCTTGTCAGTTCCACCCATCTCATCTTCTCAGTTCCACCCATCTCATCTTGTCAGTTCCACCCATCACATCTTGTCAGTTCCACCCATCTCATCTTCTCAGTTCCACCCATCTCATCTTGTCAGTTCCACCCATCTCATCTTGTCAGTTCCACCCATCTCATCTTCTCAGTTCCACCCATCTCATCTTGTCAGTTCCACCCATCTCATCTTGTCAGTTCCACCCATCTCATCTTGTCAAATCCACCCATCTCATCTTGTCAGTTCCACCCATCTCATCTTGTCAGTTCCACCCATCTCATCTTGTCAGTTTCACCCATCTCATCTCATCAGTTCCACCCATCTCATCTTGTCAGTTCCACCCATCTCATCTTGTCAGTTCCACCCATCTCATCTTGTCAGTTCCACCCACCTCATCTTGTGAGTTCCACCCATCTTATCTTGTCAGTTCCACCCATCTCATCTTGTCAGTTCCACCCATCTCATCTTCTCAGTTCCACCCATCTCATCTTGTCAGTTTCACCCATCTCATCTTGTCAGTTCCACCCATCTCATCTTGTCAGTTCCACCCATCTCATCTTCTCAGTTCCACCCATCTCATCTTGTCAGTTCCACCCATCTCATCTTCTCAGTTCCACCCATCTCATCTTGTCAGTTCCACCCATCTCATCTTGTCAGTTCCACCCATCTCATCTTCTCAGTTCCACCCATCTCAGCTTGTCAGTTCCACCCATCTCATCTTTTCAGTTCCACCCATCTCATCTTGTCAGTTCCACCCATCTCATCTTGTCAGTTCCACCCATCTCATCTTGTCAGTTCCACCCATCTCATCTTGTCAGTTTCACCCATCTCATCTCATCAGTTCCACCCATCTCATCTTGTCAGTTCCACCCATCTCATCTTGTCAGTTCCACCCATCTCATCTTGTCAGTTCCACCCATCTCATCTTGTCAGTTCCACCCATCTTATCTTGTCAGTTCCACCCATCTCATCTTGTCAGTTCCACCCATCTCATCTTCTCAGTTCCACCCATCTCAGCTTGTCAGTTTCACCCATCTCATCTTGTTAGTTCCACCCATCTCATCTTGTGAGTTCCACCCATCTCATCTTGTCAGTTCCACCCATCTTATCTTGTCAGTTTCACCCATCTCATCTTGTCAGTTCCACCCATCTCATCTTCTCAGTTCCACCCATCTCATCTTCTCAGTTCCACCCATCTCATCTTCTCAGTTCCACCCATCTCATCTTCTCAGTTCCACCCATCTCATCTTGTCAGTTCCACCCATCTCATCTTGTCAGTTCCACCCATCTCATCTTGTCAGTTCCACCCATCTCATCTTGTCAGTTCCACCCATCTCATCTTCTCAGTTCCACCCATCTCATCTTGTCAGTTCCGCCCATCTCATCTTGTCAGTTCCACCCATCTCCTCTTGTCAGTTCCACCCATCTCATCTTGTCAGTTCCACCCATCTCATCTTCTCAGTTCCACCCATCTCATCTTCTCAGTTCCACCCATCTCATCTTGTCAGTTCCACCCATCTCATCTTCTCAGTTCCACCCATCTCATCTTGTCAGTTCCACCCATCTCATCTTGTCAGTTCCACCCATCTCATCTTCTCAGTTCCACCCATCTCATCTTGTCAGTTCCACCCATCTCATCTTCTCAGTTCCACCCATCTCATCTTCTCAGTTCCACCCATCTCATCTTCTCAGTTCCACCCATCTCATCTTCTCAGTTCCACCCATCTCATCTTCTCAGTTCCACCCATCTCATCTTCTCAGTTCCACCCATCTCATCTTGTCAGTTCCACCCATCTCATCTTCTCAGTTCCACCCATCTCATCTTATCAGTTCCACCCATCTCATCTTGTCAGTTCCACCCATCTCATCTTCTCAGTTCCACCCATCTCATCTTCTCAGTTCCACCCATCTCATCTTGTCAGTTCCACCCATCTCATCTTGTCAGTTCCACCCATCTCATCTTCTCAGTTCCACCCATCTCATCTTCTCAGTTCCACCCATCTCATCTTCTCAGTTCCACCCATCTCATCTTCTCAGTTCCACCCATCTCATCTTGTCAGTTCCACGCATCTCATCTTCTCAGTTCCACCCATCTCATCTTGTCAGTTCCACCCATCTCATCTTCTCAGTTCCACCCATCTCATCTTGTCAGTTCCACCCATCTCATCTTCTCAGTTCCACCCATCTCATCTTGTCAGTTCCACCCATCTCATCTTCTCAGTTCCACCCATCTCATCTTGTCAGTTCCACCCATCTCATCTTGTCAGTTCCACCCATCTCATCTTCTCAGTTCCACCCATCTCATCTTGTCAGTTCCACCCATCTCATCTTCTCAGTTCCACCCATCTCATCTTGTCAGTTCCACCCATCTCATCTTGTCAGTTCCACCCATCTCATCTTCTCAGTTCCACCCATCTCAGCTTGTCAGTTCCACCCATCTCATCTTTTCAGTTCCACCCATCTCATCTTGTCAGTTCCACCCATCTCATCTTGTCAGTTCCACCCATCTCATCTTGTCAGTTCCACCCATCTCATCTTGTCAGTTTCACCCATCTCATCTCATCAGTTCCACCCATCTCATCTTGTCAGTTCCACCCATCTCATCTTGTCAGTTCCACCCATCTCATCTTGTCAGTTCCACCCATCTCATCTTGTCAGTTCCACCCATCTTATCTTGTCAGTTCCACCCATCTCATCTTGTCAGTTCCACCCATCTCATCTTCTCAGTTCCACCCATCTCATCTTGTCAGTTTCACCCATCTCATCTTGTTAGTTCCACCCATCTCATCTTGTCAGTTCCACCCATCTCATCTTGTCAGTTCCACCCATCTCATCTTGTCAGTTTCACCCATCTCATCTTGTCAGTTCCACCCATCTCATCTTCTCAGTTCCACCCATCTCATCTTCTCAGTTCCACCCATCTCATCTTCTCAGTTCCACCCATCTCATCTTCTCAGTTCCACCCATCTCATCTTCTCAGTTCCACCCATCTCATCTTCTCAGTTCCACCCATCTCATCTTGTCAGTTCCACCCATCTCATCTTGTCAGTTCCACCCATCTCATCTTGTCAGTTCCACCCATCTCATCTTCTCAGTTCCACCCATCTCATCTTGTCAGTTCCACCCATCTCATCTTCTCAGTTCCACCCATCTCATCTTCTCAGTTCCACCCATCTCATCTTGTCAGTTCCACCCATCTCATCTTGTCAGTTCCACCCATCTCATCTTGTCAGTTCCACCCATCTCATCTTCTCAGTTCCACCCATCTCATCTTCTCAGTTCCACCCATCTCATCTTGTCAGTTCCACCCATCTCATCTTCTCAGTTCCACCCATCTCATCTTCTCAGTTCCACCCATCTCATCTTCTCAGTTCCACCCATCTCATCTTCTCAGTTCCACCCATCTCATCTTCTCAGTTCCACCCATCTCATCTTCTCAGTTCCACCCATCTCATCTTCTCAGTTCCACCCATCTCATCTTCTTAGTTCCACCCATCTCATCTTGTCAGTTCCACCCATCTCATCGTCTCAGTTCCACCCATCTCATCTTGTCAGTTCCACCCATCTCATCTTGTCAGTTCCACCCATCTCATCTTGTCAGTTCCACCCATCTCATCTTGTCAGTTCCACCCATCTCATCTTGTCAGATCCACCCATCTCATCTTGTCAGTTCCACCCATCTCATCTTGTCAGTTCCACCCATCTCATCTTGTCAGTTCCACCCATCTCATCTTGTCAGTTCCACCCATCTCATCTTCTCAGTTCCACCCTTCTCATCTTGTCAGTTCCACCCATCTCATCTTGTCAGTTCCACCCATCTCATCTTCTCAGTTCCACCCATCTCATCTTCTCAGTTCCACCCATCTCATCTTGTCAGTTCCACCCATCTCATCGTCTCAGTTCCACCCATCTCATCTTGTCAGTTCCACCCATCTCATCTTGTCAGTTCCACCCATCTCATCTTGTCAGTTCCACCCATCTCATCTTGTCAGTTCCACCCATCTCATCTTGTGAGATCCACCCATCTCATCTTGTCAGTTCCACCCATCTCATCTTGTCAGTTCCACCCATCTCATCTTGTCAGTTCCACCCATCTCATCTTGTCAGTTCCACCCATCTCATCTTGTCAGTTCCACCCATCTCATCTTGTCAGATCCACCCATCTCATCTTGTCAGTTCCACCCATCTCATCTTGTCAGATCCACCCATCTCATGGACCTCTCAGGAACCCTCTCCTTGTTTCCGTTCCATTCAGTACCGGTCCTTGCTTCGTCAGTCATGCTGTCCGTGCCCATCCCAATCCAACCATGCATGCAACCCAACCATGCATGCAACCCAACCATGCATGCAACCCAACCATGCATGCAACCCAACCATGCATGCAACCCAACCATGCATGCAACCCAACCATGCATGCAACCCAACCATGCATGCAACCAGGTTCATGTCACATGTGGCCCGCATGTCACCATCCAAGGACTTGGGTTTCACTATGGAGCGAATCAACGCCAACTTCAGCAACTACAGCGCGTGGCACGGCCGCAGGTGAGTCGTTCAGCTAGGACACGCATGCTCAAAGGGTGCTAGGAGGTGTATCAGGACCTGACCAACTTCTTTCGTCTGTGCGCAACCAAGGACCTGGCCTTATGCTCTTCACCATGCATCAAATCGAATCAACGCCAACTTCAGCAACTACAGCGCGTGGCACAGCAGGACGTGAGACGAGGGAGGGGAGGAGGGAGGAGAGAAACAGCTGCGTCCAAGCCAGGGCTGTCCCAGGCAGCCCTGTGAGTTAAACCGTGTGAGCGATTTTTTAGAACTCTCTAATATTGCTTAGCCAGGACTATCCCAGGCAGCCCTGTGAGTTGGTGCGGCAGGCCTTCTTCACCGAGCCTGACGACCAGAGCGGGTGGATGTATCAGCACTGGCTGCTGCAGCAGATCCTGCTGCCCCTGCCGCCCCTGCCGCCCCTGCTGCCCCTGCCGCCCTAGTTTTCTTCCCCTCCGCTCTCAACCCCTTTGCGTTCCCTCTTCCCCCTTTCGCTCCGCCCAACAGCAAGCTGCTACCAATGCTCCACGCGTGCCCACCACCACCAACCACGCCCACTGCACCAGAGGCAAAGGGGTTGCCGCAGGCAGCATTGGAGGAGGAGTGTGAGTTGGTGCGCCAGGCCTTCTTTACGGAGCCAGATGATCAGAGTGGGTGGATGTACCAGCATTGGCTGCTGCAGCAGATCCTGCCGCCCCTGCCGCCCCGCCTCCTCTCCTCCTGGCCTTCGCCTGGAAGCACTGTCTGCTACTCCTCACCAGAAAATCCACCTGAGAAATCTTCTGGAGGCGATTCTGCAGCTGGGGAGGGCGTTTCCGAATCCTCTCCCAGAGCTCCGAGGCGGGTTCGGATGTCGGCGGTGCTGGTGTTCTCCGAACCTGTGGTGGGGGTGACAAGAGAGAGTGTGACTCTAACGGGGGCTGGGATGGAGGTTGGCGAGTGGAGGGCTGTGGGGGGCGAAGAGGCGTGGCTTTCCGGGCGGCAGTCTGGCTGTGAGAGGGAAACGGGCGGCGATGTGGGGCCGAAGAGTGCGTCTGTATGGATGGCGCAAGTCGTTTTCTCCACATCTCATGAAGTCAGAGCAGCTGCTGCTTCCACTGCAGCTACTGATGCTGCTTTCACTGCAGCTACTGATGCTGCTTCTTCTGCTGCTTCTGCGGGTGGGAGGGAAACAGGTGCGGCTGCCTCATCACCCACCATCCTGGTCTCGTGGGTGTTCGCCCATCCATCTGCCATCCGCTCTGCTGCCACTTGCCAGTCCCTCCTGCTCCCCCACACGGACAGAACCTGCAGCAACGGTGGCAACGGCAGCAGCAGCTTCACGCTACAGCTGCAAGGAAGCTCGTTGATTCTGCCACAGATGGATGTTTCTGAGACCAATGGCACTCACTCGCAAGCGACTGTGCCGCCCGTGAACTTCCCCACTCATGACTGGTCCAACTTCCGCTGGCCCTCCTCCTCCCCTTCGCCTCCTCCCCCTGCTGCTGCTGCTGCTGCTGCTGCTGCTGCTGCTGCTGCTGCTGCTCCTGCTCCTGCTGCGCCTGCTGCTGCTGATGGTGATGTTGCTGCCAGTGGTGCTGCCGCTAGTGCTGGTGATGCTGCAGGAGGGAGCGAGCAGTGGCGAGTGGATGTGGTCCAACGGGAGATTGACATGTGTCGCGAGCTCATTGACCTGGAACCAGACAGGTGTGTGCGTGGTATTCAGTGCGATGTGTCGTGTGACTTGGACCATGCCGTGTCTGTGTGGTGTGGTCCCTCCAACACCAAGAAGAATAGCTCAACCCATTTCTCGTATCCCGTCTCCTTTCCTCCTGCTTCCAGCTTCGGTTCCTCTCTCGCACTCTCAAACCCAAAACCCCGCTCCCCTTCCCTTCCTGCTCCCCCTTGCTTGCAGCAAGTTAGCTATCCCCTCCTTCGCCCACCTGTTCTCCACTTCTTGAGTCAACTAAAACAATCCCCCATTCCCCCCTCCCTGCTTCCGCCCCTTTCCAACCCTTCAACCATCGTCTTCCAGCAAGTGGGCTCTCCTCTCTCTCTCCCGCCTCCTCTCCACTCATTGAGTCAAATGTCCTCCTACTCTCCCCCCTCCCCCCTCCACCCCTTCCCCCCCCCCCCCCTCTCCTCGCTCTTCCAGCAAGTGGGCTCTCCTCTCTCTCGCCCGCCTCCTCTCCACACGCCGCCAGCTCCACCACCTCTTGCCGAACCTACCCGTGCAGGCTCGGCAAGATGCCGAGGCTTGTGAAGAGGTTCGGTCGTTGCTTCGACGGCTGGTGGGGATTGACCCATACCACAAGGAGTATTACCGAGACCTACTAGAAGCGCTGGAGGGGGATGAGGTGAGTAAGGGTGTGTGTCTAAGAGGAGCATGATGTCTGTGTCGACTCTGGTCAAAAGGTGGGGGTCGATCCATACTACAAGGAGTATTACCGGGACCTGCTAGAAGCGCTGGAGGGGGATGAGGTGAGTAAGGGTGTGTGTACGGAGAGTGTGTGTAAGGAGAGTGTGTGAAAAGGTGAGGGTGTGTGTGCAAGAATTGGGGTTGTGAATGAGGTGAGGAACAGCAACAGCATTGGCTGGTGGGGATTGGTCCATATCACCAGGAGTATTACCGGGACCTGCTAGAAGCACTGGAGGGAGAGGAGGTGAGGAGGGTGTGTGAATGAGGTGAGGGTGTTTGGATGAGTGTCCCACGTGGGGTTGAGTGAGTGTCCAACGTGGGGGTGAGTGAGTGCCCCACGTGGGGGTGAGTGAGTGTCCCATGTGGGGGTGAATGAGTGCCCCACGTGGGGGTGAGTGAGTGTCCCATGTGGGGGTGAGTGAGTGCCCCACGTGGGAGTGAGTGAGTGCCCCACGTGGGGGTGAGTGAGTGCCCCACGTGGGAGTGAGTGAGTGCCCCACGTGGGGGTGAGTGAGTGCCCCACGTGGGAGTGAGTGAGTGCCCCACGTGGGAGTGAGTGAGTGCCCCACGTGGGGGTGAGTGAGTGCCCCACGTGGGGGGTGAGCGCTCACCTGGGGGTGAAAGCCCGTGTGTGTCTAACCGGACCTTAGGTTTTCAATCTTGTCCCCTCGTTTGTCTCACACATCTTTGCACCTCCTCCCATTGCCCCCATCTCCAATTCACCCCATCAGGACACACCCACCACAATAAACACAACCAACACCTCCAGCAGCAGCAGCAGCAGCAGCACCAGCATCAGCACCACCACCACCACAGTGTGTCTGTCCCATCGGCACCTCTCCTGCCTGCCAGCGTCCCACCGCCTGCTGCCAGTCTCCACGCTGCTCCTCGACCACAACCGCATCTCCACCCTCACAGGTGTGTCGCCCAAAAAGTAGTCACAAAAGAATCGCACACAACCGCACCACAACACCTGCAGCAGTCTGCTGCCAGTCTCCACGCTGCTCCTCGACCACAACCGCATCTCCACCCTCACAGGTGCGCCGCTCCTCTCGCCCACCTCCCCTCTCTGCATGCTCTGGTAACATCCCAACACTTATCTGCGCAAGCTCCCTCCGCCCAACCCCCCCAGGATTCGAGGCGCTTCAGAATCTGCAAGTGCTGGACCTCTCCCACAACCACATCGCCTTCTCCTCAGCCATCGCTCCTCTCGCCCACCTGCCCGCCCTCCGCACTCTCTCCCTCGCCCACAACCTCCTCGGAGCCAAACCAGTCGACCGCCACCGCTACTGCCACCCCTCCCCACGATGCTCCCGCCACCACCAATATTGCCACCCCTCTCCATGGTTGCTTCCCTCCCCCCCCCCATCTGTTCCCCTCTCCTCCCGTCTGTTCACTTCTCCCATCTGTTCCCTCCCATCCCCTCCCCCTTCCATCCTCCAGGTTTTGAGGCGCTTCAGAATCTGCAAGTCCTGGACCTCTCTCACAACAGCATCGCCTTCTCATCAGCCATCGCTCCTCTCGCCCACCTGCCCGCCCTCCGCGCTCTCTCCCTGGCTCACAACCTCCTGGGAGGCAAACCAGTTGACCGCCACCGCTACTGCCACCCCTCCCCACGATGCAACCGGTTCCCCTCTTGGAACATGCCAAGTAACAGCACGGGGGACGAAGTTTCCTCGTCTGCCGAAGCAGCAGCAGCAGCAGCAGCAACAGTGGATCTGGTTCAGCAGCATCCGAACCTGTGGACGGTGCTGCAATGCCTGGGCGGGCTGCGCCAGGTGGCAGTGCTTGATTTGACGGGGAATCCTGTTTGTCAGTGGGATGGGTATCGGCAGCTGGTTCTTTCCCTGCTGCCACAGCTGGTTCTCTTCGATGGGGGCTCTGTGTGAAGCAGCGCTGCTGCTGGTGCTGCTCCAGATGCGGCTGCGGTTGGTTCATTCTCTGCTGCCATAGTTAGTGCTCAATGGAGGGTGTGTGACGGGTGGAGGTGGGGAAGGACACTGCTCTAAGCACTCCTGCTGCACAGTTCTACTACCGTAAGTCTTGATTCTCCTGCTGCATTTGATGCCCTCCCGGATTCGTGTGAGCACAAGGCCTTGAAAGTGAGGCCATGAAAAATGCGACTGTCCTTGTTGCCGTGTTGGTTCGTCTAGTGAGCAACTCTAATGTCATTGAAGAAACTCTTTCTGATGGAATGGAACATTACAAAAGCATTCTCTTTCCTAGCCTAATGTATTACGTTACCTAGCTGCACATACGGTATTTCCTAGTGTAGGTGCATGCATGAGAGGTGCTTCTGCAATGTTCCCACACCACCCCCATCATCATAGACTGTCCTTGTTGGAATGCAGTACAAGTCACACCCTTCCACCGATCACTCTCCCTGAGAGTGCCCCGTCAGCACCGGAGAATCCGAAGTACAGGTCATCATTGGTGATCCCTTGGATCGATGCCAGCACATCCGCCACGTCAGCAGCTGACGCCCTGACGACATTGGCCAGCGACCAGGACACAGGGCTCATGGGCACCCACGTGCCAGGCAGGGCGAGGGCTGCTGAAGCAGCAGCGGTGCCGCAGGCGTTGCCCTTGAAGATGGCCTGCGAGTCCGGGGCCTTGGTCACTCCTGCTACGTACAGGTAGTATGTGAGCAGATAGTCCGAGCCACTGCATTGGGGGGGAGGTGAGGAGGTGGATGGAGGGAGGTGGAAGGGAACATGAGTCAGCAGGTTTGAACGATCTGAGTAGCACGAGTCAACACGAGTCAGCACGAGTCAGCACGAGTCAACACGAATCAGCATGAGTCAGCAAGAGTCAACTTACATCTTGAGGATCTGAATGTCAGCAGCGCCGGCTTGGAGAGACAGCAGGCCGTTGCATGACGTCAGCACGGCACGCAGCATGCCCGCCTGTTGGGGCAGAAGATTCGCGATATTCCCCACCACGCTGCTATTGACTCCAGCGCCGTTGAGAGCGGAATTCAAGGCGTTGAGCATCCCGGCGAGGGCGGACACGTTCCCGTTGAGCCCTGCCACTCGCTGCGTCACAGCCGCCAGCCGCTGCCTCACCGCCGCGCGGATCGCCGCGCTCCGGCTCGCGGAAGCCGCAGCGGTGGCTGCACTAGACAAGCCCACCGAGCCTACGCGTGAGCCTAAGGCCGAGCCTGCGCCCGAGCCTACTCCCGAGCCGATTATCCCCGCCAGGTCCTTGTTCAGAGCGGCGATGCTGGTGCTGATGGAGGAAATGTTGGATCGAATCCCCGAGATCTGGGAAATCAGATCCGTGAAGTTCAGATTTGACCCTGAGATGTTCAGCGCGTTCAGATTAACGAGGCTCGCGTTTAAAGCAGCGAGGTTGGATTTTAGCGCGGATATCTGCGCCTGGAGTGCAGCGTCTGCGGAAGCGTTGCTGCTGAGGGCCGCCGAGATCTGATCGAGCGATTTCTCGAGAAGCGCGTCGAGAGATGTGATCTGGCCGTTGAGGGACGACTGGAGGCCTGAGAGCGTCGAGTTGAACGCCGCTGCGGGGCTGCTGCTGCTTGCTGCTGCGACGGCCGCCGCGACGGCTGAATTCAAGCCGGGTGGAAGACGGTTGGTGGGTAGACTTCCGACGCCGGGAAGAAATCGGCCAGCTTCGACTCGTGGTGTTGCCAAAAGCACTGGATTGAATGACAAAACGAAGAAAGATGAGTTTCCGAGGACAAAATGCGACTGAAAGTTCGTGACATACATGTTGTTCATGTGTAGCGCGTGAAGAGGTGCTCTCTGGTGCTGAATAGCTTGGCTTGGCGAAGTGGCTCACCTGTGAGGACCAGAGCGACAAGCCCGAGTAGCGTGGAAGGAGCTGCTGTGCGTGCCATGATGAGTGTCGAGCTACTATTTTTTTAATCGAAGATTGAGTACTAGTAAGTGGTTGAAGAGAGCTCAGGGAGGCGCTGTTCGCTTAACAATCTAAGATTGGAACGAAAATCGCTATGATCGGTGAGTGCGACGAAATGTGTGCACGAGTTGTTGTTATCAGTGTCTGAGGTAGTGTGGTGCTGGAATGCTGATTTGGGTTGCGTTGTGAGAGTTGACGCCCAGATCTTTTCTGGTGCTCAATTTATATGTTCCTGCGAGACTGCGTGGAGACCTTGGAATTGCAAGGCTTTTGTGCGGTGGAGCTAGAAATTTCGGAAATTTCTGTCCGGACCGCAGATTGCGTGCGTCTGATTGGTTTACCTCCTCTCATCGAGGCGCACGCGGAGTGGCTGGGAGCGGTGCTGTGAGCGAGAGGTTGGTGGTCGGTCGGTCGGAGGATGGTGAGGGCGGAAGGGAGCGTGAATGCAGTTGAATGGACGGGGCAATTGCACCGAAAATGGCAAGCGAATTGCATTGATAAGGGCGTGTTACATTTTCGATTTTTCCGTGCGGTCCGGACATTAACCACTCTGAAACAAACTGAAACCCACTTGAACAAAACGTTTAACAAAAAAAACCAATTTGACCGTTCAGACGGTCCGGTCCGTTTGGGAAAAACCGAAAATGTAGCACGCCCTAAGACACAGTCCTTTCGTTTCTGTTTCGCAACGCTGTACACTTTCATATATAGAAATATCTTCCTAGGTAGTACAAGACATGAGTTTTATGGGCTCTGGCCCAACTCACATATCAGATTCCCTCCACGCTAGAGAAATTCTACCACAATGTTGAACGGTGTTACGGGTGCAATGAATCAAAGTAGCGAGAATTGCACTAAGGTGTCAAACGAGTACCAAATGTGAGCGAAGGCATGAGCGAACATTTATACGCGAAACATGCAAACGGTAACGCGGTGCGTGCGAGCTTAGCTAGTGCTACGCTCGAGCAAGGCTTGGGCTAGTCCCGAAGCGTAGGCCGACACGGCCATGCCAGCAGTGCGAGGTTTGGTGAAAACAGTGTGCGTGAAGTCGGCGAAGCCCCGTTAGCAGTAACGGGCGAACAACGGTTGTTGCTGTACGCGATGTAGTCGGCCTCCGTAAGGAATGCCGAGAAAATTCCTTACACTACCCCCCCCCCCCCCCCCCCCCCCCCCCCCCTCAAGAAGCCCCCTCCGCTACGCGAGTGCGTGTATATCGCGGAATCCCCAGCTCCTCAGGTACACTTGCAGGGCAGGGTGGTTTTCGATGTTGGCCAGGGGCACCCAGCTGTCCTCAGTTGGTGTGCGATCCTTCCAGCGGACGAGGAATTCAATCCTCTTGAGTCCCGTGGGGTGTCGAATCCAATGGCTCATGATTTTTTCGGGCTCGATGATCGGCTCCGATGCAGGGCGAGTCATGGATGGCGGGCGGTGGCGAGGCAGTTGGCTTGTGGTTGGGATGTAGGGGCGAAGCAAGCTGACGTGGAACGAAGGGCTGATGTACCAGTCGGTCGGTAACAGTAGGTGCGCGGTTACTGGCGTGATCATGTGGCTGATTTGGAATGGGCCACAGTAGCGCGGTCGAAGTTTTGGTACATCGGGCAGTCGCAGATTTTGCGTGTCGAGCAGTACGTAATCCCCTGACTGGTATGTGACTGGGCGGCGGTGGCGGTCAGCGTTGCGCTTAGCGATGGCGTTTGCTTTTTTAATTGCTTCTGCGGCTCTGGTGCGGGCAGCTTGCAGAATTTCGGCGAATTGCTGTGCTTGTGGTGTTGGGTTGTCAAGACTCGGCGTCATGGGCCCTGTAGGATTTTGCCCGTAGTTCAGGTAGAAGGGGGACTGCTGCGTCGTCGCTGACGTGGCATTATTGTACGCGAACTCGATCAGCGGCAGCTGCTGCTCCCAAGTCGTGGGGTCGTCGCACGTGGCACGAATCAACTGCTCCATCGTCTGATTCGTCCGCTCCGTTTGACCGTCGGTCTCGGGGTGGTACGACGAACTGAACTGCAGCCTGGTTCCGAACTGCTCCCAGAGGTTCTTCCAGAAGTTGCTGGTGAAATTCGTGTCCCTGTCGCTGATAATCGCTGCTGGTATCCCGTGCAGGCGAACAACGGCCGCGATGAACAGACGAGCGGTCTCCTCGGCTGAGATCGACTTTTTGCACGCAGCGAAGTGTGCCATCTTCGTCAACCTGTCAACGACGACCATCACCGTGTCGTTACTCCCAGGGTTCGAAGGTAACCCTGTGACGAAGTCCATGGTAACCTGCTGCGAGGCGCGCTCGGGCGGTGGTATCGGCTGCAATTGACCCGCCTTCCGCTTCCTTGAGCTCTTCATCACCTGACACGTGGGGCACGAGCCCACGTGCTGCTGTACGTCGGTCAACAGTTCTGGCCAGTAGTAATACCGCTGTAGTTGCTGTCGCGTTTTTTCTACCCCAAAATGTCCCGAGGTAATTCCGTCGTGTGCCTCCTGCAGTAGTAGCTCCCTCAGTAGTGAGTACGCGGGTACCCAGATGCGGTTGGTGCCTGTTTTTACGTAATAAACTCCTTTAGCTTCTGCCAGTTGCTGTGAATTTCCGGTCGTGAAGAATGGGTCAGTGCGGTATCCGTGGGTAAACAGGCCTATTAAAAGTGGGTTGGTCTGGGCGAGTAAGATGGCGTGGAGTTGGTGTCAGATTATTATGCTCTAGCCTGTAATGGGGTGCTCTATAGCGAGTACAACCCTTCTAGGTTTTGCTATTTGTATCCTCATTCTTGCTAGTGCAATTCTCTTCTTTCTTCTAAAATTTCACATGGTATCAGAGCAGGTCGATCCCCTTGGATCGATCCTGTGGGTGGGCTCACCACCTCGTTGCTTCCGCTGCAACTGCTACTGCTACTCTCTGTGCCGCCGCCGAGAAGCCAGCAGCTCCAGTCGCCCGTGAGACCGTTGCGCCAGTCGCCCGTGAGCCCGTTGCGCCAGTCGCCCGTGAGCCCGTTGCTCCAGTCGCCCGTGAGTCCGTTGCTCGTCTGCCGCTACTTTTAGCCGCGGAGCCAGTTACTCCAGTAGCCCGTGTGCCAGTTGTTCCAGTTGCCAGTGTGCCAGTTGCTCCAGTTGCCCGTGTGCCAGTTGCTCCAGTTGCGCCGTATGCCAGCAGCTTCAGCTGCCGCCCACTACCTCCTCTCCTCTCATAGTCCCTCCTCCTCCACACTAGCCCTCTGCGATAGCCTCTAGCTTTGCTCATAATTGTGAACTTTAAACTATTGCTTCTTGAACTTGTGCTCAGAATGTGTGGTGACATTGTGATCCACCCTGAGCTTGTACTGCTTTGCTTGCTCTGCTCATTACACCCCACTTTGGCTATGGGAGTGTGTCAGAATATTATGCTCTAGCCTGTAGTGGGGTGCTCTATAGCGAGTACAACCCTTCTAGGGTTTTCTATTTGTATCCTCATTCTTGCTAGTGCAATTCTCTTCTTTCTTCTAAAATTTCACAGTTGGGCGGTAGGGCGGGTGAGTGCGTCGGCGATATTGGATGTGCCTTTCTTGTACGTAACCGTGTAGTGGAAGTTGGACTCGAGGTAGTCCAACTAGCGAATCTGTCGTGGATTGAGATTCGGTTGGGCGCGTAAGTACTGTAGTGATCAGTGGTCTGTCCGTACTGTCACGTCGGCGCCAGTCAGGTAACACCGCCAAACCTTGAACGCGTGCACGATCGCCAACATTTCGCGGTCGTGTATCGGGTAGTTGCGTTCGGGTGGATGCAGCTTGCGGGACTCGTACGCGATTGGCTGGAGGCCGTTCCCGAAATCCTGCAACAGTACTGCTCCCACAGCGATGCCACTTGCGTCAGTGACGAGCTCGAACGGACGGTGTGGATCTGCAGTGTGAAGCACGGGCGGTGAGCACAAAATGTTTTTGAGGGCCGAGAAGGCAGCTTGCTCTTTCTCCCCCCACGTGTACTCAACCCCCTTTCTCAGCAGGTCAGTCAACGGGGCAGTCAGTTTCGCCATGTCGGGGACGAACCGGCGCACGTAGTTGACGAACCCCAAAAAACTCTGCAACTCGGTCAAGTTGGTCGGCGCGTGCCATACTTGAATCGTCGCAATTTTCTTCGGGTCTATTTCCACTCCTGCAGCTGAAATAACGTGTCCCAAAAATTCCAAGCGGTCCTGTAAAAACTCACACTTAGACGCTTTGGTCAGTAGGCGGTGCTCACTCAGTTTTTTAAAAACTGCGTCGCTGTCCTGTAAATGTTTTGCCTCGTCAGGGCTGTAAATCAGGATGTCGTCCAGGTATACTATGACGCACTTATCTAAGAGCGGGCGGAAAACTTCGTTCATGGTCATTTGAAAAGTGGCGGGGGCGTTGGTCAATCCGAACGGCATGACGGTGTATTCGAAGGATCCATAGCGTGTGCGGAATGCGGTCTTAGGGCAGTCGGGCGGGTTGACGCGAATCTGGTGGTAACCCCCTCGAAGGTCGATTTTTGAGAAAACCCGGGCTGTGCGCAGTTGGTCGATCAGTTCGTCGGCTCGCAGGATGGGGTAACGGGATTTGATGGTAACTCGGTTCAGTGCTCTGTAATCTATGCACATGCGAAATCCCCCGTCTTTTTTCGGTGTGAACAGTATCGGTGCTGCGAAGGGCGACGAACTAGGGCCAATGAATTTCTTCGCGAGCAGGTAATCGAGCTGCTTCCTGAGTTCATCCAGTTTGGGCTGGGTCAGTCGGAACTGTCGCTGTACTGTTGGCTGTTCCCCCGGTTCTAACTCTATCCTGTGGTCGTGCGGTCGCTGAGGTGGCAGTCCCGTTGGTAAATCGTCCAGGAAAATGTCGCTGTACTGCTTCAACAGTGCTGCCAGGTCACTCGGTACGTCGGCCAGCAGTTTCTGTAAATCCCCTCCTTTGTCTGCTGCCTCGGCTTCCCGAATGTCGATTGCGTACACGTCAGCTCCTGCCGCTACGGCGCGTTTCATCGTGATCGCGTTGACACGCACCGACGAAGACTCAGGTGAGCCCCGGCAAGGTAAGGCGATGTTGTTACCGTTCACTCGCACAGTCCAGTCACCCGTCGCCCAGTCAATTCGCGGGTTGTGTCGTCGCAACCAATCACGCCCGAGTAAAACATCGGTTCCGTCGAGGGTCGTTGCGAGCATTTCCTGGCTAAACGTGAAGTTACCCCCACATCGAATCCGAACCCGGTCTACGCGTTCCCGTATCGCCAGCGGCGTGCCATCTACCAGTCGTGCGTCGATCTCAGGTAAACATTTGTCCAGTGGCAGTCGCAGTTTTTGTGCTGTAGCGGTGTTGGTGAGGCTGTGGCTGGCTCCCCCGTCTACGAAGATTTTAACTAAGTCCGTCCCAATTTTCCCACTAAGCAGTATGTGGCTGTCTACCGTGGTCCCCTCCTTACTCGGCCGAGTGTGGTCGATTGCGTGAACCGGCACAATCACTCGGTGAGGGTCGGTTGGGTCGGACGAGCGGCGTGACCTGTCAGTAGAGGGCCCGTCTGCTACTGACTCCCAGCGTTTCCCTGCTGCTTGGTCTGTTTCTGCTGCTCAGCTTCCCGCGAAGCTGGATTTCCTGAGCGATGTCCTGCTTCAGGCCGCCGATGTAGCGGTCGATGCGCTCGCTCTCGTGCATATATCCCACCTGCTCGCATAGCGCCAGAAATCCGCTCGTGTATTCTTGGACGGAACCGAGTTGGCGCCAAGTGTGGAGCTTCTGCCGCGCCGCGATCAAAGCCGCGATTGGCTCAAAACGAGCGCGTAGACCTGCGCACCACGCGTCCCACGTGCGATACTGGGGCACCTCCACAAAATACGACGGCGCCCAGGATCCGGTTTGTGAAAGTTAGAAGAGAGAAGAGGGCTGCACTAGCAAGAAAGAGGATACAAATAGCAAACCCTAGAAGGGTTGTACTCGCTATAGAGCACCCCACTACAGGCTAGAGCATAAGATAACATTCTGCCACACCCCCATAGCCAAAGTGGGGTGTAATCAGCAGAGCAAGCAAAGCAGTACAAGCTCAGGGTGGATCACAATGTCACCACACATTCTGAGCACAAGTTCAAGAAGCAATAGTTTAAAGTTCACAATTATGAGCAAAGCTAGTGGTAGTCACAACGGGCAAGTGAGGAGGAGGAGAGAGAGTGAGAGGAGAGGAGATAGGAGGCGACGGATGAAGCTGCAGACACACGGGCAACAGGAGGCACACTGGCACAGTGGCTACCGGAACAACGCTCCGGAATACTGGAGTAATTGGCCCCGCGGCTAAAGTAGCGGCAGACGAGCAACGGACCCACGGGCGGCTGGCACAGCTGGCTACGACTGGGCTACTGGAGCAACTCCCCGGACTACAGGTGCTGCTGGCGACACGACAGCAACCTCCATTCAGCTTCCCCAAACTATCCCACTACCCCCCGGCACACACCCGCTGCTACACCGCTAGCTCCACTCCCCCTTAGTACCACTCCACCGGCTCCAACACGTCCACCCCCCCTCAGCGACAGCTGCAGCACAGGGAGACGGAGGAGGAGGAGGAGCAGGGAACGGCACACAGTGAGGTCACCCCCATACCCCTCACCCCCAAACCCTAATTCAAGAGAATGGGGAGCACGAGGGGTGGGGCGCCAGTAGAAGCACTGGGGGACAGCGGGGAGGGCAGGGGCAGCGAGGAACGGGCCCACCATGGGCCTGGTACGGACGCCCGAGCCGCGCGCAGGCGGCCCGAGTCGCGCGCGGGCCTGGCGCCGTCCGTACGGGCCGCGCGCGGGGCTGGCGCCGCCCGTACGGGTCGCGCGCGGGCCTGGCGCAGCCCGTACGGGCCGCGCGCGGGCCTGGCGCAGCCCGTACGGGCCGCGCGCTGCCTGTACAGGCCGCGCGCAGGCCACGACGGGCGACGGGGGGCGACGCGCGGGTCCCCGTCGCCCGTCGCGGCGCTCTAGAGGACGACGCGCCGAACGACGGGGCAGAAGCCCGCCGCGCGCCTCGGGGCGCACAGCGGGCAGAGAGCCGCCGTGCGCCTCGGGGCGCACGGCGGGCAGAAAACCGCCGCGCGCCTCGGGGCGCATGGCGGGAAGAAAAACAGCCGAACGCCACGGGGCGTGCGGCACAGAGAGTAGCAGTAGTAGTTGGAGCGGAAGCAACGAGGTGGTAAGCCCACCCACAGGATCGATCCAAGTGGATCGACCTGCTCTGATAGCATGTGAAAGTTAGAAGAGAGAAGAGGGCTGCACTAGCAAGAAAGAGGATACAAATAGCAAACCCTAGAAGGGTTGTACTCGCTATAGAGCACCCCACTACAGGCTAGAGCATAAGATAACATTCTGACACGGTTTGTCCTTCCCGTGTCGGTAGAGTCGCGTAGTCTACCGGCTTCGTGACGATGACGCGCCACCAGTCCATGGCGGGTCCTCGCAGCAACGACACGGCGTAGCGAATCTTCGTCGTATCCTCCGAGACGTAGTTCGCATCGAAGAAGACGTTCAACGTGAAGAGCCACGCCTGAACGGTAGGACCACCCCGTTGACTTGGGTCAAAGCATGGCGGACGCTGCGGCTTTAGCGGCATCGGCGACGGAAGAGTTGATTCGCCAGCCGGCACTGAAATCGTGACTCGAGGTTGAGTCCTGGCCGCATTCGTCGTGTCGGGGTGTGTCGTGCCGTGGTCGTCGTCTCCGTCATGGCGGACGACGCCATCACTTGCGGCGCTCGCGGGTTGCCCCACACTTCCGTGCTGTGAAGTCTGTGGTGCGGGCTGAATCGGAGTGCCGGGTGCTTGGGATTGTGCTCGTGTGAGGTCGTTTTGCAGGGACGAGCGTTCTGCCGTCAGCGTCGCAATTTCCTCGGCGCTCTCGCGGATTTGTCGCAGCAGATCGTTCAAGTGCTCTTGCGTGAGAGTTGTGACATCGATATGTTCAGCCATTTCGAAGGGCGTCGGCTCGTCTTAGTCTAGGCGCAGTCGTGGCTGTACGCGTTTACGAGAGAACGCGAGGACAACGGCTCCTAGGTGCTAAGGTACGTGAGTACCTTCGAGTGAGAAATCAAAAGTTGATTTCCTGAGGTGCGGAGATGCGCGGTCCGAAAGAAAGGGGCTCTGAATACCAAGTGTTACGGGTGCAATGAATCAAAGTAGCGAGAATTGCACTAAGGTGTCAAACGAGTACCAAATGTGAGCGAAGGCATGAGCGAACATTTATACGCGAAACATGCAAATGGTAACGCGGTGCGTGCGAGCTTAGCTAGTGCTACGCTGGAGCAAGGCTTGGGCTAGTCCCGAAGCGTAGGCCGACACGGCCATGCCAGCAGTGCGAGGTTTGGTGAAAATAGTGTGCGCGAAGTCGGCGAAGCCCCGTTAGCAGTAACGGGCGAACAACGGCTGTTGCTGTACGCGATGTAGTCGGGCTCCGTAAGGAATGCCGAGAAAATTCCTTACAAACGGAAATAACTGATGGAAAAGATCATGATTAGCAATCCAACATACAAACTGTTACGATATGAAGTTTTATGAGAAGGCATTCCTGTATGCTGAAGGAGCCGACTCTACCGAGAACGAAGTCGAGGAGTCAGGAGAGTCGAAGCGACGCGGCAACCGTCTGACCAAGACCGATGCAGGCAGAAACATTTGAAGTGAAAAGAGCAGGAACAAGATTTCAAACGGGTTCCCGCGCCGCACGGTTTGAATTTGCTGTAATAAGGGAATGTACACCTTAGAGTACATGGCTACCCTAGGTCCTTTCGTATTCCTCTCTACTCTTATATAAACTCTGCTGCGATCAGAAGTTGATCGTGGCCTAGGATCTACTCAGGAAGGTTCGCACGTAGAGAAGTGGTGTTGGTGGGCCCTTGACCTCAATAGCAGAGTGAATGTAAAATGCTTGAGATGATTAAGACATGCAAATACAACGATATAAATAAGAGTACAGGGGAATATGAATCGACCTAGCTAGCCATGTACTCTAAGGGGTACATTCCCTTATTCAAATATATTCCCAACCGTGCGGCGCGAACAGTTACGAAACTGTTCCCGTCGAAACCATCCTGCCTGCAGCTACCTGATGCTGTCCGCTCCGACGGTTCAGATGCGTTCCAACCGTCTGACGCTTCGCATTCATTCGCGATACTGCGTGCTTCTCTTTGCTGCGGTGAGGAGTGCACAGTAATGTTCAAGTATTACTATTCGTAACACCCCCCTTCACTCCTGGCCGCAGCTCGACTTGACCTGCTTGACCACGCCGCTGAGATCGGAGCAGTGCTGATACTGATGGCGTGGCAGTCGCTTCGTGAGGAAGTCTGCTGCCATGTCACCGGTCGGGCAGTAGGTCAAGTTGACCTTGCCCTTGTCCACCTCATCCTTCACGAAGAAGTTCTGCAGCGCAATGTGCTTGGTGCGGTTGACGAAACCAGGATTGTTTGCGATGCGAATCGCGCTCTGGTTGTCGCAGTGCAGGCGAAAGTTTGTTGAGGCCGGAATTTTCGCTTCCTGCAGCAGTTCCTGAAGGTAGAGACCTTGGCGAACAGCTGCTGTTGCTGCGATAAATTCAGCTTCTGCCGATGACAGGGCAACCAACTCCTGCTTCTGAGAGTTCCAGGAGATGGGGCCGCTGGGCTCGAGGCGGAAGAGGAACCCTGTCCTGGACCGTCGATTGTCAGGGTCAGCGGCGTGATCAGCATCCACGTAGCCGACGAGACTGAAGGATGTGGTTGGGATGGTGGAATAACTGAGCCCGACATAGGGCGTGGAGATGAAGAATTGAAGGGCTTGCTGAAGATCTGAGAGATTCTCAGCCGTTGGTTTGCGTGAGTACTGAGCCAACTGGCTCGCAATGTAGGAGAGGTCGGGCCAGCAGGTAACGGATGCGAAAAGCAGGCATCCCAACTGCTGCTGGTAAGTGTGAAGCCCAGCAGGGGACAGGGCTTTGCTGTCAGGCTTGTGGTTGGGTCCTGGAGTGCGGTAAGGGGTGGAGAGTGGTGCAGGCGCAATGTTGAAGCGCTTGCTAAGCTCCTCCGCATACTTCGCCGCTGAGAGATGAATGGCTTCCGGTGAGTAGGTGATGTTGAGTCCGAGAAACTGCTTCACGTCATGATTGCAGGTGATGTCGACGCGCCCTGCGAGGCTTCTCTCAAACTGCTCGAGCAGTTCGTTGCTTGAGCCTGTGTAGAGAAGGTCGTCGACGTAGACCGTGAGGAGGATGTATTCGCCGCGGAAATCGCGACGATACATTCCAGGATCGTGAGGCAGCTGCTTGAACCCGATTTCAAGCAGTATGTTGTGCAGATACTGCTGCCAGACTCTCGGTGCCTGTTTGATCCCATAGAGGGACTTGCGTAGGTGACAGACGCGTGGGTCTCCGTCGCCGTAAGTGTGTGGCTGTTCCACGTAGATCACGGCGTCCACTAATGCGTACAGGAACGCATTCTTCACATCGATCTGCCGGAGTGGTAGGTGTCGTGCGGCTGCGATGGCGAGGAGAATTCGGACGGACGTGTGACGGCTGACCGGTGCAAATGTCTGGTCAACATCAATCCCATGCCTTTGATCGTAGCCACGTACCACCCAGCGTGCCTTGAATCGCTCAATCCTTCCGTCGGCTCCTGTCTTCACTCGGAAGACCCATTTGCCGGAGAGAATCCCTTCTCCCCTTTACTGCTGCACGATCGACGAGCACCCAGGTGTCGCGCGACTCGAGTGCCCGGATTTCCGCATCCATTGCTTCGCGCCACTCCTTGCTGTGTGGTCCAGAAAGAGCTTCGCGCGGATTTCGGGGCTCGATGACGCGTGGCGCCTTCGAAGTTGCGGTGTGAAGCCCGAGTAGCTGCAGTCCTGAGATAGTGCTGTCGTGGCAACGTTGTGGGATGACTTCCTGTACGTCGTCGTCATCGCTTTCTGGTTCAGGAGGCGCTGGTGGTGCTGTGCCTCTGCCGCTTCCGCCTATTCCGCTTCCGCCTGCTGCGCCCATTCCTCCTCCCGAGGAATCGTCGTCGTCGTCGTCGCTGCTGCGTCGTTCTTCCCACACAAACTCGCCCCTCGTGTCCTGCTCCAAGATTGCTGCAGCGGCTTCGTCTTCGGGCGTTGCGTAGCTGTGCCCATCGTTAGCGTAGACGCGGTTCGCGTTCGTTTCTTCGTCGCGGCGGAACTGGTCGAGGAAGAGGCGCTTGTTAGAATAGTAGCGTGACTTAGGAGCCATGGCTAGTGAGTGTCGAGAGAATTTTGGGTGAGGAAAGTCGAGAACGAAGAATGAGGGGTTTCACTATAGGAAGTTGGGATACAAATAGCAAACCCTAAACTGGGTTGTACTCACTACAGAGTACCCCACTGCAGGCTAAACAACAAATACATTCTGACACACCCCCATAGTCAAAGTGGGGTATAATCAGCAGAGCAAGCAGTCATAGAGCAGGTTCACCAGTACAAGCAAAGCTAGAGGTATTCACAAAGGGCAAGTGAGGAGGAGGAGGCTGGACTGTGAGAGGAGAGGAGATAGGAGGCGACGGCTGATGCTGCAGACACACGGGCAACATGAGTGGCGCGCACTGTGGCTACCGGAGCCGTATCTCCGAACTACAGGAGTAACTAGCTCTGCGGCTAGCTCTGAGCGGCAGGAGCAACAGACCCACAGGCGACAGGCGCAGCAGGCTCTCTGAGCTACCAGAAGCAGAGCCCCGGACTACAGGTGCTGCGGACGACAAGATGGCAGCCTCCGCTCAACCTCCCCCAGCAGTCTCACCCCCCTTTCACACACCCCTTGCTGCACCCCTAGCTCCACTCCCACGTCACCCCCCTAGCACCACTCCCTCGGCTCCCACACACTCACCCCCCTCAGCGGCAGCTGCAGCAGTGGGAGACGGAGGAGGAGGAGGAGCATGGGGGGGGTTCACACACCCGCCACCCTCATACCCGCCACCCCGCAGTTGCACCCACACCCGCCACCCCCATAACCTCCCCCACTGCTGCACCTGCAGCAGGGGATGGAGGAGAAGGGGGAGGGGGAGGGGGGCGGGGGGGGGGGGCTGGTGCTGCAGATCTCCTCCCCCCCACTGCTGCACCCGCTGCAGGGGGAGGTAGGAGAAGGGAAGGGGGGGGTGGAGGGGGGGGGGGGGGGGGGGGGTCGGTGCTGCAGATCCCCTCCCCCCTTCTGCTGCACCCGCAGCATGGGGAGGTAGGAGAAGGGTTGGGGGGGGCTGGTGCTGCAGATCCCCTCCTGCCTCCCCCTGAACCTCCAAGCTCCCCCCCTCTCCCAACACAAGGTGCGGCAGGGAGAGAGAGAGGAGGAGGCATGGCGGCAGCTGCTGCTGCTGAGGCACATCCGCCACCCCCTCACACCCTCTCCCCGCCATCCCCATGGAGGGGGGGGAGGGGGGGGAGGGGGGCGGGGGCGGAGCTGCGCGTGCGACTGTAGGGCACGCGGGCAGGAGGAACCCCCTCTTGCCACCCCCTCACCCACCATGTTGCAACAGGGCACCGGGGCCGCGCTTAGGGGCGGCAGGTCGAGAGGGGCCATGGCTAGGGGCGACGGGGCCATGGCTAGGAACGGGGCCGGGCGCTGGGCAGATACGGGGCCGGGTGCTGGGCTAGGGACGGGGCCGGGTGCTGGGCAGGTACGGGGCCGGGCGTTGGGCAGGTACGGGGCCGGGCGCTGGGCAGGTACGGGGCCGGGCGCTGGGCAGGTACGGGGCCGGGCACTGGGCAGGAACGGGGCCGGGCGCTGGGCAGGTACAGGGCCGGGTGCTGGGCAGGTATGGGGCCGGGCGCTGGGCAGGTACGGGGCCGGGCTTTGGGCAGGTACGGGGCCGGGCGTTGGGCAGGTACGGGGCCGGGCGCTGGGCAGGTACGGGGCCGGGGCGCGGGCTAAGTACGGGGCCGGGCGCGGGCGTTATACGGGCCGGGCGCGGGCTAGGTACGAGGCCAGGCGCTGGCGACAGACGGGGCTGGGCGCGGGCTAGGTACGGGCCGGGCGCGGGCAAGAGACGGGGCCGGGCGCAGGCGTAAGACGTGGCCGAGCGCGGGCTAGGCACGGGCCTGTCGCGGGCTAGGTACGGGCCGGGCGCGGGGCTAGGAACGGGCCGATCACGGGCTAGGTACGGGCCGAGCGCGGGCGCGAGACGGGGCCGGGCGCGGGCTAGGTACGGGCCGATCGCGGGCTAGATACGGGCCGGGCGCGGGCGACGGAATCGACGGGGCCAGCGTGGCCGAGGGGCCGAGCTAGGGGCGACGGGGCCAAGGGGCCGAGCCTAGGGGCTTGGGGCGACGCCAAGGAGCGACGGGCCGGGGCCTAGGCTAGCAGGGCATTAGGTGGTGGGCCCATTAATGTGAGGTCCTAGGAACTATTGCTCTTAATACCATGTTAGAATACTAGCGTGACTTAGGAGCCATGGCTAGTGAGTGTCGAGAGAATTTTGGGTGAGGAAAGTCGAGAAGGAAGAATGAGGGGTTTCACTATAGAAAGTTGGGATACAAATAGCAAACCCTAAACTGGGTTGTACTCACTACAGAGTACCCCACTGCAGGCTAAACAGCAAATACATTCTGACAACGCTCGTAGAAGATGACGTCGCAAGCGTGAGCGATTTTCTGACTGAGGAGGTCCCGCACGATCCACGCCTTGTACTCGTAACTGATGCCGAGGTGGATCCCCCAGCGAGCGCGGCTGGCGAATTTGCCGATGGTTGAGGTCGGCGGGCGGTATTGAACCATGCACCCCCATACGCGCAGCATGGAGGTATCCCCTTTGGTCCCGGTCCATTTGACGTGCGGGGACAGATTGCCGGTGATGGCGGTGGTCGAGAGTAGGTTGTGCACCCGTACTGCGTGGTGCATTGCGTAGGTCGAGTAGATCGGCGGCAATTCCGACTGCTTCATCGGCGCGCGCACCTTCGTCATTAGCGTGCGGTTCGTCCGCTCAGCTACGCCCTGCTGCTGGTGCGCGTAGGGGAGAGAAATATGGTGCTCAATCCCCTTTTGCATGAGGTAGGTTTGCATCTGGTTGCTCCTGAATTCTGTCGCGCTGTCAAATTGCCAGATTTTCAACTTCTTCCCAGACTGTCGCTCTGCGTGCGCCAGCCAGATGCGAAACACCTCGTAGGCTCTGTCGCGTGACTCCACGTTCACGACCCACACGTAGCGCGTTCCAGCGTCGATAAAGGTGAGCGTGTACATTTCGTCCTCGGTTCCGCAGTGCCCCACGTTCAGGAAATCGCTGTACGCCTTGTGTAGCTTGGGGTAGCGATTCCTTCCAGGTTCGAGCAGCGGGAACGGTTGGTGGCTCAGCGCAGCTTCGGGGCAGACGGTGCAATTGCGCGGATGTGTCGCGCCTCTCACTTCGGAGCCATCAGGGCGCAGGAGTGCGCCAGGAGCGAAGACGCCTGCGTCGATGCAGTTTTTCAGCTTCGCACGTGAACGGTGTCCGAGGCGCTGGTGCCAGAGAGTATCGTCAGCGCGAAAGCCGGAGGTGCGTGTGTAGCGTGCGCGTGCTTCCTCAGGGTCTTCGTCACGTACAGGAGCAGGTTCTGCTGCTACTCCCTCTGCTTCTTCTTCTTCCAGCGCGGTGGTCAGCATCAGCGCCAAGAATTCTCTGTCACGAATCTTAGAGAGCGGAATGTTGGTCCCGGGGATCGTGCCAAGTACGAACGCCGGTTCGCGTGGCTTAGGGGCAGGTCCGTAGACGGTGCGACGCGGGGTTGACGGCTCGTTGCCCCAGATGATGGAGTGCGCTCGTCCAATCTGCCTGCGGGGAAATGTGCACGATTCGTAGTGCAGCAGGATGTCTCGCGTCTCGCGATCCGTGCTGAGGTCGACGCTGCAGTCCATGAGCTGTGCGGCGGACAGGAGGTTGAAGCGCAGGTTCTGGACGATCAGCACATCGTTAAGCGTGATGTGCGTGCGGCTTCCACGTGCTTTGAGTACGACAATGCCTTGTGCGCTTGCGCGCAGGCGTGTGTTGTTCCCCACAGTGACGTAAGTGACTGTAGGGGTGGGGACGATGTTGGATATGTAACGCTTGGAGCCCACCATATGCTGGCCGCAGCAGCTGTCCAGGTACCAGGTGTTGTAGCGCTTGTTGTCGTCACGTGCGAGCAGCGCCAATCGCGGTGTGACGATGTGCGGGGCGTCGAACTTCAGAAATTGCTCGCGCGAGAGCCAATCAAGTGGCGCCACCCGCATGTCTGGTATGTGCGGGGGACTTTCAAGCAGCGGGACTGGGAGGTTCCAGTCCTGGTCGTCGTCGTCGTTGTAGTCGCGGCGCGGGCTGAACGGGTTGTTGCTGGTGAACGTGCCGATGGGGTGCGGTGCTGGCTCAGGTGAGGGTGAGCGAGCACAGCGACAACGTGACTCGCCTGTCATGGCCATGTTGCTCATGACGTTGCGCGTAGGGGCAGTTGATGGCTGCTGCTGTTGATGCTAAAAGGTTGAGTTCAGATTGCGCGCGGGTGGGGGTTGATACCCTTGGGCTGGACGCACGTCGCCTCGTGCGTCTTGTCGGCCGGACCAGTTGCTCGGATTGGTCTGGCGAGGGCGAGATCGGAACTTACATCGATCCGCCAAATGCCCGAAGTTTCTGCAGATTTTGCAGTAGAGGCGCAGCGGTCGTCGCTCTTCGTTGTTGTCGGCGTAGAAGGCGAGCTGTTCGCGTTCTCGTCGTAGCGCTGGTCGCTGCTGATCCATATCTCGTTGTTCGACGAGGAGGGCGGCGCAAAGGGCGGCCTCCGAGATGACCCCCTGCTGTCGGAGGAGCGCCTTGCAGGGCCGCCACTCTGGGCCAAGCCCTTGAAGCACAATGTTCACGAGGATTTCCTCGGAAATCGAGCTTCCCAACTTCACGATTTGATCGCGAAGGCTCCGATAGTGGTTGATGTAGCTGTTGACCTTCTCCCCTGAGGTAATCTTAGTTTCCAGCAGTTGCTGGAGTAGTCGGCTTGAGGAGACGGAGTCCTTGGGCTGATACACGCCGTTCAGGTGGCGCCAAGCGTCGAGGGCTGGGGCAGTAGATGTCTTGTATGAACGAATGTTCAGCTGCTCCGCCGGCGACATGTTACGCAAAAGAATCCCGTACGCCATCAGGGACTCGTTATAATAGCGAGTCCTTGCGTCGTCGGTGTCCTCAGCAGGTCCCGAGTAGCTCCCGTCGAAATAATGATAAATCTGCGCGTTTTGCAGCAGCAGCTCCAGCTCGAAGCTCCAAGTGTAAAAGTCTCTGCCGTCAAAGCACACACTTGTCTTTATTTTTGATATGCTCAAAAACCTTGATTGCGCGGAGAGAATTGCTTCATCGCTGGGACAGGGAGTCTTGGGGGTTGAGCCGTTCGTATCTAGGGAGAAGCCTTGCTGGGCGGAGTTTTGGCCGTTTGGGGCCGGTTGAGTGGGTTGGGAAGAAGTTCCCACATCGCCATTCCGCAATGTCTGGAGCCCTTGCTCCATGCTCGTGAGTCGCTGAAGCAGTTGTGCAAGGACGGCGGAGGGAATCGTCGTCGTTTCCTCGTTTGTCGCAGCCGGGTTGGGCTGCGCTTCAGCCGTTAGATTTGTCTGACCTCTAGATCCTCCGGCCATTCTTACACGTGATCGTGTGCCGGACGCCACTTTCCGAATGTCGCAGACTTCGGAGATGGCGGTGCGAAGGATTCCTGAGTCGCTCTCATACCATGCTGGAATCAGAAGTTGATCGTGGCCTAGGATCTACTCAGGAAGGTTCGCATACAGAGAAGTGGTGTTGGTGGGCCCTTGACCTCAATAACAGAGTGAATGTAAAATGCTTGAGATGATTAAGACATGCAAATACAACGATATAAATAAGAGTACAGGGGAATATGAATCGACCTAGCTAGCCATGTACTCTAAGGGGTAAATTCCCTTATTCAAATACATTCCCAACTGTGCGGCGCGAATAGTTACGAAACTGTTCCCGCTGAAACCATCCTGCCTGCAGCTGCCTGATGCTGTCTGCTCCGACGGTTCAGATGCGTTCCAACCGTCTGACGCTTCGCGTTCATTCGCGATACTGCGTGCTTCTCTTTGCTGTGGTGAGGAGTGCACAGTAATGTTCAAGTATTACTATTTGTAACAAACCCGATGTATGCATGCTATTATCAACTCAGTCATTTACATTCACTCTAACCTGAGATTTAAACTTCCGCTGCAACACTACTCTGCGATCAACCCTGAGCGATCCATCGCTAAGTCCCATTTGGGATTGTAACACAAACAAATTACCCTAGCTTCCTACAGTGTGAAGTCAACTCCACACAATCCAGTAGCCCACGTAGTCCATTCGCCAAACCTGCTGCCGAACCACCACCAGCAGCAGCAACCCTGGATCTGGTTCGGCAGCATCCGAACCTGTGAGTGGTGCTGCAGTGTCTAGGCAGGCTGCGCCAGGTGGCAGTGCTTGATTTGACGGGGAATCCTGTGTGTCAGTGGGATGGGTATCGGGAACTGGTACTCTCCCTGCTGCCACAGCTGGTGCTCTTTGATGGGGGCTCTGTGTGAAGCAGCGCTGCTGCTGCTGATTTTTTAGGCGCCTCAGGAATCCTGTGTGCCAGTGGGATGGGTATCGAGAGCTGTTTCTTTCCCTACTGCCACAGCTGGTGCTCTTTCATGGGGGGCCTGTGTGAAGCGCTGCTGCTGCTCTGTTGCTGCTCCTGATGCAGCTGCATGAATCAGTGTCCAGTGGTGGGGTGTGGCTCCTGCCTGAAGCACTATGCTGATACGGTACAAGATCTTACGGGACCATTCTGGTACCTTAGCTTCTCCCACACTTTGGGGATTGTTACACAAGGAAGGAAGGTTCAAATATTTGTTTGAAAGTGAGGCCTTTTGCACAAGCATGGGATTGTCCCTGTTACCTCCAACCAAGACCTAAGTGGAGGTTTTTATAGCTATCACGTAACGGGCCATCAAACAAAACTCCTTTTGATGAATGGAACATTACAAAAGCATTTTCTCCTATCCCGTGACATACAACTGCATCTAGCTGCACGTTATTTTTGTATCTCCAAGCATGAGTGGTGCTTCTGCAATGTTCCCTCACCAACCCCTGTTCTTGTTGACATGCAGTGCGAGTCACACCCTTCCACCCATCGTTCTCCCTGAGAGTGCCACGTCAGCACCGGAGAATCCGAGGAACAGGTCATCATTGGTGATCCCTTGGATCAACGCCAGCACATCCGCCACGTCAGCAGCTGACGCCCTCACGACATTGGCCAGCGACCAGGACACAGGGCTCATGGGCACCCACGTGCCAAGCAGAGCGAGGGCTGCTGAAGCAACAGCGGTGCCGCAGGCGTTGCCCTTGAAGATGGCCTGCGAGTCCGGGGCCTTGGTCACTCCCCCAACGAAGAGGTAGTATGTGACCATGTAATCTGAGCCACTGCGTATGGGAGGGGAGGGATGTGGACGGTGTGGAAGGGAAGGGAACATGGTTCAACATCGAGTCAACACGAGTCACCAGGAGTCAGCCTGGGCCAACAGGAGTCAACGGGAGTCAACAAGAGTCAACAGCCAACAGGAGTCAACACGAGTCAACAGTCAACACAAGTGACTCACATCTTGAGGATCTGAATGTCAGCAGCGCCGGCCTGGAGAGACAGCAGGCCGTTGCATGACGTCAGCACAGCTCGCAGCATGCCTGCCGGCTGAGGCAGAAGATTCGCGAGATTCCCCACAACGCCACCGCGCACACCGCCGTCGTTCAAACCCCCATTCAGAGCGTCGTTCACAGCGCCGTTGAGAGCGCTGTTCAAAGCGTCATCCAGAGCGTTGCTCAGCGCGCCGTGCAAGTCGGTCACCATCCCGGAGAGGGCGGACACGTTCTCGTTGAGCCCCGCGACTCGCTGCGTCACAGCCACCAGACGTTGCCTCACGGCCGCGCGGATCGCCGCGCTCCCACTCGTGGAAGCTGCCCCAGCTGCTGGACGCAACGCGCCCGCCAAGCCTGCGCCCAAGCCTGAGCCCGAGCCAACGCCCGAGCCGAGTATCCCGGCCAGGTCATTGTTCAGAGCGGAGATCATCTCAAAAATCCCTATTGATTATACATACCTTTTACATACCTTTTCTATACTCCTTGGTATGTATTTAGTAGGGGTGATTAGGCCTACTATAAAGTAGAAGTTGTCGTACCTTTTTAGTAGGGTCCATTTCCATACGAAAAGGACTAGCTATTTAGTTAGTAAATGTTCCTCATTTACATGTCACTTATATTACATTTGCTGTCCCAACATCATGAAACTGCCTCCCGTTAGTCATGCATTTTCTGTTAAAAAAACATACATTTGCCTGACCAATTGTATGGAATCTGTGCAAATTTGGGGCTCCAATTTCTTGCTGAAAGTGACCCAGATGTTTGTATCCGGAATGTAACCATTTGTCCATTTCCCAATTATATATAATACATAAGCTATATAATACAACAGATCCCAGCATGGCACCAACTCGGCCGCCCACATCATCCACGTCTACACACTATCCTCCGCATCCTCCCACTCACCCACATCATCCAGGAGATCACGCTCCATGGTGGCATCACTGTTGTTGGAACCCGTCTTCTTCTTCTTGCCTTTCTCGGGCTCCACCTGGGCATACTCGAACAGGAGAGCAACCGCCTTCTTCTCGGCGGCATCGGGGTCAGCCCCATCGGGAACGAGGTCGGGGAACCCGCTGCCCGAGATCACCACAGTCTCGGTGGGTCCAAACACCCACCCCTGATACTGCTCCGACCATGCAGGAAGCTGGTCATCCGGAGACTCCTCGAGGGTCTTGCGAATGGCCGCCTTCACCTTGCGGTGGTAGCAGGCAATGTCAGCTGCATTCACATCCGCATCCGTAGGAATGCGTTTGCCACGAGCCTTGTGGTGCACCACGGAATATTCAACCTGTTACAACGGGGGAGTGCAGATTAAAGGGGAAAGGTAGTGTTGGTTAGGCAAACTGGACATGGCAGGCAGGTGGGAGGTGATAGAGCACAAAAGGCATGCGATGACACCTCCACTCCACGTTCCTGAGGGGTGGTGAGCAGGGAAAGGGATGGGCAGCATTAGGCAGAGTGCAAGTGCACCGAGCAACAAGACGGGCACAAAACTGAGCCCCTCTATGCTCTTGCCAGCATAAGGGGTGGTTGGAGTGGAGAGGGGCAACATGGGAGAACGGTTGATGCATGAAGTATGGAGTGCAACACGCTGGGCATGGAATCAACGCCCTACAAGCTTCTGCCAGTGTGGCAGGAAATGGGCAGGGTGGCATGGGAAACAGGGAAGGGGGAAAAATGGGGAGAAGGAGAAAGAGGGGAGATTAGGGGATGGCGGAGGAGGCAGGGAGGGGCGGGTGGGGTTATTTAATGGTGCCGCTCATCACTGCGAGCTGCAGGCTGCCTCCTGACTCGCCCAGTGAGAACTCAAAGGGGGACTGCCCGTACCTGGGGTTCGGGAAAGGAGAAAAAAGGCGGGAGGGAATGGGGAGAAAGGGCCGGGGAAAGAGTGCAGGAAGCAAGGGTTGGGGTGGGGGAGGGGGAAAAAAGGGGGAGAAGGAGAAAAAGGGGAGATTAAGGGATGGCGGAGGAGGCAGGGAGCGGCGGGTGGGGCCATTTAATGGTGCCGCCCATCACTGCGAGCTGCACCATGCCTCCTGACTCGCCTAGGGAGAACTCGAAACGGGACTGCCCGTACCTGGGGTTCGGGAAAGGAGAAGAAAAAAGGCGGGAGGGAATGGGGAGAAAGGGCCGGGGAAAGAGTGCAGGAAGCAAGGGTAGGGGTGGGGGAGGGGGGAAAATGGGGAGAAGGAGAAAAGAGGGGAGATTAGGGGATGGAAAGGAGGAGGCGGAGAGCGGCGGGTGCGGCCATTTGATGGTGCCGCTCATCACTGCGAGCTGCAGGCTCCCTCCTGACTCGCCCAGTGAGAACTCAAAGGGGGACTGCCCGTACCTGGGGTTCAGTAAAGATGAGGAAAAAATGAAATGGGAAAAAGGGGAGGGGAGGGGGAGAGGTAAGGGACAAGAAGCGGCAGGGAGGGGCGGGTGGGGCCATTTGATGGTGCGATTGGTTGGCGGGAGGGTCGGAGGGAAGATGGTTCGAGGGAAGATGGGGCGACCAACTGGCTATGCAAGGCAATCTTCACGCAACCAATCTTACAGCTACAATTCAACACAAGAAACAAAGTGCTCGCACATGTGCAAACGTAAAAAATCACACTCATACGTACCAGATACAGCAGATAGGCAATGTGGTACGCCTTCACCACCGTAGCCGACCCGCCAGCACCCTTCTGAAATGCGTTGCGGACGATGATGTCGAAGAGCGCAGTGCCAAACGGGCGCATCGTGCCTTCAGCAAAGTGCCAGATAAGAAGCCCTCCCTTTTCTGCTCAGCACATAGATATATAAACAATGGAAACAGACATTGCAGTCATACGTTATATGGAAAGGTGGGTACTTGCTTAACCAAGGGTATGCCAAGAACATAAGACGTATACAGCACCATGCGTAACAACTGTGGTTACCAATGCTCACGTACTGCACTTACCAAGAGGCTTGACCAGTGGTATCCCACCCTTGCTCTCCAAGTTGTATACTTGGGTCGGTGTGCGCTCCTCATCACAAATCAGCTCGCTGTAATCGAACTTCAGACGGGGATTCGCTTCGCAAACTAGCCCATAGGCGTCAGCAAAATTCCGGCGCCCATTCATCGAGATCCGCGCACGCCAATCACTCTGCTTGCGCGTTGAAGCGCCTGCCCGCGCCACGCAGTACGTCATGACTGCTACTAGCGCGGCAGCCTTGCTCTCGCCCCAAACGCCGATGAGGCACCGCATCACCACGCTTTCTGACGGGTACACGCTCGTAACGTCGTCCGGTTGGCGAAAGAACGCCACAACCACAGCAAGCTCCATTTTTTTCTGGTACATGGGAATGCGGAAAAGAATAGGGAGATTTGGAAACTTGGAAACGTGGCAAATCAGCATGCGAGAAGAACAAGTCGACTCAAAACAGAACAAGGCCAGAAAAGGAGGGGCGTGAGGAAAGGGTGAAGAGGGGATGAGCAAACAGCAATGCCCCTTAGCCATAACCCACACAAACATAACCCACCAACCCCCATTCCACACTTTCGATATGGCACTTACGTTCCATGCCTTGCCATAGGAAGGCAACTGGCGCATGAGGATCTGGTCCCTCAACGGGATACCGCTGAGTGACGTGTGCAGGACTACGTCGCACACGTTACCGTTGTTCTTCATCGTTGGATACTTCCGCTTCCGCGGCACAGCAGGGGAAGCACGGTTGGATGTCAGGCGCTGCAGCATTTCGCGTTCGGGTGTGGCGACATGAGCTTGCTGCGACGTTGGTGCTGATCGCGGCGTTCCATTGGTGCTTGGAGACCCCGAGGCATGACCCACCGCACCCCTCTCCAGGGAGCAGGACCCGTTGTTAAGTTGCAACAAAAGCGACGAAATCAGCTGTGACTGCTGCTGCGTGGTTCGCTCCAACTCAGCAAGCCGCCCGTTAGCAGCCTGGTCAGATGCCGCGGCAACACCCTCCAGGGGGCTCCCAGCAGGACTTTGAGAGGGAAGCGACGCCCCATCACGCTCGGTGATGTTGTTCAGCGTGTCCTGTCGCCCGTCCCCTGCGGCACAGGAAATGAGCGTTACGGTTAAAACTGGGATACAAGCACAAGAGAAGATCTGGAATACAAGCACAACACAAGTTCCAAAGAACAGGGCAAGAAAAATTCAAGAGCTCTTACCTTGCTTTTCCGTCTGCAGCTTCGTGCGTTCCTCTTCCTCATCATGCTCCTCATCACTGAAGTCGTCAGCATGGACTTGAACCCCCAAGGGAGCGGCATCACCAGCACCGCTAGACGGGTCAGCTGCGGCAGCAGAGGCGTTGTCAATGCCGGTGTTGCCCGCAACATCGTCGACATCATCGTTGTCATCGACGTGCTCAGAAGCGCCATCCTTGCGCGCTTTCGTGATCAGTCGGCCGCCAACAGCCTTGCGCTTCTTGACACCGCCACTCAAGCGGGTACCAAGACCCCCAGCTCCCTGCATCTTCGGGGTCAGCTTGATGGGGCGCTTGCCTGTCACCTCGCTCCGGACAGCAAGGACAGTAGCCATAGTTCTGGAGGTGGTGAAGACCGTACCGAGGAAGATAGGAACTAGGAGACGGATGAATATGATAATAATGCCCAGCGAGTTGTGACTTAAGTAGTAGTTAAGCTGGGCGATTAGATTGAAGCTCCTACAAGCGCAGTTGATTGGCGCCAAAGGGCAGGTGAGCACTACATTTGGGCAGGTGAAATGCATGGTTGGGCAGGTGATCGGCGGCGCTTGGCAGGTGTATTGATGTTCTGCTAGCAGGTGATTGAGAGCCTAGGCAGCTGAAAACGCCACCTGCTACGAGCACTGCTATCTGTTGAGAAAGTCTGGGCATGGAATAGGTTCGACATCTTGTCAATATACGAG